>CM067357.1:14454662-14518154 GCA_034190875.2 Urechis unicinctus
ATATATATATATATATATATATATGTATATATCCATAGTATGTATATATATATATATGTATATATATATATATATATATATATATATATATATATATATGTATATATATATGTATATATATATATGTATATATATATATATATATATATATATATATATATATATATATATATATATATATATACGTATATAAACACACACACTTATAAATATTCACATATATATGCTATTTATAGATAGCTGCTCGGCGCTCGGAAGCTTGGCATCGGAACCGTGTGTGTATATATATACATATATATATATATATATATATATATATATATATATATATATATATATATATATATATATATATATATATATATATATATATATATATATATATATGTGCGTGTATGCGTGTTTGCGTATATATACCCGCTTTGATTGCACCGGGACATCCAGTGCACACTGTCGCTGAGACATAAAGACAGTATATACACGGACCGATAATAGCTGGTAACGCGCACTATTATAAGATCACAAGCTGCTGCCGCTTAGATGTTTTGACATGACCCCTAAACCAAGTCAATACACGGCGAAAGCGATGAATGCTGCCGCTGATTGATTACGTAAGGTTTGGCCTGTTTTGACATGACCCCCTACCCAAGTCAATGCAAATCCCAGCCAAGGCCTTTGGTCGATTACGTAAGATTTGGCCTACTTAAACACGAACTGCTGTTAGCCTGCTGCTAAGCTGCTGCAGTAGAAAACCTTGAAACTAATCGTCCTTTTTGCTGTTTTTTGTTACTGTAAATGCTAAAAATACTGTTACAATCATTATCACGAGGCCAAGTTCTATATAAAAAATTTCATGTCCGTAAATACAGCCGTTTCAGAGATATCAGCGAGGAGAGAAGTCGTAGCAAAAATCGCGATAGGTACCCTAAAATACATGTCATTATACAGAGTACAAAAGGTGAAAATAAGTATTTTTTTCGCCTATTCCATGCTACGATAATTGCTTGTTACAACCATATAACTCATATGTTCGTAACTGCAGTAGTTATGGAGGAGATAGTTACAGAAAATGGGGGAAAAAATCGACGAAAAATCAATCCCATAAGCCTCCAACACTGCGCATGCGCGTCAAATTGGATCGCCAGTTGTGTCTCAACTTGATCTATCATTCCCCAAAATTTCATGTTGATATGTTTAACCGTTTCGGAGAAAAGCCCGAAAAACCTTGACTGGAGAAAAAAAAAAAAAAAAAAAAAAAAAATACTGGCTAAACCAATATGTCTTCCAACTATCGTTGGAAGACATAATAAGAAAGGAAACAATCTGATGACGTCTCAATTACACCAATTCAATGACAGGGTTAGTTGGACTCTTGTCGGGTGATCGTCAAAATATATATATATACTAATATGCATATATTTATATTTCAGATCATGTGCATCGTGTAAAAACGGCATAAGAACTTTTTTCCAGAACGACTCCTCAAACTAAAAACTACCATTGCCACATCATGGTTTCTGCAGATAGTTCATTCTTAAAACCGGCCGATACTGTGATATAATCTATCAGTGTGTCAACGCAGAAGCTTCCGCAGCATGATCACATCTGTGTACAGTACACGCCACGCAACATACAATGCTCGACATCATATTGAGGGTTTTCAGAACACTAACCTTTCCATACCGGACATCAACATGCATTTGTGTTATTCCACTCAGAGGAGCAGTCTATCAAATGATGACATAAAATGCTAGTGACCACTTTTTGATAATGCATTTCTTATCTTTAGCGGGGAACAAGTGTTTTATTTAATTTTTCTGCATTTTTGATAGTCATTGTAGGGTCTCGCGTTGCTGATTTGAAGTCTGTACGCAGGAATAAAGAGTAATCCAAGAGTCTAGAAAGGTTATTGAGTCTGATCAATATGTACCACATTGGCTAAAACAGGATCAATGCAGCCATAAACACGGGGTTATCCCCCTGAGTCTATCAAGCTACATGGAAGTCTTTTTAATATCACACAATTATGAACCACATAACCAGGGTGATTAATGGATGTTGTATTCAATATATTCGATTGATATTTTTAATATAATTCTCATGGATAGGGATTAGTTACGTTATTTTTTAACCACTTGCTTAGGTGATGTTAAGTAAGAATAGCGTTTAAAGGCACACCAACACTAATTTGTTATATGGCGGATGAGGTAAGTTGAATATGAAAAAAAAGATAAGATTGACCAGATTGATAAATGGAAAAAGGGGGAAATACATGTGCATGAAGAAGAAACATAAATAAATGCAAATTATTATGATAGGGTATGTCACGACCCTGCCATTGACTGGACCAGGCCACCCAAACCTCTCATCTAGGCCAAAGTTGTGTGTTGCAGCTACGGTCTTTGCAATGACCTCTTCATTGAATCACCAGCATCCCATCTTCCACCGACATAAGTCGCTACCCACGGCCAACCTCTTACGTCAGGGACATAGAGTGGGACTATTCTAACCCCTCCCCGGACCAACAGGGGCACTGTTGCTTGGAATCTTACTTATATTTAATGACAATGTCAACAGCAGGACGTAGTTACTTATGTATCGTACAAGCTTTAGACTTTGTCAACGATTGTCCTTCAATCTATGACATCGCGCATATTTCTGACCGCGGCCAGTATGACCGGTTGGGTCATATGTGTTTTCGTCGAGATGTGATGAGGTACCAGATACGATTATTTGTAGGTCGTCGACGTGATTGCAGGTAGCTGAGGGTTGAAGCTAGATAATACCCGAGACTTTGTACGAATTTCTATTCTCTTTATTTGGTCGCAGCTGACTGGCACGTTCGGGTTCTACTTCGGGTTCTTGTGGGATGAATATGTCGAGTTGAGGAATATCTTGTGGTTGTAATGTAATGTGTGTCTGATGCTGTCGTATTTATAGTGAAGGTGCGGGTGGTTTGATGTGGTGAGCTGTGATTGGTTAATCCGGGGCTTGGGGTCATTCGGAGCTTTAATTGGAGATCAAACGGGTCTAAATTAATTGTTAAGGGAATTGACGGGACTTGGATGTTTTCATCAAAGGATTGGGTTTGGTTAAGGACTATATAATTTGGAAACTGACCCGTACGGAACTTAAAAGGGATTCTAAAGGTTTATGTAAATTGGGCAACAATTAATCTGGTACGAGTGAAAAGGGATGAATTTCATTTGCCTAAATTGGTTTAGTGTTCATGTCTCGAGTGGCCGAAAGGTTGTAAATCTAACTTTAACTTTTGTGGTGTTGCGGGGTGGGGGGGGGGGGGGGGGGGGGGGTTGGGGTGGAAAGATGAGAGGTGGTGTGTGTATGTGTTTGCAAGTGCATGCGTGCATGTATGCGTTTGTTGGGGGGTGAAACCAGCATTATTTAACTCTACTTAGTGCATATTTGAAGCCGAAGCAATCATCCATTATACAGTAACTGTGATATAAATACGAAGTAGAGAGAAGGGACGGGAGCTATTGCACCGGACTTGCGTAACAGCTGAGAACGTGATTTATTTCTAAATGACACCCGTCTTTGTTATCTGACACGGTCGTCGAGTGATTACAAAATCGGTTGTTCTGATGTTACCTTGCGTGTAGGGCTAAAGGTGCAGCGCAAACAACATACGATTGCCAATGCAATGATGGATGTGCATTGAGAAATGATAAAACACAACTGAGGGTTTAAGCCCTCTTATGGCTGACAATACAAACTTAAGTATGGCAGGGAGCAATGGCGTGTCATCTTACATGAGCTAAGCACGACGGGTGTCTGCAGTAGAGAATAATTGCGCGCTTAGTGTGCAGTATATGGTGGATTTGTTATATATGGTCGCTGCATGTTTTATAGAGAATGTACACTGCATTGTGAACATGCAATAAAGCGATTTACGCTGTCTGGTTTGTGTGTAGTGTGTGGTAGATCTGTTATATATGTTAGATGTAATATGTACGGACGATTCGTATGGTACTGTACACCTATGATATGAAGTGGACATGAATTTTGTGATAGAACTTTGCTTTATGCTGGCTCTCTGATATGTGCTACATGCGTGCTATATGATGGACGTGCGTTCGTACGTGGATGTGTTACGTTTGGCGATTTTGTGGTGCATTACGGATTTTTGTTGTATTAAGGTTTAAATGACAACTCGGCATTTATGTGAAACCGCAGTGTACGAATGCATTTTTGTGTGCGATGAATTCATGATTAAGCTGTTGAAGTGACCATTATTCTGTGTCTAATGACTTAAGTATCATCATAACAGGCGAACGTGCTAAATTACGTAATTCTTTGGAAGCCGATCTGTTCCGATAAAATATGATATGCATTATAAGCATATGACTGGTCGAGCGCCATGGACAATAACACCATGTGAAAAATGGAAATATGAGTGCAACTTTAAAGCTACAAACCTGGTCATTGAATTATTCTGTGTTGTATCACTATCAGAAGGAGTTATGAGCGAAATACATTATTTCCAATGTTTGACTGCGGCGGCTATTATTATACAACTAATGGCACGTACAGAGTGCGTGTTTGACCCGGAGGGAAGGGAGGATGGTATTGAGTATGTTAATTCCCTCCCCATCCGGTCAGTGTTCCACCTCTACCGCGATCATTATCATAATTCATGCAGAATCCACCCCATTCCTTCCTATCCAAATCATTCATATTCACGGCAAGTGTGTATCGCAAGTCTTTGTATTCATTATGGATGAACGCTTATCGGGTGATAAGAATTGTTTCACATATCTGTTAAAGCTACATATGGTAAAACTAACTGCTAATTTATTATCCATGGTAACCAAGGCAAATGACGAAATGGCCCATCACATGAGTGAGTGAGCGAGTGTTAATTAAAAAAGTAAATATGGACTAGCCCGTGTAACACTGGGTCGATTTGCAATTTCCCATAATGACAATATATTTCGCCATTATTTGAGGACATGCACCGTCGAACGCATACTCATATTAGATAAGGGTTTGTTGAATAGCCCATAGCGTTTCTATAGACCTGGGTGTTGCTTCCGAGGACTCGGGCTCGAACATGCTAAACATGTACGCCAAGTCAAATGATGTTGCCCAACTAATCGCTGTGATAGATGACAGAACAAATTAAGAATGGCTTGACTGGGGCTAACATTTCTGGTTCCAACCTATGACTTTTAGGGTATACACTGGTAATGTTTTGTGCCACATTCCATACTCATTCAGTATTGATTCTGGACGTCTGATTAGAAGGTGACATTCTTTGGCAGTTAGTTTATATCATAGGAACCGCGGTTAATAAGGTAAGTGTAGAGTTAAACAGAACACAAACACTAGTGTGTTATATAGTGCCTCCAAACGTTGGGGTTGGATCCGAAAACATGAAAGAGTGATATAAAAAAACTTAACTTAATTGAATAGACATATGGCGCACAAATAGGAATTAAAAAGGAACAAAATGAGAACAGCAACAACAAAAAACCTTTTAGTAATTATCAACGCAAATGATTTATGTGAAATCCATTCAATTGTTTGTTGTTACTTTAAATATAAAATATAATTCAACTTATCTAATAATACCAAGGATCTTAAATGGATCAATCTTTCAAACAATTCCTAAAGACTTTGTACTCGGATTAATCGATTTCTGATAAAAATCAGATCGGCACATTTCATGAGAATCTGGTTAGCAGAATACGTTATTTGGCAAAGAATGCATTAAATAGAAAAAAACAACTAATTTTTAGCAAACATGTATAACATTTCAAATAACAACGTTACTGAGATGACCCCCTGTGATTGCTTCCAGGGCAGACTATGACAATGAAGACAACAAAACTATACTCACGAAATTTGGCATTAAGTCCCAGAGTTTATGATAGAGCTTTTAGCTCGGTGTGAAAGCTCAATAAATTATGGGGCAAACGCATACGGAACACTGTTTTACGCATCACAGCTGCAGCCACAACTCTGTCAAACCGTCTGTGCAGATGACAGTTGTTCTAAATGTTCGCCGATGATTTCACGGAAATCATTGAGAGAAACAGATAGCTCGATGAAGCGATCTGTCGTAAACTGGGATTCTTCATTTGCCAAGGGGTCTCAGCAGTTTCTATATGCAGATTGGGGCATAACAATTTCATGTTCAATACGAAAGTCATCTTTTGGCATATTGATTAGCAAGTTGCTGCGTTCGAATTATAGAAGGAACTTCATTAGCTTCCATGATGTTAATAATACTCAGGCTTTGTACATTACTTTGCCTTGGCAGCGGACTTGGTAGAGGCCACAAAGCAAAATGCATCAATTGTTATCCATGGAACAAGTTACGGGCAACATGCAGTGCTAACAAATTGGAAAAGCTCTTCCGAATACCTGTGCAATGAGATCCCGGTACTACCTAGATATCAATCAGGATGTTACAGGGGACGGTATATTAAATAGATCAACCTTTCAGTTATATGGTGCAAGGCGATCAATATGATGAGATGGGCTAGACTGAGAATCATGAGTCGGTTTCCTAACAGAAGCTGCCGTCATTGTTTTGGCTCCCAAAGTACATGACTGAAAAGAAGGTGAAAGAATGGTAGTTTCTCTGAGGGCTTCATTGGTCATTCTTATAAATATGCTGACTAATTGCTGCGGTTATCGATATATTAACTTGTACAATAGCGTTCTTTGGTCTATGCATCCATTGGATGTACCGAGTATATAGTGTAAATGCTGGCACAATATTTACGAGAAGGTTATGCGTGTTTGGCATGCATTTAGCTCATATCTTCGAAACCGCAACCCTGGTTTCAGATGCCAAGTTTCAGGGCGCCGAACCACCAGATCTGTTAATTATAACTCTATAGATCCAGCGGTACGGCCATCGCACGTTTGGACATGATAAGCGAGCGTCTGACTAATAACACTGACCCGATGTGAATTGCTCGCCTCGAATATTGACAAGCATCAGGAAATAGAAATAACTGCACTTTTTGACACCGAGGCACCCATCCATTGTTTAGCAAATACAAATGAGAGGCAGAAAGAAGGAATATTATTTAATCGTTCTTTGTGGGCAGCAAACCATTACTTATGCGTTAATATTGAGCAATTCGTGTGCTCATCGTGCAGACAGCAATAAACTCGCCATTTCATTAACAAAAACGACTTGTGTTTATAGGTTAAGTGATGCTTTAAGACAATTGCGGCAGTTCAAAATTCGTACATAGATTTTCACGATTTTGTGCACAGAGTAAGCTCGTATATAAAGCTAAAGAAATGTAAAATAAAAAGTATAGGTCGCTGGTGTACATTTCTGAGTATGACGAATTTAAGATCCACATTCTAAGCCAATGGGGATTATGCGTTTTTAATAATATTTTGATTCTATAGAAAAGTTCGTACAACGAATTACATTATATTTGACATACAGACAGAACAGAACAAAAAATCAAGAACAAAAAAACATGTCTCGCCGCACCCTACGGCAAGCCATTTATAAATTTATTATTAATTCCCTCCAAAAACAAATCTGACCACTGACTTTTGAAGTAAACTTGGTATTCTGGTGCAGTGATATATGTTATATGAACATAAAATAAAAAAATGATAGGTCATCACAGTTTATGGGAAGTCACAATGGATTTTGTTGTTGTATTCCGTGAGTATGGTCTTTTACAATATTCAAACCTTCATAAAAACAGAAATGACCACTGACTTTTGAAGTAAACTTGGTAATCTGGTGCAGTGATATGTGTACTATGAACAATAATTTACAAAACAAATTATAGGTCCTCGAAGTCTATGGGAATCTGCAATAGATTTTTGTTGTCAAACCGTCTGTGCAGATGACAGTTGTTCCAAATGTTCGCCGATGATTTCACGGAAATCATTGAGAGAAACAGATAGCCCGATGGTGGGTGGGGTCTATTACAATATTCAAACCTCAATAAAAAAAAATTGACCACTGACTTTTGAAGTAAACTTGGTCTTCTGGTGCAGTGGTATATGCACTATGAAGAGAAATTTTAAACATGCTAGGTCATCGAAGTCTAAGGGAAGCCGCAATGTATTTTTTGTTTTTTTCCTTGAGTGTGTCTATTACAATATGCAAATCTCGAAAATCATATTCACAACTGCTGATAACTGCTTTATTTAGATTCACCACACGAGCTGCAGATACTTGTTGTTCTAGCATGCTCGTCTTGACAAATTTTCCTTTTGATCTCATCTTGATCAGTATGTTGAAACAATTTAGAACTTGCATATCACAGGTTTCTGACCTTTAGGTCATTTATATTTTAACAGTTTGTATCGCACATGAGGCGTGACTTTGATCTAGACTCAATTACTTTGAAGTCAATTCTTTACAGCGCAGACGCGGGCGCACCGAGCACGAAAATACGCGCAGCGCGTCAAAGGTGGTTCCGCCAAAGGACGCGCAGTTACGCGATGGTCGCTGGGTGGCGCGGCATTGAACTGTAGCATTTCCCTTAAAAGGGAAATGGTACAGTTCACTTGGTGTTTTATAATTCATATATTGACAATACAGACTGAACAATACGAGTATAGTGGACAGCCATCGAACACAATCGTTGTCCAAGATAGATGTTTGCTGTATGTGAAATGTGTATTGTAAAGCAGATTTGTAATAAACGGTGAAAACATGTCTTATTGGAAATGTGTGTTGCATGATGAAGAGGGGTAATGTTGTCTTGGGAGTATGTAACTGTAAGGTGGATCTGTAATTGATGTTGACGTGAGAAGTATTGATGATTTGTATTGAATGGTGGATCTATAACATAAAGTGGAATAGAGTTGTATGGCACATGTGACTTAGATTGATAGATACAGGGTTATTTTTAACTGTATGTGGGTGCATCTTGCTGCGTTGACATACTATGCAAATATCAGTTGTCGGCAGTATATGCGTCAATATTGTTGTGTGTGTTAGCAACGATATGGTTGTGTTATACTAAGCATATTGTGCCAGGGCAAGCGACGAACGCTCCTGTACGAACATTCACATTGTTCATGATTGGTACTTCAATTAAACACTTATGTCCAGGCAGCTTTCCCAGAGTTTACTTAGCACCGAGTTGGATGGATGTTAATGGATGCTTATTTGATAGCCGGGTATATGAAATGACAGCATCCAGACGGGCTATATGGTATCCATTAGGCTATAAGTATAGTGAATTCAGTCATCTAGTGCTTGTCAATAGTCAAGGCGAGCTAATGACATCGGGTCAACTTCTACCCAAGGCGTTCGATTCCCATGTGCAATCTTTTGAGTGACGAGCCGTCGGATCTATATAGTTGTAATATATAGATCTTGCGGCATGGAGCCCCGAAGCTTGGCATCTGAAACCAGGCCTGCGAATTCGACGGTAGGAGCCCATTTCACGCCAAACACACGATATGGTCTCGAAAATATTGTGCGTGCATTTACACAATATACTCGGTACATACAACGAATACTGAGATCAAAGAACCCTATTGTACAAGTTCTACGATGACCGCAGAAATTAATCAGCGTTTTTTAAACAATAAACAATGAAGCATTCAGAGAAACTATCACTTGATCACCTTCACAGTCATGTACTCTGGCACTCAAAACTGTGCAGGCACGGCAGCTTCTGTGAGGCAAATGTCTCATGATTCTCATGCTAGCACATTTTTACATGTTAAATGTCTCGCGCTATATAACTGAAAGGTTTTGACCTTGAAGTTCTCATTTAATCAACAAATCTAAGGTTGGAATAAGACTGGCTAGGCCCAGTTAAGCCATTCACATTTGTATGTCATCTATCACGGCATATTGACTCATGCATAATGGCTTTCTTGGGTACCTTCCCTCTGGTGCTGTGACTCGCCAAACATAAAACATGGCCATTTGAAGTGTTATCGTATTCGGGGATTTCTCCTTTCATTGAAAAGTTTCGCATGCTCATATGCAACGGCTTCAGGTTATATCGACGAATTCGAACACCGTTACGTCAGAATCAATAAACAGCTGAAAAGGATATTCGATATCATCATTCATCGCGTATATAGGTATGCTAGCTGCTGTGGCCCGTAACCTTTCCAATGATGTGGGTCGCGCTGTTCAACGAAATATAAAGTTGGTCGATGAAACCAATCTACTGATGATGGGTCATTTCGCGTCATTGGCCTTGTTTACCGCGGATGCCAGATAATCAATGAGCAGATAATCTCACCATATATAGGTTACCTATATACGCGAAACAATTCTTATTCAGCAGAGAATCTATAATCCATAATGAATGCTAACATAACAATACGTACGCCGTGAATATGAAGATTTGGATATGATGGAAAGGGATGGATTCTGCATGAATTATGGGAATGGTCGAGGTAGAGGTGAAACACTGGCAGGACGGGGAGGGAATTCACATACCCAATTCAATCCTTCCTTCCCCCGGGTAACGCACGCGCTAGCTTAACGGCCCATGAGTTGTAAAATAACAGGCGACGTGGTTCGCTCATAACTCCCACTGATACTCATACAACTAGGGCAACACAATGCCCATAAAGTACGGAGCAGCCACATACACTAGATAAACACCGTGCCTATTAAGCTTAATATAATTCTTATAGTATGACACAGGTATAAACGACATAAGCAGGGTGATTAGCTAGCATGCGTCATGGGAGGGGGTAGATGTTTCATCACTATGATGGACAACCGTGTCAGTGTGAACGGCTTTCATATAGGAATTCTCATCTGTGAAGCATCTGTGAAGCATCTGCCCCATCCCTCCTTTCTACTACACATTTATATTGACAGTGTGCTGTACAATAAACGGATACTTCGGTGTCAAATATGCACAAAGTGAAGTTAAATAACACAGGGTGCGGTCAGAAGAAGGTATGTTATCGATTGAAGTACAAGTGTTGACAAACGCCTGCGGGATACATAAATAACGTCCTACTATTGACATTATCATTAACTAGAAATTAGGCCCTAAGCAACTTTCACCTTGTTGGTCCGAGAGTAGAGTAGGCCTACTGTATCAACCAGTATGACGCACGATGCGCCTTAAAGGGGGCAACCTGTTGGTCGTGGCAACTCATGTCGGTGGAAGATGGGATCCAGATCGATCATTACCTCCTCATCATCAAATGGCATCCTTTGAAAAGAGCGGTGAGCGAATGAAATATCCAAGACTGTGAGCAAGTAGCAACAAACTTTGCGTCATTCGCCTTTAAAATTATTATATAACAAAGTGCGAGCGCGAGGGCAGACGTCAAGCTCGGTGAACAACCATACACTTGCAGCACATACCATACTAACTGTGTAAATCACGCAACATGAGATTTGCATTTGTGGCTGTTGGCATTTTGTGCTGCTGCTGTGTTGACACAGCGTTTATCACGCAAATCCATACAAATGTCCAGTTTCAACTTACAGGAGTGTTACACACTCTTAAAGTGGATTCGACTCTGGGATGCGCGTTTGAGTGTTCCCTGGTGGGTGACAGCTGTGGAAGCTTTTCAATCGACGCCAAGCAGATATGTCGAATCAGCGTACTCCGGCTGACGTCACCGGTACACGACACTAGCCTGGTGTTTAACGAGGAATTTGGAACGACGATATTTGGCAACATGTCCGGTAAGAATGAAATGCTTTTCCGATAGTGTCATGAAAAGTGAAATTCACAGAAACATTTCCCAATAAGATGCGGACATAAGACTTTAAATCGCTTACCAGAAATTTACAATTGGTATAGATGAAGTAAACATCATTATTAGCGACATCAGTGAATATCTATTAAAATGACTCGTTCTATTTGCTTATGCCAACATTTCCGCTGTTCATTAATGATAACTCCACGAACAGTACGGATGCCAAGTGGGAACATAGCGCTCCTTGAAACACTGGAATCTTCGTACATCATTGGTCTGAGTCCTGTCACGTGGTACGCTGCTCGTGACCTCTGTCCTTTGTACGGTCACGGTTTCCAGTTGGCATCTATTGCTAGTGCTGATGAACAGAACTTGCTACGATCCTGGCCTCAACCGTTAGATCAACGGGTAAGTCTTAACCTGAAACATGAAACATGTCTATGGCACATAAACATCACAACCGCCCGTAATAACTCGTTGTTTCATGTCAATAACAAGGAAGGCAGATATTTTTTTCATATTCCCCTATCCGCGACAGCGTTATATATACGGGGAGGCTGTCTGCATGGTGTCGTTACCATTAACAACAACTAATGCGGTCTGGTGTTTTGTGTGATATGCTTGATAGACATATCATGTCCTCGTATCAGGCACCGATGAACAGTACGAGGGGTGCTGGATATGGGCTAACCCGGTCGTCTCCAGACTGAATGCTGATCTGGATTGGGTGCCTGGTCAGCCTAACAACTGGGGAGGTAACCAAAACTGCCTTGTAATGAATGCCAATTTAGAGTTACATGACAAACTATGCCATGAACCGTATCAGTACCTCTGTAAACGGTCAGCACGCGGTGTATCAATCATCCAGCCTAACATCGATGATGTACGCAGTAGCAGTCTGTGCTAAATATAACAATGCTAAATTGAATTATTTAGATGAAACACCTACAGCATGGTTATTAACAGAATATGTTTGTTACTTTGTGTTATTTTTCATGATACCCTTGTCATATCCTGCTCTCTTCTGTTTGTACCACGACTTGTTGGGATATCAAGATCTAAAAGGGTTTTCTTCGTCGCATCAATTCACTTACCCTGGGATTTATGTGACTTCTGCTGTCAAAATTAAAGGCAGAACTATAGCATGAGCTATTGTTCAAGCACCTTAAAGAATTTCGATCATTTCAATACATTTATTTGTTGTTGATGGTGTTAATCCCTGCACGTTGTATTCTGGGGTTTTTTTCTATTTCTCTCCATAATCTAAGCTTCTGATGTATCATGTAATGTGGAATTTTTATTCGAATAAAATTATCCATGAAAGCTTAACGATTACTTTTCATAGTTGGTCACGCAATTTGCCATCACATGAATATTTTATGACAATACGTCTATTGGGTCGATCTGATAACACTCGAATTATTCCGTGCTTCAATGAAGTCGTTCCATTCACGTACAAAATAAATTAATCTCCGCGTGTTTTAGGCGTCGCACTGCACATAAATTTCCATGGGTGTTCGTCAGACACCAAGGCGAGACAACCAAGTTGATATCTTACATTGATATAATTTGCCTCATTAAGCATGCTCGCTTTGGTAAGGTGGCGGTACGTTTTGTAATGTTTGCATTCCGAAGAAGGTCAGAACTTCTCAAAATGAATACCATTTGATTTAAGTACGTTTCATGATTTGGATCATGTAGTTGAGAATGATCTGAAACGTTCATCATTTATGTATTGATCGTTCTACTTGACATCATCAACCATATTCCCTACTGATCTTATTAACAAGTGCAGATGGCTTCTATAGTTGTGGAGAACGAACCTTACCTTGCATCATATATAGTTAACATTAGACACTGTTAGAGGACCAACCAGAACGAAATACTCGACTAAATCATCGATCCGGTGACATACATTAAAACATGGATGCTACGAAAAGCGAAGTCATTACCAGCCACTCTGTTGGGAGCTTTCCTAACAGTTACAACGCAGCTATTGATGAATTACGATTGATAATCCTAGCTAGCAAACCCAGCGTTGTCATGGGCTAGCAATGTAATGTGAACTACTACTTGCCTAACCCTTGCTTGTTTACTACTGCATGAATAAATGCGTGAAATGAAGCGCTGCTCCCGTATAAGGTGAGTTCAGAATATGACATTCAGGGTAGAAGCAGAGATATATCAACTGAGTGAATACAACATAATGCCAACACGCTGTATTTAACATACTGAATACAAGATATTAATCTAGTGAATACAACAAGATATCAGCCCAGTGAATACAACATTTTGTATTTCCAGTAAAATGCAACCAAATCCATTACCTACAACAAGATGTCAACCAATTGAACAACGTACGCGTTATGAACAGTCCATTGGCATTTGATCTGTCTGAAGCATGTTGTGCGTTGTTGCAAAATATGAATCGATTCCACGAAACTAAATCGTTCAAACAAACAAATAAAACCAAATCCGATCTGCTTATTCAATGAAATTCGCAGAATCTATAAAAGATGTTCTTCCGAGATTTCTTAGAAAATCTTTAACTGGATTAAACAGAATAGAGGTGACATATAGCAACATGCCAATACATACTAATCTGGTATGAACACAATAACGCCCATATGTAGCATATGTAGTGTTTTATCTATGTGTTTCTTAATGCGCTATAACAGATGGTCACTATGTCTGATTAGTTGCTAAAAAGTGTCTTTCCCTGCTGTGCATTTGCATATAAGGTACTTGATTTGACTGAAATACTTCCCATCCATTTTATGGGGCTTACTTTCTATATGTGTTCTTCTATGCTCATATCTGTCCTGCATCGGTTCTGATCAAATCACCCATGTCCATGTCCAGAATGGCTCAAACTCTATCCACAAATGCAACTTTCGGACGACTTTTTTGTGTGCTTCCTTGCATGTCATGTCATGCATTTCGTTTGGCTGAAACTCTCTCCACATATGTCATATATATATATATATATATATATATATATATATATATATATATATATATATATATATATATATATATATATATATACGCACACATATGTATATATATATATGTATATATATATATATATGCATACACATATGTATAAATATATATATATATATATGCATACATATATATACATATATATATATATTCACATATATATATATATATAAATATATATATATAGATGCATATATATATATACTATATATATATATATACTATATATATATATATATATATATATATATATATATATATATATATATATATATATATATATATATATATATATATATATATATATATATATAATATATTCCCCGCCAGTATGAATGGCCTGTGTCTGACAAATACACAGAGATTAGTCAATACGTAATTAGCTACGAAGCTAGTAATAATATATATATATTATATATATTCCATGTGTACTTGCTATATATATATATATATTTTCTCTATATATATAACTATTATGTTATATAAATCTCATCCCCGTTTCCCCGCCAGTAATGAATATACCTGTGTCTGACAAATAACACAGACCGATTAGTCAATTAAGTAATTAAGCTACGAAGCTAGTAATAATCTTTGTACCGCGCTTATATGAATATTCCATGTGTACTTGCTCAGGTAGCAGTCCCCACCAGGTGTTCATTTCAGCGGCCTTACGACAAAAACTGCTTCATGTTCTCACAAAGCACTCATCCATGCTGCCCACATTTGGGTGGATATACCATTGTGCCATCGAATTTCTTTCGCGCAATAGGCGCGTCACGGTCGTGCCAAGCGTGATGGTTCATCAGAGGCTTATACACACAAAACTTACCCATACATCGAAAAAGGGGGTAAGAATCACATTAGTTTTTTTTTTACCGGACAAAGGAACATTATAAATAATATGAATCAAAAGTTTTGATGTAGACTTATTATCTTCATGGGCCGTGTCCGCGCCTAAGAATATTTTAAATATCAAAACTGGCAGTGCGTTGAAGGGCTCAATTGTTTGCAGCCATCTGCCAATCATGTTTGCCTTGTGCGCCCGATGTTTTTTTTACGCTCACGCAATAGGTAAGTGCCCTCGCCCATAGGTACTTGTGGTTCTTTAGCGGTTTGGCATGTTGGTGTCATGTAGACCTGCCCGTTGAACATCTCTGAACATTGACCCCGGTTTACTTGTGCAGATGTGACGAGCCTCTGTCGTGGATAAAGAATCGTTTGTCTGCGGTGGATAGTCACAGATGGCTGTTTTATATGGCTGCACATGTGAATGTATGTATGCTTTAGCGAGTGCGTCTGCAATCGAATGATTATACGATTTCTTGACTCGTACATGGATATAAATGATTGTACATGTGTTTGTTATCGTATTTGAGCGCAACAGCCTGGGTGTGAGTGATTATGCGAATGTTAGAGTGTGTGCGTGGGGATTGTACGTGCGTTTATATGCGTGTGCTGAAGTATGAATGGCTGTAAGTGTGCTTGTATGTGAATGGGTGTAGGTGATTGAACGGGCGCTTGAATGTGTGTTTGAGCGTATGTATCTGGGTATTATGTATGTATGTATGTATGTATGTATGTATGTATGTATGTATGTATGTATGTATGTATGTATGTATGTATGTATGTATGTATGTATGTATGTATGTATGTATGTATGTGTATGTATGTATGTATGTATGTATGTATGTATGTATGTATGTATGTATGTATGTATGTATGTATGTATGTATGTGTATGTATGTATGTATGTATGTATGTATGTATGTATGTATGTATGTATGTATGTATGTATGTATATGTATGTATGTATGTATGTATGTATGTATGTATGTATGTATGTATGTATGTATGTATGTATGTATGTATGTATGTATGTATATGTATGTATGTATGTATGTATGTATGTATGTATGTATGTATGTATGTATGTCTGTCTGTATGTATGTATGTGTATGTATGTATGTATGTATGTATGTATGTATGTATGTATGTATGTATGTATGTATGTCTGTATGTATGTATGTGTATGTATGTATCTGTATGTATGTATGTATATGTATGTCCATCTGTATGTATGTATGTATGTATGTCTGTATGTAATGTATGTATGTATGTATGTATGTATGTATGTATGTATGTATGTTGTATGTAATCATGTATGCAATGTATGTATGTGTATGTATGTATGTATGTATGTATGTATGTATGTATGTATGTATGTATGTATGTATGTATGTATGTATGTATGTATGTATGTATGTATGTATGTATGTATGAAGTAACGTACGTATGCTTAGTATGAATGTATGTATGTACATTATGTACATATTAAATCTGTACACTCTCCCCCCTATCTGATTAGACGTCCAAACTCGTTTTCAACTCGGCATAATGCTATTAATCTTCGAGAATTGTTGTCATAAACATTCCTATTGAGAAGGATCTAGCCTAATGTGAATGGTCTGCATGCATGAATAACGACAGCATAGTTACTGCTGGCATAAAATATTTTATAGTCCTCTGCCCTACTGTTGACAAATCGTTAAGTCGGCATACTGCTAGAATCCGTTCATGCTACCATACACGATAAAGATCTGCATGCTATAATCATCCATACAAACCCATCGTATACTGCAAGGGACACACGTTATTGGGGGTACTTCAAAACAGTGACGGATATCTGCAGTTATATTTCTAGAATCCAGTGGAACCGATTTTAAACTCTCTTATGCAAGGGAGGATATATTGGGGGGTGTTCTCGGCTTCAAACAGTGACAGCTGCTTGCGAATATAAAATATACATATGATCATGTCGACTTGTGCCATCGGCCACATCCGGAGACATATGTTTATTATTATTTCAACTGTGGCGGTACTTCAAACCACAGACCTCAGAACGCTCATTTTTCATAGTTAATGTGACACTTCCACTCAAAAAAGAGGTCACAAAAATTATTTTCGGCAAAATGCATTTGAATCATTTGCAGCATTCACCTCAACCGCTTTTATAGTGTGTAACTTTGTATTGATCTCAAGGATAGATTGATGTCCAGATATATTGCGCCTCGGGACATTTACATAGCAGGCCCTGGCGTTTATGTTTTGTTAACACCAATAGGATTATTTATGGATTCTGCTATACACATAGGGACTTGGCCTATATATGATTGATAGCATTTAAATAACTATGCATTTTCATTCACGTCAATCTAAAGCGTCCTAGCATGAAATTCGTTGACAAAGAATAATATCATTCTGAAGCACCTTCAATGAATTAGCATCTTTAAATGATATTTATTTCTGCATTTGATTTTTCGGCCCCTGTCTTATTTTTGGCATTTGCGACACATAAAATGTGCACCTTTCTTGTATGGTTGGGCTTAAGTTGTTGGCATGATTTCAAATATATGCAAACCTTTGTTAGATATTTCTATCTAAATGCATCTGTACAAGTTCCTATGAGCGGCGACTGATGGCAGCAATGCAAGAATGTGAGCGGGGTTACTTTACAATCGGCATTACATTAGACTGCCTATTTACACCATAGTCAACAGTTGTTTGGGATGCACTATTAACGGCGAAATATGAGTCCAATTTTGCATGCTCTTCTAGGAGTGCAGTACACAGATCTTTTAAGTGGCAATCGCTAGTGCTACAGCTAACAAACTGGGAGCCATTAGGCAAGATCGGCCTATGTACAATGATGGTAATGAAAACCGAATGCTGCACCAGCAACACTCGCAAATAATTCCGAAAGTGCAACAGCCCCCATATAGATATGAGCCGTGTGCCTCGGAGCACGTAGAAGTAAGGTCAGAGAAGTCAATAAGCTACCAACAATATCAAGAACGAACAAGCATGGCCTTACATACCTTGTTTATATTCTGTTTATATATTGAAGCCTTTTAACTATATCAAGGGTCATCCTTTCATGTCGTACATTCTTTACCAGTTCCTCTAAAGAATAGCTACACGTGAAAGGCAATGGTCGTTGCATTAGATTATGGCTGTATTTTGCGCGCGTACTGATTATTTCTTATTTCTGAGGGATGATCAATCACTATCAATTGTGGAAATTATTACACTACATTTATTACACCTGTTTAACACAAAGACAGCAAGAAAAGTAAAATGTTAGATAATGTGCTTATAGTAGATTTACTGCACTTCTGTTGTTAGCATATCGTCCCTGCATTTCACTGTTCGAATGATCACAACTACCAGCAAGAACATATGTGCCTTGCAACCCCGCATGAATGTTTCGACTCGTTCTTATTGTCAGCCAGTGAATTTGCCATGTTTCGATATGTCACTTCATATATATTCAAGATACATCTTGTGCTCAGCATCCATTACGTCACCAGTCTTCGCCTTCAGGTCGATATTTTGCAGTGCTTCAATCTCAATTTTACGCTTCATTTCGCAAAAGACCGTCACAAACTGTGATCCCAGAGCTGCTACCAAGACTTCATCACCCTCAAGCGCCTGCAAGGCTTCTTCAAGTGAGTAAGGGAGATTAACAGCAGCTTCATCCATCTCTGGTGGTAGCTCGAGTGTCCGTCTCAGGCCGTCCATACCGGCAGCGATGACTGCTGAAGCAACCAGGTAGGGATTAGACGCAGCCGAAGGCAACCTGAGCTCTACAAAGCTCCCAGAGTTTACTACGCCGAACACGCAGTAATGCTAATCGGTTGTCCATTCCCCACTTTGCATCATGCGGGGCCCATGGTTGATGTAAACGGCGATAGCAATTAACAGTAGGGCAACAAAGGGCAGTGATCGCACATGCGTGTAGAATGAGACCTGATAGCCAATGCTTGAACGTCGAGGACATTTTATTGGGGTCGAAGTCGTCATTAAAGACGTTATTGGCGCCATTGTGCCACAGGGAAATGTTGAAATGGGTACCGCTGCTGCACGCGTTCTCATTACTCACTGATGGTCTCGTCATAAATGTTGCCATGTACCCCTCTTGACGGCTCATTTCTTTCAGACCTGTCTTCAAGAGGAAACTCGCATCCACGGCTTGTATTCCTAATGTTGCATGGGTGACTAATTCAAATTGACCGCACTGGTACTCAGGCAGAATACTTTCGATATCAACGCCGACTTGACAGAACTTTTTCTCTACATTCGTAAAGAATTTCTCGAATTGAGAGAGCAGGATTGTACAATAGCTGTCATTACCTGCCGTCACCGGCGACAGAGTATTTTTGTTCAAGAGTATAAACTCATGTTCACATCCCGACATCATTTCCAAGCCAAATTCGGTTTTAAGTACATTTGTCAGTCGGAGCAGAAGACCGCGAGGACAAAATGCTAACGGCTCCATGTTGTCTTCTCGTTTTCCTAGACACAGCACCTGTCCAATCGTGACGTCATTGTCCGCTTGGCAAGCCCACGGTACGACGTGGAGTGTCGCAACGTCGGGCATTTCCAGACAATTGCCAAACCAGTCCTCAACTTCGTCGAATACGACCACCTGGCTACGCGGGCCAAGAAGTTGGTTACCTGAAATATATATACGTTACCAACATTCAAAGATCGCAAATAACCTGCGCAAAAGTACTTTCACTTCCCTTGCCCTTTATACTCAGCCAGCTTGGATCGTTATAAACTTACCATGATAAGTGCTGATACCATGCTTAAGGAAAGACGACGCATGACGCCTTGGTACAAGTTTCGATCTGGCAATGCCATGCACATCACTCCAAACAAATCTAACATAGTCGAGGTTTTTCAATTCACTTTCATCATCTTGGTTGAATGTCATACCTGTATCCTGCAACATAAGACATATTGGGAAGATTCTAGCAGTGTTTGATGCTTTATTTAATGATACTAGTCACTAGTACGTTTAATCTCAATGAACTCAGACGTACCTTGGCACACTAAATGAAAATAGACGCTGGTCAATTCATCTGTTGAGTAAACTTGGACACTGATCAATTGACACTCTGGCAACCAATTAATCGTTAAATAATGAAACAAAGAACATCTTAGTGGCGAACATAGATTATCTGACGACTCAATTGTTTTATCCTTACTGCTTTATCATTACCGAGGGAGTACCTGAGGGATTGACCTCCTTAGAGGTCAATTCAGGTGGAGGTCTGTAACTGTTTGTAAATCGACCTTTTAAACGGCTCTTATCACGACCAGAGATCGGGGTTCTGCCGACCTCAGTCGATATACTGAGCTCTACATGACCAGAGAAGACAACACTGCTTAAATTGAACCTCAACCACCCAATCACCACATGCCGTAACTAAGCTATTATACACCACTGAAGATTCCGAATTGAGACGAATAGCGCACTCCTTGCCACTCCCAAAATATCTGTCACTGACCCCAAGAATAGCTTCAATCACATTTTGGGTTATAAGGCCGCTCGAGTGAATAGTATTAATGTCTGTATTGACCTCACCTTATCACAATCGTCGTTGTTCTGCGCTTTCCGTTTTGAATAAGTTCGTGAATATAACGCTTGAAATTTATTGACTTTACCAGTTGTATACTGCTTCATGCCAGTTCATAGCTTAACGGTAAAATATACTAGAATATGATAGCCCCGGTACAATGATTCTTATTATCAGTAAGTAACTTAACTGCTTATACTGCCATAATCCTTAAGTTATCCGTGCTTAGTGATAAGTTGTCAGATCAGGGCGCTTTTGCTGCCTGCTGTGAATCATCGTCTGTTCTACACAGATGTCCTTGTCTAAGCAGAGCAAGTATGGGAAGCCCTTCTGGTAATAAACTAGCTATGTCAGTCAAACAAGACCCGTATAATTTTGGCGTGATTACTGTTCTATTAAGAATTTATCGCATTCTTAACCTATGTCATCCCAGTTGTACTTGTGGCAGTAGTTGTCACGCCATAAACTTAAATGCCTTATTTGTACATAAATATCGAAGTATATGACTCCGTTTAATATATTATAGTTCATGTATACTCACACAGTGACTTGACCACGGTTCCATTATACATCATTAGTTCCTGAGATAGTCGTTGGGACTGGGATAGACCTTGTTTGAGCCACGTGTCGTTGCGTGCTCTGTTTTAACAATGGGCCAATATATCAAGAGGCTCATAAGTACATGGGGAAACTTGGCGAACTTCGATCATATTGTTTTGATCATCATCGTTATTGTCATCATAATTTCCCAGGTTATCTTCATAATTATCCTTATCATTAAAAAACGTCATTTCGTCAATCATCATTAGTTCATTAACAACATTGTCATCATCATCATCATCTTCGTCATCATTTCAATCAATAAACCTTGTCTGAGAGATAATAATTTCAATCAATTAACCAGGTCTGTGAGATAAGCATTTTATAGGGCTGGTGAAGCTTTTTGATACTATATCAACTTGGCTAGTTAGTCTTTGTGATGAAATAAGCCATAGGATGATGGTCAGTACGCCATTGCAAGGAGATAACTCAGCAACGACGCGTTGGTCAACGTGAAAGACTTCGCAACAGAGCGTTGGTCAGTTAGTGCTTAGGATTGATTCAACAGGAGGTGGTTATTTAGTCGCTGTGAAGAACTTAACTACCGGGCGATGGTCAGTTAGTCATTGTGATGAACCTAGTTACAGAGCAATGGTCAGTTTGTCATTGTGATGAATCTGGCAACAGAGCAATGGTCAGTTAGTCATTGCAATGTACCTAGCACACGAGCGATGGTCGGTAAGTCATTTTGATGAGCCTAACAACAGATCGATGGTCAATAAGTCATTGTAATAAACCTAGCAACAGAGCAAAGGCCTGTTTGTCATTGTGATGAAGCTAGCAATAGAGCTATGATCAGTTAGTAATTGTGATGAATCGAGTAAAAGAGCAATGGTCAGTAAGCAGTAATTATGATGAACTTAGCAACAAGGGGATGGTCAGTTAGTCATCGTGACGAATCTAGCAACAGAGCGATGGTCTCAGTCATTGTGAAGAACTTTGAAACATCGTTATAGACAGTTGCTTATACCATGTGATGACCTCAGATATTTTTTCTCAGTGTGTTGATGATTTAGCCAACGTCGGTTCATGTGCCGATGAGTGTTAAAAACACCACACCTTTCTCTTGATCATATATCAAGTCTTTGTAGTCACAACTGGATGTGCTCTGTTGACAAACGTGAATAATTGAATAAAATGCGAAAGAAAAATTCAGTCCTATCCAAAGGATGGGCCTAAGCGCACAATATATCTCATTTTCGTTGAACAATATACTACGCCAAGATAAAGACGAGCCGCGAGAAGTCATGACTAGTTTTAAGCCCCATCTGCATTAATGATGTAGTAAAAATAGTTAATATCAGTTGACAACCACGCCTTCTATTCAAGTCATGTAAGCGATGAAGTCTGGGACTTCTAACTAAGGAAACAACATCGCTCTAAGTGTCTGCTCTCTACATTCTTTTGAGTTTGAAAAATGCTCCTTGCAGTTAACTCGCCAAGCGTTGTCCCCACCCTCTATCTGACCCTCTTACATAATGCGTCCCCTCTGTCATCTCCCTTTCAGTATTGACTGCGCTCTCTATCTGATTCACTAACGAAAGGGCAATTGGTACATGGAGCAACTTGGCGAACTGTATCTTGAAGTTAAAATATTTCAAAAATGGCCCATAATTGACCAACTTAGTGTTGAATTTAAATTTTTGACAACCATAATTCAACCTATTTTCATAACCATCGCAAGCATATTGATGATTTTTTTAGCGACTAATTTATTACAGCATTCGTGCTGTCTGGAGCCATGAAAGATTAACAATGATTTGGCTGACTCAAGAAAAAGCTTACTTTATTAAATAGTACCATTCTTGTGTGCGCCACCATGAGGCAAGGAGGGATCTGCAGCGACCCTTGTTCAGCAGGATGCAGGCTGCTGCTAACAAACAGTGAAAACCCAGCAGACATGACATCCGAGGCGCTCGGAACATTAAACAGACATTTGGACTTTGTAAAAGAAAACTAGTACGGAGATAATTTGAAAAGTTTGTATTTTTCAATGACCTTGACATTGTTTATAATGTCAAAACAAAAACCTTTCGAGTTACATCATTGATGCCGACCTTTTGAACGACGGAGAAACGTAACAATTTTTAACGCGACCTTTACCGTGCGCCAACAAAAATTTTTGTGCATTTTTGTAACATACAAGTGACATACATACGACATTATACTATAACTCAGTTGACGCAATCCATCACAACAACACACAAAACCTAACTTACATGTACATCGAACGCATATTGTCATTACATAACGATCGAAAATTTTTGCAAAAAGCTGTACATACATACATACATACATTCGATTACATGAGAAAAATACATACATATACATTCATACGCGGACATACATACATACATACGACATACATACATACATACATACAAACGTCATACAACATACGACATACATAGTATTATACAACATACATACATACATACAGTTACATAACATACATACATACATACATACATACATACATACATACATACATACATACATACATACATACATACATACATACATACATACATACAATACATACATACAAACATATATACATACATATATACATACATACATACATACATACATACATACATACATACATACATACATACATACATACATACATACATACATACATACATACATACATACATACATACATACATACATACATACATACATACATACATACATACATACATACATACATACATACATACATACATACATACATACATACATACATACATACATACATATATACATTTATATATATATACACACACATACCACCTGCAATCGTTTCGTACCAATCATCCCCTGCTGCACCAAATAACCTGATGATAATGACATATTCGTGGAACCTTGTCAATTTCTTCTTTCTCGGATAGCACAGACGGGTGAAATTAATTGAACGGAAAACTCCGTGTTGTTGACATTGTGCGGTCGTGGTTGATGTATGAAGGCGGTTGATGTGGGTTGGTGGTTTTGGTCAAGTAGTGGGTGTTGTGGGGTGGTGGTCGATGTGAGGTGGTGGTCGATGTTGGATGTAGGTCGATTTGGTGTGATGGTCGATGTGGGGTGGTAGTCGATGCGTGGTGGTGGTCGATGGGTGGTGGTGGTCGATGGGTGGTGTTAGTCGTTGGGTGGTGTTAGTCGATGTGGGGTGGTAGTCGATGCGTGGTGGTGGTCGATGGGTGGTGTTAGTCGTTGGGTGGTGTTAGTCGTTGGGTGGTGGTGGTCGATGCGTGGTGGTGGTCGATGTTCGGACGGCGGTTGGTGTGGGGTGGTGGTCGATGAGAGCAATGGCCGATGTGGGATGGTGGTCGATGCTGGATGATTGTCGATGTTGGGTGATTGTCAATGCGCGGTGATGGTCGATGTGGGGTGATTGTCGATGTGCAGTGATGGTCGATGTGGCGTGATGGTTGATGTAGGGTGATGGTTGATGTGGGGTAGTTGTCGGTTCACGTGGTTGCATATATTAGCGGCGCAATATCAACACATTGAAATAGTTCTGCAAATATGTGCGAAGTTCATAGATACATTCTTTTATATACAGGCCAGCAGTTCATGCAAGTAATTATATAAAGTAATGTGTGGATCTCTCGATTTGATCACACTCTAGCATATAGAAATGAGCTTTTACAAATGTTCACATACCTGGATGGAGTGAAGCAATCTTCACGATTCTTCTGCTCTGTCAGCCTATCCTATGAGTAAGGTGGACGTGCAGACGAAGCGCTATGAACGTTTTTCTTAACCTACTGAGGAGAAAGTATGCGAGTCAAAAGAGAGAGGGTTTGAGAAACCAAGCGCATATGAACGCATATACCGTGTCCGAATAGGTGCCTTAACTCGTTACATGCACGTTTGACTCCACTCACTTTTTCATGCGCTGTCATGGGTGTCGGCTGCTAAATATATTGTGGTCGTTTGCTAGGTATGGAGTAGTATAGAAAGTAGCGGTTCTGGCGCACCTCTACTTATCTATACTACACGTTAAAGTAGGACGTTGATTTTTTTTGCTCCCTGCTCACTTTTATTGCATTTAGGGAGAGCTTCACTCAAGATAAAGGCGGGTCGGTTCTGGCGCACCGCCCCTCATCTATACTACACCACTAATTACCGCTTGTACAGGAGATTATGACCTAAACAGGGCAGCCCGGCTCACAAGCAGGGTAGCGGATCGGGCCCGACCTTGAACGGTCCCGACGGCAAACTAACGTGACCATAGGCCAAGGTGTCTACGCTGTTTGCGGCTATCCTCATCTAGGCATTCCACTCGATTCATAAGGTCATCGTTCTTAGACTCCAGATCTCTCACTTTATCCTTCAGTTCCACAAAGTCATCGTACTTAGTCTTATATCACCCACAAGATCTCTCAGTTCGTACTGAGTGTGTCCTTAAATGTTTTCTTAATTATGACCACAGGCTCATAGACTTTTCGCAAGTGTCACATGTAAAATCGGGCCCGACCTTCTTCCCTGTGTGTGTCCTTAAACGTGTGATTGAAGATCTCTCAGCTCGTACTGAGTGTGTTCTTAATTATGACCACAGGCTCATAGACTTTTCGCAAGTGTCACATGTAAAACGCTTCTTCCCTGTGTGTGTCCTTAACGCCTTGAAGAGCCTGGTCAAATGATTTTCCACACATGTCACATTGATGCACATGTTGATCAAAATCACCAGCCTTGGTGGAGGTAGTGTCACAAGTTCTGTATGGCTGTTCTCACATATGCCCACAGACTGGGATATACTTGGCGTATCACAATTACTGAGTTCTATGTTATGATCCTCGACCAACGCAGATTTGTCAGAGAATAATTCGCCTGGCACATGATCACAGACATCATCAGGGGCCTCTAGCTTTATCGCCGCTTTAACGGTAAGCTCGTCCTGCTCATAAGGAGATACATCACAGACATCAACTGAGGCCTCTGCTTTGATAACTGCTTAAAATCTTACATGGCGAAGGATCCCATTCCAGCTGCTGTTTGCCTACATAATTGGTTGTGTTCGCCTGTATGTTCTGTTGAACGGTACAATCCATGTTCATCCAGAGCGACTTACTGGTTGACGGTGCTGTCATTGGCTCCGAATTCCCTGACATTGCTATCACAGCTGTCCACAGACTTGACCAACACCGATTCGTTACAGGGTAATCCGTCCTGTATATGCGAGGAACCACAATACACATCATCAGTGGCCTCCTCTTTTATCACCGCTTGATCATCTTCCATTCTGATCAATTCTGCTCTTACAGTCGTTTTTCTCAGTTGGTTGAATTCTCTTGGTACACAAATGATAACTATGGACATACGGCATTAAATGCATAACCAATTTTTAACATTAAAGTTCAACAAAAGTGCAGTTTATCACAGCAAAAGGTATTCTAACCAATGTCTGCCTACTGTTGAGGGAAATGGGAAATAAGGAACACACCATGTAAAATCAGGACACCAGTAGATACAAAATACCATTAATGTCATGTCCCGTAGCATTGACATTTGCTGCTCTTAACTTACATATAATGGTGTAGCTTCATGACTAAAGGACATCCAGATTACAGGACAGCTTGGCATCTGATGAGTTAAACTATTAATTTTAAGAAGGAACCACCCAATATAATATAATTGCAAAGGGCACATACTTTTCCATCTTGTAATCCTTGATTGCACATGTCTGGCTGTTATGTTGGGTTTGGTGGTTAATATTAGGAGGCGAAGTTGAATTTGCTGTTTGTACTTTTAAAGTTTTTTTCTCAATATTCAATTATATTTCGTGGTGCTTGCCGTCACTTAATGAATGCCTGTTCATATTCGTTCGATTTTTAACTTGTGATATTTCCTATTTGCATCATCAATAAGAATGAACATTGCGTGGGTATTTTTTTTCTTTTCATTGAATTGCGTTAACTCATTAAAGTTTTGCTCCAAATAACTCGACTGCAACACTTATGAAAGGAAATATCAAATCATCGTTAATTTATCAATATTGACGGCATGAAAACCGCCGTCGAACTTTGTAATAAACATATGCAAAAGTGTAACAAACCATGCATGCCCAACTCCATAATTATCGAGTATTGCGGTTCAAAGTTCATTCCTTTTCAGCTTGAGATGTCTTATTGTGTCTACCACATGCCACATTTTGACTTTTGGTATCAACAAATAAAGGAAGGCAATCTCATTCAATGTGAAAGTAGCCATCGAGGGTTGTCAATTGTGATGGAACCCAAATCAAACAATGATGTCATTATATGTTCATATTACAATGCACAGTTGACTGATTGAAATACACCTTACCCTCTCCTTACTCCAGCGGAGCAAAGTTCACCTGGATTGATTTGGCGAATGCATTCCATCAGCTAGCTCAAGATAAGGAGTCAAGTGAGATACTCACACTAAACAAAACTAGGGGATTGTTTCAGCCAACAAGTGTTGGTGTAGCTCCATATATAGTTATTCCAGAAAGTAATGGATCAGATTTTGCAATATATTGATCAAGTGGTGTGCTACCTTGATGATATACTCATCACAGCTCTAAAAGATAAGCAGCATTGACAAAGACAGTGTAGTGTACTTGGGAGATAGGATTGACAAGACAGGAGTCTATCCAGTCAAGGAAAGAATAGATACATTTAGAAAAGCGGAAAGTAACTTTACTGCATCACTTTTTCCCACCAGTTGTTAGACGAACTTATAAGGCTTGTCGTCCACATTATGATGGCCATGTAACTTGGGAAGAGTTAAATATCTGTCACAGTGTTCATCTGTCATAGTGTTCATCTGTTGTCAAGACTGACATTTCTTAAGTAAGGGTGCGTGGTGCATGATTGTACGGGAGGAATGTGGTATAAGTATGTCAAATAGCTTATGATCTCCAAGGTAATCGGGGACACCGGAAGTTACTTGCTAGATGGCTACTCTTTTCTACTTCCGTTTGCATACACAACGCAAATAATTCAAACAAACCTTCGATAATAATAACCTGCGATAATATGTACCACCCTACCACCCTATCCTACCTCGCACTAAATAAGCGCAAAACACTAAAAGCTGTCCGTGTCAAACACTGCACTTAGTACTTATAACCCAATAATGATTGCCCAACATCACCTGGATATGTATCACACAATGCTTCCCAACGTGCATTTCTCATACTGTTTAACAATGCATTGTCGCCCTCATGGTCACGCTCAGTTAGTACTTCAGGTGTTGAGAGTTCATAGCGCTTGCTAATGAGCACACGAATCACATTAAATACACAGGATCTATACGTGTGACTTAGCCATAATAAATCGTTGTTTTTGTTCTATCAAGCGCGGACATCATCACTGACACCGCATTTTGACTTCGATGTATCAGGTAAATCTTAAGTTTAACCGTAAGCGAAAGCCACGTATAACTGTCTTCATCATAATTCATGTTGCACCAGCAATAGCTAGCAACAAACATCACTCAGGTTTACATACAGCAAACAACTAACACAACGAGGAGGCAGACTTACGTAATGGTACTTCAGTAATTACAGCAATGGATGGCCACTTGTGAAATTCATTAGGCGAACTACAACCTCTGCTCATCGTGGCTTGTGCGCTGAAGAACCCAGATGCTCAGAGAAATCAAGCGCGCCTTGACAACTATCTTATAAATCCTAAACTATTTGATGACTCCGCGAACAACATCCCGGCAACCGTGTAACAGGCCACTTCAATGTCACTATGTCACAAGTCACATCCACGCCACCAAGTCGCAAGCCATAATCACGCCACCATTTCACGAGCCACATCCATGTAACCATGTCACAAGCCACATCCACGCCACCATGTCACAAGCCACATTCACACCACCATGTCACAAGCCGCATTTACGCCACAATGGCAAAAGCCACATCCACGCCATGTCACAAGCCACATTCACGCAACCATGTCACGAGCCACGTTCACACCACCATGTCACGAGCCACATTCACACCACCATGCCACAAGCCACATTTACGCACAATGTCATAAGCCACATCCATGTCATTGTGTCACAAGCCACATTCACGCAACCATGTCACAAGCCACATCCACACCACCATTCACAGCCCACCATGTCACGAGCCACATTCACGCAACCACGCCACAAGTCACATCCACGCCACAATATCATAAGCCACATCCATGCCATTGTGTCACAAGCCACATTCACTCAACCATATCACAAGCCACATCCACGCCACCATGTCACAAGCCACATTCACGCAACCATGTCACAAGCCACGTTCACACCACCATGTCACGAGCCACATCCACGCCACCATGTCACAAGCCACATTCAAGCCACCATGTCACGAGCCATATGTCATAAGCCACATCCATCACATCCACGCCACAACAAGCCACATCCATGCCATTGTGTCACAAGCCACATCACATGCACCGTGTCACTATCACATGCAATTCATTTATGTGTCTGCATAACAGAGCACATTCACGCCACTATTATGTCTTCCTCTGCACTTAAATATAATTGCAGTAACTAGTAGATTAACATTTCCTTAAGATAAGTGTCAACAAGATTATCAACCATAAAATGATCATCCGAGCAACAGGAGACCGTGATTACAAATGCCAAGTTGGTTGCAAAATTAACCTTACCCTGTGGAGGTTAGCAGAATCATATTAGGCTATGTTATATTTGAACCATAACGAAATATGGTTCGGGCAACAGTAGACAGTTGGACAATAGGTTATAAAGTTTCTGTTCAATATTAATCAACTTCAGTGTCAGTCTCGTGTTTGGTCGTCTTTCTTCAATGTGTCATAACGTTATTGGGAACACATTCGTCAGCATGTTCTGACTCTGATATAGGAAATAATCACCCTTACAGGAGATATTTTTCCTAGCTGTCTATTACCGAGCGCTCATGACTGGCCGCAGTTTCGTAAGCTGTAATTTGAGGAGCAACCCCATCCACATATCATGAGCTCCTTCGAATGTAGACCAATCGACTCACATCAGTGGTTTCTGGGCTCTATTTGACAATATGTTATTGGTAACGTGAAGTTTCAAGATATCTACTAAAGTCGTGACGTAGTCTGCGTCCTAGAAACCATGTGATCCGCAACGCTGCTCGCCCCGGAGTCTACAAAAGGCCGACCTGATGCGTTCGAATATTCATTTGACATGTTCGTCATTCGACGTGTGTCTCAATTTAAAACGGCCCCTCCTGCCGAACCAATATGACAAGAGTTTGTAAAGACTCGATTGCATTGGCACCAGAGGCTAACAATAGTTGAACAACATACACAATAGAATATTCCATTTCATCCAATAGATAGGCAAAATACCTCATTTCCGCTTCGAAATGTATCACACCTAACAAAAAAAGAGAATAATTTCACCCCCCATTTAAGTCGGTGAGCGATGCTGTTTTGTTCACTTTATATTATTCCTTTGATTCCCTGATTCTGACGAGACGTGTTTCTGCTTCACATCACTACCTATACCGCCATGAGGCTTCAGGGCTCTGACATCATTCTACATCGACCATGTCTATGTCTGTCTTTCCTATACAATATCGCTATCAATCATGCCTAAGCCCATCCCCTGTTACCTTTCTCTCACCTTGTCACCGCCTCTTCGTCTGTCGCAACAAATCTCGCACTATGTTGCCTTTCCTTTATACATGTTAACTCTCGTGTTTGTCAATCCTATTTTCTCTTTATCTCCCCATCTTCACCAAAATTGGTCACATTAATAAAACGCATGATTACGCCGACGAAAGCTGTTGAATTTGGTTGATGACACCAGATGACATTTGCAATCGAACCATATTCAATTTACGCTTCGCATATAACGTTTTCTCCATTTAATGTACAACTTTCCCAATAACTCAATAATCCCGTTGAATTTCCCCACCGTACCACCCTCCAATGAAAGTTGGAAATATGGCTACAGACAGCTAATCGAGTCCTTTGTGTACTTAGGGGCTTTGGGTTTCAATGTTTAAATGGTAATGGTATCGGCCACGTTAAGGATCTTATTTTCCACCCACAAACACATGTCATGTTATTATGATACAATCGTCAGTATTCTGATTAGGGTGAAGCAAATGTCCCCTGGGTACATGTATACTACCGGCTGGAATCCGTGTTGTCTCGCTACAGTGGTCATGACGTACCTTAAACAATGCTGGGGGCTGGGGGCGATATAGATTGGTTGAATTAACTATTTTAATAATATTACGCGGTATTGGAAAAAAAACCCATTCTTTTAGAACATAGTGGATGGGTCAGGTCACGATAACGATATTTTTGGGGAATAAGACCAGAGCGGTGATGCACATTCTTTGAGGTCCTGTTATGCTGGTAATATGTGAGGATAGTCGAAATAAGAGTCAAATAGTCTAATCGATCCCATTCGCTTTTAGCACCAGAACTCTGGCACGCTATATGCGCATGGTGTTGCAGGTAGGGCAGCGTTCCTTTTTTTGGGTCACATGCAAGGTATATATAGTCCTACAAGACATCTCTGTGTAAAATAAAATGCTATGCTGTCTAGGACTTGACTGGCAGATATTATTTAGCAGTTCATTGACGGTTCATTCACTTTGTCAGGCACAATCTTGAAATCACCGGGAAAGTGACGAGGCCCACCAATATTTGTCGCAAAATGCGCCTCCTGGTTTCAAGAAATCAAAAGATACCAAATATATAAACAACATCCATGTTTTAAGTAGCGAATATCTATTAATGTGTTACAGGTAAATGACATCAAAAACAATGGAAATCCTGGAATTATTCGCCCTTTTGGACCCATTAAACTCAAGTGATATGAACGTTCTGGTGATGAGCACACAATGTGTACAAGTAAACAAAAGTATTATTACGCCAACCATTCTATAAATCAAACGTATAAACACGTAAACTACTGACAATCAGTCTATTCCCGGCCAAAACAAAGCAAGACAAGACGAAAATACCTCTTCTTTAAACCTCTACGCTCTGCGATAGCGAAATACCCCATCATATGAATCCATACCAATATTTATCATATGCTGACGCCATGGCTTAGACCAAAAAATAAATTGGAATCTAAACTATAAAACATATTCTACGATTAAATTTTCATCTAAGGATTAGGCGGGTATGTACAGAATTAATGAAACACCATATTAACATTATATATGACGTTATTTTGGTGTAATCAAGTAACAGCATGGAAATTATAGCACAAATATTGTTAACACGTAATAACGATTATAATCTGCAAGTACATGTAATAAGTGTAACAATGTTCGCTCCTTGCTGGCGATTTGATAAAAACAGGAAATACATATTGCTAGCTGTCGGATTCAAAGCGAATTATATCCTTATATCATATAGACGTACGCATCGCACAAGTGTCGCCCCTCTCACTTTCAAGTCTTGAAGAATTTTCAAACGTCCAATGGTGATATAGTTGGCTTGTAAAGAGCCTGGTGGTATCAACGACTATTTCACAGATATGTTTGATGTATCATTAAAGTTTACAGTATTAAGGCAAGCTGGAGATTACAACAATATATGAGCTGTTTTAATAGAGCCCGTTGTGCAACATGTCAACATGCGTAGATGATCGCTTCTGTTCTCAATGTGAAATGAAATTTCATTTGCAAACGTTAACAGTAGCTGTGAATATCCATTTTTGTACAAGAATCTCAAGCGCTTGCTTTATGTATCAGGTATGCGCTCTTAAAGTAAAAGGTATTAATTATTTCTGCAGCGAATCATTTTGGAATCGAAGTCACACCTTGTCAATTAACTGCATAACTTACAATGCATCACTCTCGGTCAGCAGGACAGTTCGCGATTTTTATTTCGGTGGCATTAGTTCAAGTATTTGCGGCAAAATGTGTTGGTTGAATGTGATATTAGCCAATACATTTATTTAGCATATTCCAAGAGGAGCAGAATTATTTCTAGTGATGTATTTTTATGCTTAAAGACAAACTGGCGATAAACTAATGATGTTTGTCATAGGAATATCCTCCCAATGGAATATCTGCAGTCAGGCAATTCACCAGCTCTCTCATCCTATTTATAAATATTCTGAAATTTCGCACATTACTCTTCCCCATTTTGTATCCGGTTCAGCCTGGGCTTTATCGAGCGACGATCAATTGTTGTCGACATGACATATCCGTCCTTACAGCACCCACTAGTTACTTTGTACAGCATTTATAATCCACTACGCGGCAATAAGTTGAGTACCCCTCCTTACAGCACCCACTTGCATTTGTAATCAACTGCCTGACACGGATCTCTATGCTCCTTGCCAAGAGGCGCTGAGTTCTTGCAAACATGACGTACAATATGTACATCATTGATAATCCCATCAGGAACATGGTGTTTTTCTAGTTCATAAGTGATATTTGAATCTATATAAAGCTTCCTTTGGTCTGGTAAAATATGACAGTATGCTATGTGACACCGATATCGAGTTTTTAGCAATTGTTTTCTTTTTAATACATACAATTTTGATAGATTTTTTTTTTTGATATAGTGCGTACTGGTAGACCTAGTCCGTTATCGACAGGCAATTTGTAAACATACCCCTTTTAATAGATGTTACATTTAACCTATGAGTCAGTATAACATCCTTGTCTATTGGGGATCAATACCTCGTATTCAAGAGAATTCCATGGGCATATATGATGTTATTTTTGAATGTATGTTAGCGTAATGCGTGTACGGACTTAGTGATAGGAAATGCATGAAGTGTACGCGCGGTGAATGAACCCTGTTGAAGCCGATAACAGAATAACGGGTTATGATCGATTGATTAATGATGGTTGGCGACAGAGCGTATATATCATTGATAATGCTTGAGCGCAACGGACATTCAATTAAGTGCCCTTTACTCCGGTAAACCACAAGTAATGTTTGATCTGATATGTGTCCTTTTATGAATCAGTACTTTGAAGTGATGGAGCAAACTTCCTGATATATTTGTTATATATGAGGACAATAATCCTTATGCAGAATCTGCTTCGATTCAACAGCATAATTAAATGCTTTTTTAGAAGATATCATAGTATGATGTGACAGAGTACTTGGTCCATGTAAACCCTGCTCCACATCCATGTGGTATTTTAACAAGTATGTGTTCTATTATGGTGCTTCCACGATTGAAACACCTCTCACAAATGTCAAACGGGAATTCGATATCTTATGGTTTTTTTTATATTGCTTCCAGATGTAAAGGTCTTTCCAAATATAACATATATGCGTCGATTCGGAAACCATCGTATGATTCCCAGCACCACAATATGTATTATCATCCACATCACATCCGATTTATTCATTTCACATTCTAGTTTGGTGGCATAATTCACCACATGTTTCTCACACGCTCTAGACTTGCTGCCGAGAGTGCCATAGCTACCTGAATGAATACTGCTAAACTGCCATTAGTATACTGCCATTAACGATCAATAAGGTTCCTTACATTATCCCTTACACTTCAAATCCAATGAAATCACATCATGTTTATCCACGACTGGTACAATGACACATTTTAAGTCAGTGACTTAAATTGCTACATCCACCTAGATGAGTCGGTTTGTAGCTTGACGGATTCAATCTCTCCATCCATGAGTTGCCAACAAATATCGCTGCTTGGCAGTCCTTCACATCCACTGCATATCACAGCTAAATCCAACATTCATGTAATGGTACAATGTATGAGTATTGCCTCGTTTGTTACTATGTGTGAGTTAACTTGTAGTATACACAGCATGCTTTCATAGGTTATTAAATATCTATAGTGGTTCTTCATGTTGTGAACCCAACAGGTTAACCGGAGACGTGCGTTCGGGTACACTTTTAATTTCTTTCTCTTGCAATAAATGATCTTCGTCTACCAAATGCCGCCGATCAATTGGACAACTATGTATTTGAATTGAGGGGTTATTTGTAGCGCGTCATGCGCGCTATCTATTAACTGCTTTTAGTGGCTGAGGCCTGAACCATTATCCTTGATTGTCAGCACAACTAGCCGGCCATTTTATTGGCAGCTAAGATGACGAATATGTATTAGTCTTATTTCGACTTATATGTACATCTGTTAACCAATGAATAGGAAGCACATAAAACGGATAATGGTTCTTGCTACAGTCACGCAAATGTCCAGTTTCAACTTGAGGGATTGATACGCACTCTTAAGGTGAATTCAGCCCTGGGATGCGCCTTTTAGTTTTCCCGGGTATTTCGTCTGACGTCACCTGTACATAACACTAGCCTAGTGTTCAACGAGGGTATTAGGCAACATATCACGTAGGAATAAAATGTCATATTTGAAATGATGTGCACATTGGAGTGGTACGTTAAGTCAAGCATGACAAATCAGTAATACTTGTAGGTCACAGTGATATTGTATAAATTGAAATAACAGGATTTTCGGCATATGCCTGACATGATGGATAGCTATTATAAAAAGAATGGAAAATGCCAAATCCAACGTTTATGTTTAGACATATTGCCTGTGTTACTACGTCAGTTGGTCAGTTTACAGCAAATTGTCGTATGTGTATGTATGCTATGCAATGGCATTTCGCTCGCTCACGACTTGCTTGGGTATAACCATGCAATTACCAACATACCATCAATGTTTCTGTCGTAGAGCAGGCGCGCAACTTCTAATAAACATGGTTTATTGGAGTGGTGATGACAAGCTCACATGAGACAAAACTCGCTGATCTGCGACAGCATGAACAATGTTGTAAGGGTTGCTTAATGTATTTGTGTACTATAAAAAGAGCAGAATACACACACACACACACACACACACACACACACACACACACACACACACACACACACACACACACACACACACATATATATATATATATATATATATATATATATATATATATATATATATATATATATATATATATATATATATATATATATATATATATATATGCGCACACAAACACACACATATACAACAGGTGGCAAACTACAAGTCTAAGAAAATCATTATTGACGTACTACCTGCTTAATCTAAGGCCCACGACGCTTCAATTTGATCTCTGTTCGAATCAAAATTGGAAGAAAATGATGCCCAATTAAAAAAGAGCTGCAAGAAGCAAATGACAGATTCACAAATCGATTAGACGAAATGGAGCAATACAATCAAAGAAACTCTTTCAGAATTTCAGGAATGGAGAAAACTTAGATATTAAATACATCAGTGTGATCAATTATATTGTGCATTGTCTCCACGCACATGCCAAATGGCAAGCAATTCCATTGCAGCGAGATCTTTCTACTCTTTTTTATAATAGGATAACTTGGAGTTGCAAGCTGGACATTTCTCTCAATTCCAGCAATGCTGTTTGTCCTTAACTCAATTTTCACAGGGGTTTTGGTCAGTTCCGGGGTTGGTGGGTCTACTTCTGTAGCCTCCCCTGTGGGACCGAGGGTAGAATAGGCCCACTGTATCCTCCTGCATGTCGTAAGAGGCAACTAATAGGGGCAACCTGTTGGCCGTGGGTTGCGACTCATGTCCACCTCTCTTTTGAGGGCCATGTCTGCAACACACTACTCTGGCCCGAATTTTGCCTAGACGAGAGGCTGGAATAGCCTGGTCTAGTCAACCGGCTGGTGGTGACTTGCCCTAGGATAATCGCTTCCATTTTTATCTTTTCCGTATCCATTTTCATTTATCCTAGAATGCGGCTGCTTAATCAGGTCAGTCTTATCTAATAACCTTTCTAGGCACCATATAACACATGAGTGTTGGTGTGCCGTTAAACACTATACTTACCTTACCTTACTTATATAGCCTTGATATTTTGTTCGTTAGCAATTGGCTGTGGGTGATGGTTGTGGCTAGGGCTTGGTATGGTGCCTAATACGGGGGACTTCATCCCTGGTGTGTAATTCATTCAACTGTCTTTGGGACACTTCAAATTGCTGACCGAGTTTCATTGCCTTAGCAAGTGCGAGCTCCTAACCTCTGTGTAACATTATATTTTGCAGCTTGTGTTCATGCACACCATTATTGATACATTCAATGAAAATCTGGATTTCTGTGCTCACAGTCTTTAATGATTAGGTCCTTCACAAAGTTGTCAAAAGTTTCTTGTGGCAGTTGTTTGTGCTGTTTGAGCTTGTCACACCTCAAACTTATCAACACAGTTGAAGGTTAATCCTTTTCATCTTCTCCTTAATCCAGGGTCTGGTACATTTCCCTCCCATTTGGCACTAGCCATGTTCCAAGCTAGCCTGCCCTCTAATTGTCCGACTGAGTGTGCACGGGCCCCTTAAATTCGATTAATAGAGTTCCGTTGGCCACCTTTTTCGGTTTGAATATTTTTGATAGTTATTGCATTGTGAGCAAGATCTAAAATCGCTCCATAAAAGCTTTCGCTATCTACCATTACATATTCTGCATGAAATGGTTGAAATTATGCTCAAATTCGTCAAATCGGGGGCAGACTGAGAGTATTAAGGAAAAAAATTAAAATTGCTCCTGGGCGAGTGCAGTTTGTTTCTGATGTTATCAAATGGAGGTCTAGCGTACCACACCCACCGGAGAAGGACAAACTATAGCTCCATCTAACGATCGAGTGCCCCCTCCATACCTTTGCGTACATATATTATTGGGCCTTTCCTCGACAATCTAATAATATCAACCCACCACACAAATGCATTTAGTCGATGTACTGAGGCGATGCACTGAAATAATTAACTGCAAGCCCTGCTCTAGTACATGTAAGTTTATATTGACAATTTCTTGCTTGATTAACATTGTCATAGCACACAATGTTTACAGAGTGAAGGCATGGTTCATTACCGGAAGCAATTAAATTGTCCTGTTTCATCCTTTATAGAAAAATATACACGTACACCCGAACGGAATACCGTCGAGTTCGGAACTCGAATCAGGCTCCATTACATTTAGAGGCTTTTTGTATCACCTTTATAATATACTAGCATTGGTTTTCGGCGTTGCGTACGTGCTTATTATCTAAATACAACATTTGTTGTTTCATAGGAGATTTAACGCACATGTTAAACAGAATAAACCATTGGAAATCCAGGTTTTAAAAAGACGTTTCATGTCGCTGCGGGGTTACAAATATGCCACAAATTTATTTAAGATTAGTTCAGAAATGTCGACGATGTTTCAAGACAAACGATCAAAACCCAAATAAACATTGGTGTTTTTTTTACGCGTACAAGTGTTTTCCCGGGCAAGTTTATATCGCCAATGTTCCCTTTCTTACTGCCCACATACCCTTGTAAGCCTGCTCCCCATGGTCGGCTATAACAGCCTTCTACGCCGATCTGGCTTTAGAAAATAAGACTCGTCGTCTGCTTGAACAGTAAATGATAATGTATTCATAATTGTAAAGCTTTTGACGACTGGAGAGCTCTGCAAACACAAATAGCGACAGATATGATGGGATGTCTGATTCACATTTAGACCTGATAAGATCCATTGGTTCTCGGCATTGTAAGCCATTAATACGTCATAGTTATCAAAGCGTTCTGCATTTGGACGTACAACTCGAGCATAAATTGATTGTCAAACATGGTTATATTCACGGAAAATGTAAGTACCTTTCCGACTGCACACGTGCTATCGGCAATAGTGTTATCGACACGAAATTAAAGGCCAGTTGCATACTCCATTGGTCAATAATATACGTTTGTTAAAGGTTAGTAATTCAGCTATTGCCACGTGCATTTACTCGAGACATCTTCATTGATTTTAACGACAATCAATAATCCTACCTCAGAAGAATCGATTAGCGAGTGTTTGGACATTAGTATGCAGTGAAATTTAATCTTCCATCTCGGGAAGCTCAACTGAGTGGCTTTCATGACCGCAAGCTGTTGTCTCTGCAATATAGAATGAGGTGATCCGCTTAGCTGAAAACAAAACCTAAAGATTCGATGGTGGTAAGCAAAATGTTGCACAACAGCTCTCTTCAATGTTTCCTGGGAGCAGGGCCGTCATAGTTCCACTGACCCTGTGTGGTTACTCAACGTCTTCTGGCTTGGTCGCTCTCTCGCTGGGTCTAATGTGCTCTATTATTATTAGCTGGGCCACTCGTGACATTGTCAGGAAAGAGCTGCTTGTGGTGCCACCAGACACCTAGCCTCCACGGATAATGTTCTCATTCAGTATATCCTTGTGACCATAGGCTAGAGTGTTTATTCCAAGTGCATTGATCTATCTCTCGGAATTGAATGGGGACAGATACACCTTGTTTATTGTCAGGCCATAAATCTGATACCCTCACTTCGCAACAATATCGTCGCGCGCATGAATTAAGTTTTAACAAATAGGTCTTCCATACACAGATTGTATCAGTTTTTCTTGTTTTCAATGCTGTCTTTATCATGCCTGTTGCTTTTCTAATCTCGTTTGTTTGATGAACTTGCTTGAATGCATGGGGCTGCAAAATTATTGTCAAATACTTTATATCTGGCTTAGGAAGGACTGGCCACCAAACAGCGTATGTCGTCCTCTTCTGCCGAACCCACAAGCTTGATGTTGACCCACTTTCTGACGTTTCTTAAAGTTCTGCCAAATACAGATTTATTCATCAGCTTGGCTCATATAATAACGCATCTCTATGCAGGTTGTACGAAAAGTACGGCTCTCCTAATTATCTCTTTATCCCCGTGATGGAATAGTACATTTACCTGAGACGAACAAGAAATTTTCATGACGATATATCGACTGCTCTACAGATCATAACTACAAGCTAATCATTGGATTTCACTAACATGCATGAAGCTTCCAAATTACAATAGCACGCAATGGGTAAGCGAAACAAAAATGACGGCCATGGAACAGCCACACCCGGTTATTCACAAAACAAGTCTGCCGTAGAAACAACAGGTTGCAAACTACAAGTCTAAGCCAATCATTATTGCCGTACTAGTTGCTTGATCTAAGGCATGCGACGCTTTGATTTGATCTCTGTTCGAATCACAATTGGAAGTGAAGGAAACCAAAATAGAAGAGCTGCAAGATGCAAATGTCACACTCAAATTGATTAGACCACATGGATTAATACGATGGAAGAAATTCTTTAAAGGTCAACTTCAACGATTTTCATCATTTCTTTATTTTGTGTTTCAAAATGAAGATTAATAACTCATTAACCAACGGGTACTCATAATTCATTGCACCGCTATGCATAACTACTAACAATCCACCGATAAGGTTCCACTCGGAAAGAAAATACGAAGCCATCTTCTCGATGCCATTTTGCCTCAGTTGGCCGCTAGGGGCAGGTTGCGTGACGTCATTCCTGCTGCGAGGCCTCAGAAAGAATTTGACAGCGATCGAGCGAGCGAAGCGAAAAGCGATTGTTTGGATTTTAGTATTACACTGTTTTTAAATGAAGCCATGTCGTCTTCTGATGAAAATTACGAGGCCCCATAGCATAAAATTGGGGCAAATTATGTCCATGACTATTTATTTGAGACAATACGGACGGGAGTTGAAAAATCCAAGTCACACTTCGAAATGACACCGGGAGCTCTAACTCGCTTCGGATGAAGAATCCACAAAAGATTTCGACGAATGGTGAGTTTAAGAATACCCTTCCCCAGCTTTATTGAACTACGTTAACTGGTAAAAAATAATCGTTAGTATCAATTACCCAATAGATTTACACATTCTGTAAGTTGAGGATGGTATGTTGACAGATGTAACTATTACAACAGATAGAACTTGGCTAGTGAATGTAGCTTTGCCATTGTACCCTCAGCACATTAAACATTTTTGACAGATGATTACATGCAGTATATAAAGTATTTTCCTGTTATATTCAGTCAGCACTGCATCCCAATGGACGAAGCCAGAGTGTGCATCATAGGTTTGGAGAGAGTGATGGCTATAACAGAGGAATGGACATGCATCACCAAGCAGCCAAGATTCCTAGCAAACTGCCTGAATAAAATGTGCTGGAAGCTTCCAAATTTGAATCTATTCAAATGGATGGACCTGTTGGAGATGAGGTCTCTACAATGAGTAAGTTAGCCATTATTGCTACCAAAAAGGACGGTTTGAGGTTGAACAATCATATTTATTACTAAGGGAACATCAATCCCGCTGTGTAAAACATTCAGTGTTCATATTGATAAACTACAATACATTTCACATAGCCAAGAATAAATAAAACCATTAACATGAAATCCAGAGGCAGAGCTTACAATTACAAAGTGAGGGAATGGTTGACAAATGACAATTGTTTTTTTAACTATGCAACTTATTTCAAAACCATAGACAACTTATTGACATATTGCTTCTGATAATTCAGGTATCTAGCCTACCGCCAGTTTACATTATGGATATGGCACAGACTGGGCAAAAGAAACAGAAAAGTGCTGGCAGGAGTGGAAGATTACTTGGTCAGGTTAAATCTACACCTGTGAGCACCTACGAGAAGATCCTTTGCAGGTTTCTCGTACTGGGAGGCAATAGGAGGTGGAAGATTCCTTTCCTCTGCAAGGACATCAGCAAGTCTGTAGCTTGGGTATTTTTGCCTGAGATCAAGCACCTCAGCAATGAACTGATGTACATAGTCTGAAGGAAATCAATGATATTCATATTTTATGATAGTCATAAAACAAGTTAGTTATAAAATATGCCCATTTGAATAGGGTTACAATGTTTGTGCATATGAAACTTATTTAGGTTCCGGTAATAAATGTCAAAATAACATGTGTTTCATTTTAGATTAATGCACCTACACACCAAAAGTAATTGGTACTTTGACCGGCTTGACAACTGGGTCTCCCTGTCTGGCTTTGGGATAAGACACTCTCCATTGTGACTGACCTCCTTCAGTGATGGCTTGAGCTCTGTTCGAGTTTTCATTGAAGTGAATTACTGCTAGGAGCAATCTGGATATATATATAGCAGGTTGATAATATATTGCTAAGTAAGAATTGAAACTTGAGCACATAATTATACAAAGAACATTACAGCTGCCAGTACACAAATGTGCTAAACTTCCATACAACAAATATACACAACCGAATTTCAAACTTATTTCATTGGTATTACCTGGCCCCCATGGTGGCATAGGGATAGTGGACACTCTTTGGTGCGAAGAATGTGACCACTTTGTGATACGATTCTAGGCTTGATGTCTGCTCTGATGGGGAAAGCCTGCCAATGTCATTTAGGAGATGCTTGCTGGAGACTATCAACTCCAACTCTTTGTGTGGCTTTGATCCTATTTATGGTTAACACATATATCAATACAGATTACATTTCTTTGGTAAAGTAGTACCACAAGGACATGGATTTTACCTTTATGACTCATTTAATTACACTACAACTGAAGTAAATATTTCTATGTAAACTTATATGATTAAAAACTAACACTGACCCTTCAGTATCCACTTCCTGTCCTCTAGTAGTGCATGCTCACATTCCGGGTACAGATCCCCATGCCCCACGTGCTCATTGACGACATGCCTAGTGACAGAGAGCCACTTGGCTCTGACCAGACCTGCATCTCCATCGCTTGAGGCAGCACACCAGTAAACATAATTGGAAATGCTTCTGGCCCACTCACCCAGGATGTTGCAGTCTTCTTGATCCCTTCATTTACAAATAAGTGTGTGTTTGTCTTTAATGCTATCATATAAATTTGGTATGCCAACATGTTAAATATTCTTTAAAATGTTACACAGAGTGTTTTGAGTCGGCTTAAGTCACACAAAGAAACTAACCTTTGGCAACATGCCACACATCAAACCAGTGTTGGACTGTAGGTTGCTCTTCCCTTATGTACTTTTTCACCCCCAAATGTCTGTCAGTAGTGATGGATTCAACGGTCAATCCATTCTCAGACAGGGATTTCATACCAAGCTTCAGACCAGCTAACTCCATAGCATTAGAATTTTTAACTTGGTTACTCTGAAAGAAATTAACAGGCAATTGATGGTACAATAGACATTAAAGAATCATATACTGGTCATAAATTGTAAGTTTTATACCTGAACAAGTTGCATGTCTAGAACCTTTGAAGTCTTTAGGTCCATCAGGGTGTAACTGCCATACTTAGCAGTGTGGCCTGGAGAACAACATCTTGCATCCCCTCCTACAGAAAGTGGTGTACCTTGGCGAGCAGTTGTCAGTGATGTCTTTTGGGTCCGCCAGAGTCGTCTTACAGCTGGAACAAGATAGCTTCTCTGAATGAGATAGAATGTTGACATAGATATGGTTTGGATATTAACATGCCTGAACATGTTCAGTGTTCTAACAGCACTACTGCCGCTAACAAAAATTCCTGAAGCCATTAACAAATTCCCTGCAGGCATAGCTCCTGTAAAAGGTTGGCTATCCCACATCTTACGTTGTCCATTCACGCAGATTTGTTCAAAACAAGCAAAACTCCCCCGTATCTGCTTGATGATGACTCTGCAGGGGCCCAAGCACAGGAAGCATGAGAGCAGCAGGGTTCTCAAGCAACTCTCAAACACAATAAATTTTCTTTGATTCTGACTAGGGCCATCCTCCAGATCAACACCACTGTGAACAATGAGAATGAATTCACAATATAAGCATTCTGTGAGCTAAATTTTTCTTCCATCAAATAAAACCCTGTGGTTACACTATAAACAAAACAATATTTTCCTTACACTTCTTCAAACTCCATGTCATCATCAGTGTCCATCTCGGCATCATCACTGACATCAATGAAGTCATAGTCGGGGTCAGTTTCCATCTCATCATCGCTGTCCACTAGTTGAACAAATTCCTCCTGGGGCTCATATTGGGTGCCCCTGGTGACACTTTGGATCAGCAAATTGCACTGTGTCCCGATGCAGTGCTGAGATGGGCTAACTTGGGTACCTCTGGAATATTTCTTTATTCCAGGAAAGAAGGAACTCTGTGTCTGCAGGGACTTGTCAGCCATCTGTGGTATCAATACAATAAGTATGCTACAATTTCATTCATCATACCCTTACAGGATGTAAATGTTTACAAATTGACTCTGAAAAGACACATGGATACATTCAACAGAAGTTATCCCTGCCAATGCATTTCATCAAATATAATAATGCAGTTGCCTTGTGACACTCACGGAAACATTTGCCTGCACCCCAAATGACAAGTGAGAGCAAGCTTCATGTTCTGCAGACGGCAAGGCACTCGCCCCTGGTGTAGCACACAACGCGGATGCTGTCAGAAGCGAAGTTTCTTCGCCTAGGTCGGCAGTGCTTGGGTGTGAAACCTCAGTCTGTGGTTCACCACTGTCACTTGATTTATGTTTCTGCTCAGCTGCCAATACCATTTCATTTACTACCTGCATGACAAGAAACAGCTAGATTGATATACTGGCAACTTGGTGATAAATTCATTAACATCTAAATGAGTATACGTCAACATAGCAGGACTAGCCTAAAGGTTCAAGCCAACAGATCTCACCTGTTGTCGCTGCCTTTTCTCCGAGGCACTCCGTCGCTTACTTTGACTGTCATCAACTCCAACGTGGCTAAAGAGAGTTGGTATGGCCTCTTTTCGGAGCCTAGGTTTTTTACGAAATCCTAGACTTTTGAGCAGCTCTGGGTCAGTATCATAAGCACCATTCTCGAAATGATCAGAACATAGAACCGTCGTGAGTGTAGGACTCCAGTGTTTACGTTTGACTTTCGACACCCATATGCGGCGCATTTTGCTGTCTTTTGGAAACAGAAAAAAACTCACGCCTGACTTCTCATTGTTCCGACAACCAAACGCACAACAATAAGGCATAATCCACAACAAGAAACGCACCAGACCGTGAAGAAAGACGAGTAAGTCACACGCTGTCAACCAACCGTGAAGGCTGAAGATGGCGAGGAATATTCGCGAACAACCTGAATGACGTCACTGTCCGGAAATTCACGAATTTTACCGAGCGGTATCTTGTCAGATTCGACGTGGAAAATGTACATTTAAAAATCATTTTTCTAAAAGAAAAAAAAGCGCGCAGTCACCTTATTTTGGTTACGATACCCTTTTAAAACATAGAACTTTTGAAAAATGGAATAAAAAAAATCTTTGTAGTTGACCTTTAAGAATTTCAGGAGTGGAGAAAACTTGGATATTAATCGCATCAGTCTTATAATTTAGATTGTGCATTGTCTCCACTCACGTGCCGATTGGGAAAGAATTTCCTTGCACCGAGTTCTTTCCACTCTTTTTTTAATAAGAACACTTGAAGTTGTGAGCTTGACATTTTTTTTTTATCCATTCAAGCAATGCTGATTGTCCTCAACACAATTTACACAGGGGTTCTGGTTAGTTGCGGGATTGTTGGGTCTACTTCTGTAGCCTTGATATTTTGGTCGTGAAAATTCGACTGTGGTCGATGGTCGTGGCTTGGGCTTGGTATGGCGCCTTATACGGGGGACTACATCCCTGGTGTGTTATTCATTCAACTGTCTCTGGAACACTTCAAATTGTTGATCAAGTTCAATTGCCTTAGCAAGTGCGAGCTACTCACCCTTGTCTAACATTCATTTTTGCAGCTTGTCCTCATACACACTATCAATTATACATTCAAAGAAAATCTGGATTTGTGTGGTCAGTCTTTAATGATTAGATCCTTCACAAAGTTGCTTGTACTGTTTGAGCTTGTCACACATTGTGCTCATATTTATCAAGCACAGTTGAAGGTGAATCATTTTCATCTCCTACTTAATCCAGGGTCTGGTACGTCCCTTCCACTTGTAACTAGCCATGCTTCAAGCTAGCCTGCCCTATGTTTGTCCGCCTGAGTGTGCATGGGCTTCTTAAATCCGATAAATGGAGTTTCGTTGGCAGCATTTTTCGGTTGAAAGATTTTCAAAAGATATGGCATTATGAGCAAAATCCTATCTATGAGGGCTTTATATACACCTTCTCAATCTACCATTACTTGTACTGCATGAAATGGTTGAAATTATGTTAAAATTTGTCAATTTGGGGGCAGTCTGAGATTATCCGGAAAACAAAATCAAACTGCTCCTGGGGGAGTGCAATTCAGTCCTTATATTATCAAGCAGAAGGTATAGAGTCCCACACCCACAGGAGAAAGACAAAATATAGCTCCATCTAACGATCGAATGCCCCTCCATATCTTTGCATACGTATATTATTGGGCCTTCCCATGACAATCTACTAATATCAATACACCACACAAATGGATGTAGTCGATGTACTGAGGCAATGCACTGATACAATTAACTGCAAGGCCTGCTCTAGTACATGTTAGTTTTTTAATTTACAATTTCTTGCTTGATTAGTATTGTCACAACAGACAATGAGTGAAGGCATTGTTTATTACCGGAAGCAATTAAATTGTTCTGTTTTCATTCTTTATAACTAAATATAAACGTATACACGAACGGAATACCGTCGATTTCGGAACTCGAATTAGGCATTACATTAAGAGGTTTTGTGTATCGCTTTTATAATGTTCTAGCATTGGTATTCGGCGTTGCGTACATGCTAATTATATAAAAAAACCAACATATGTTGTTTCATAGATGAAAGATTTAACGCACATGTTAAACAGAAGAAACCATTAGAAATCCTGGTTTTAAAAAGACGTATGGGGTTCAAAATATGCGACAAATTTGGTTAAGATTAGTTCAGAAATGTCGACATTATTTCAAGACAAACGATCAAAACCCAAATGAACATTGGTGCTGTTTTGTATGCATACAAGTGTTGTCTTGAGCACGTTTACATCGCCACTTTCTTACTGCCCGCACACCCTTGTAAGCCTGCTCCCCATGGTAGGCTATAACAGCCTTCTACGCCGATCTGGCTTTAGCAAATAAGCCTCATTTTCCGCTAGCACAGGAAGTTAGACTGTATTCATAATTGTAAAGCTTTTGGCGACTGGAGAGTTCTGCAAACACAAATAGCGACAGATATGATGGGATGTCTGATTCACATTTAGACCTGATTAGATCGATTGGTTCTCGGCATTGAAAGACATTGTTTCGTCATAGTTATCAACGCGTTTTGCAATTGGACGTGCCACAATAGTGAACCCAGAGGCGAGTTTAAATTGATTGTTAAACATGATTATATTCACGGAAAATGTAAGTGCCTTTCCGCCTGGACAAGAGTTATCGACAACAGTGTTATCCACACGAAATTAATGGGCAGATGCATATTCCATTGGTCAAAAATACACGTGTTCAAAGTTGCCATGTGCATTTGACAATAGTTTTATTATTATTTTTAACGGCTATTAATAATCCTACATCAGAAGAATCGATCATGAATTGTATTTTATGCATATGCACCATTGACCCGATACGGGACACTGTCACTTATTTCACCACCTGCATGAATATATGTTGAATTCATAAGTTAAAGTTTCTTTTGTGTGAAACAAATACATAGAAAGCCCAACTGTTCATAAGTCGACAACCCGCGCGATTCCCGATGTGGGCCATTAATGCTTTGAAGAATTTCCGTTCAGCTATGATAATCCGGCTAGCTGGGGTGTTACTGTTGTTCATTATTGCTCTGACAATGATGAACGGTAGCTCTACTGATAAAGTAGGATACATTTGCATCAAATATCAACTTCAATGTTTCATATAACATCGAAAACTATAAATCATTCTTAAGCTTACAGGTATGTTGGCATAGTAATTGCATGATTTCAGAGAATGAACACAATTTATCGCGCTACATTTGATCATTACAAAACTTTCAAAAGCTTGATATACGCCCAGGAGGAATTCAGACGGTCAGTTTTAAGTAGACAATCATATGTAAAAAATTTCAATTGAAATGGGCAAAGACAATTTTTACTGCTTTTCTAAGTACCTGTGTGAACTGAACTCGTCATTAAAGGTTAGCCACGACACCAACCGTGAGTTGTAACGGCGAGTTGAAGATGACCAGAGGCGTCGATGATTACGAACTATGTGCCTCTGATCTCTACGGGCCGGAAAAGAATAATTGTCTTATATATTCTTTGGGGTATGTCGATCATTCTAATTCCATTATATCCATTTCGTCTGCAACATTAATATTTAAGCTCATATCCATGACTGCAATGAATGCATCATGACTTCAGAATTGGTAGGGACAAATCATTTGACGAGTACATGCACCACGAATTCTTATGCGACATGCGAATGTTCGATCCAACGTAAGCATAGTCATATATATATATATAAATAAATACATATGAATATATGTACATATATTTCAATGTGTATATGTATATATATATACATGTTTATATATAAGTACTGTACTGATAAATACATTTTGTTTCATTGGCATGTGTTAATATATATACATTTATTCATGCATATAATTTTTTTATAGGTGCATATACATATATATATATATATATATATGTAGTAATTTATTTTGTTTCAATTGTATGTGTATTTATTCCTATAGTTTATTAATATGTGCATATATATATATCTATATATATATATATATATATATATATATATATATATATATATATATATATATATATATATATATGTGTGTATGTATACTGTACTGATAAATACATTTTGTTTCATTTGCATGTGTTAATATATATACATTTATTCATGCATATAATTTTTATAGGTGCATATATATATATATATATATATATATATATATATATATATATGTATATATATATATATAGTAATTTATTTTGTTTCAATTGTATGTGTATTTATTCCTATAGTTTGTTAATATGTGCATATATATATATATATATATATAGTATATATATATATATATATATATATATATATATATATATATACAGATATATATATATATATATATATATATATATATATATATATATATATATATATATATATATATATATCTATATATATATATCTATATATATATATATATATATATATATATATATATATATATATCTTATATATATATATATATATATATACCACCCGAAAAAAGGTGTTATTTGAGGGGCCATCCAGAGTAGCATATTTCACCCCATTAGCATATATGAGAATGGTATTTCCTTGTTACTACAAGGCTTGGCCAGCAGACGCGCATTCTTAAGCCAAAGCTGTATTTCTATAACCTTGGTGCCTCTGGAATACATGAATGGATAGGCCCGAAAGGAAAGTGGGAACTGAATTGGATTGCAGAAATTCGAAAACAACTCGGTCATACTGAGGTAAAATTCATCTTTTCTCAGGGCAACAACAGATGGTGATAGGGGAGTGATAGATTACCAATAGCTTATGTTAATGACGCTGGCCATATTATAAAACAAACTTACGATAATGTGCATGCGTAGTGTAGTAATGATGATACTGCTTGTGCAAATAACGATCAAACCATGCGTTCACTGCAATGTAACAACTCATATAAAAAGCGGTTATTGTGAGACAAAAATAATGGTAATTAAGATACAGATTATGAAAACGCTGACAACACATATTCATGACGATCTGACTTTGAAGATGACGATGCTGATTATATAGCCTTTCATTATCAGTCGGTGATAGACATATTGAAGATAGACATTGAGAAGTACGAGTGGGGTGTCTTCCGGGATATGATTGAATCCGGCGATATCCATAGCATTCAGCAAATCCTCGCGGAGCTGCACACTCCGAGTCATAGAGCACCAATGACAAGCGACGATTATGTCGAGGCATGCAATATTCTGCATGAGCTACATCAAGCAGGGTTCGAAGTATTCAAATACCACAATAATGACTGTTGTCGGGGTTTCAATGCTCTCGTCGAGTTGCCTGGACAGCAAGAACGCATCTGCTGTTATGAAGTCTTTTACATCAATACCAAATTCATTGAATGACGTGCCGGTGTCAGGTTAAATATAGATATATGTTGGTGTTAATAGTAAATTAAGGTGCGCCATGTCTATTAAATACATTGATATACGGGATTCGTCTTGTGTTTCATGTTATTGCATCTTCTTTACAAAACTGCGACTTTGTTTTTATATACATCATATGGAAGCTGCTCCAGGTACGCTTTGCTTGGTCTGGCTGTGTTCATATTCTTTCTTCCTCTCTTTTAAGATATTAAAGACACCTATTCAAGGAGATTTTGCACCCAATCCCCGCACACACCTTTTTTGATTTATGTTTTAATGGAAGGTACAGATACAGAGTATTATCTGTGCTTTTTAAAATACATTAATATCGATGTTAATGGTAAGCAATTATTCATGGACAAACATGAATAACAATGAATATGCATACACATTCACGGACAATTATGCTCTAGATCCACAATTTCAATGACGGAACAACAGAATCCGTCACATATCTGAAATATTGACAGAGAGTAATTTTAGTGTCGAATAGAGGCATTGCAGTATTTATATCATCCGTATCAATAGCTTGATGATGAGATATATTATGACAGCCTTATTAACGAAACATGTAATGGTAAGTCTGGATTGGTAGTGGAGGCAAAAGTATGGATAAGAATCATACAAATAATCATTTTGTATTTGCAGTTTTAGCATTTCTATGCATTGCAGGTTGTTAAGCGTTAGGTCTAATCCAACAAATACCATGCACCTATTGTTGACGCATATATGCATGGGCAGTTACCGATAATGGTTGATCAATGACGGACGCCTCTGTGATTTATTTCATGATGATGTATAGCGTGATGATTTATGCCATTTGTGATTTATTTCATGATGATGTATAGCGTTATGATTTATGCCCTTTATGATTTATAGCGTGGTAATTTATGATTTAAAACGTGATAATTTATAACATGCTTGTGCAATCTGGAATGCGTTGATTTGAGAGTATCTCGATAATACGTGACTTCGTATTTTGTTTGTTATTTAATTGCTTTATTTTATTTTTAACTGGGCACAGTAAGTCATCGACAGGGTCTTGTATCATGTTCTCTAACAAGCCAATGTGGTGGTACCTTATTGTCAACAGCCGCCGTCTCCGCTTCACGCAGACTTTTATCAGAGCAAGCCCTCAGGTGTCAATTAGTTAGCATGAGGTGCAGAGCCGCAGATCCATGGTCAACTGGGCAAAATGTCACTGAATCAACTTCAGTTAAGTTCAAGATAGGTACCCCAACTGCTATATGTGAGGAAGTCGTAACGCCACTCTCCTCTACAGCCACAGTCCTTAACAAGTTCCTGGTCACCTATATGCTGGCTCTCAACCCGCAATCAGCGACACCAAAATGCTATGCTAACAAGGTTCACATTGGCTGACTATACGGTTAGCATTTCTATGAGTGAAAAGCTCGCCCGTTGTCAGATTGCGCTACCATGGAATCAACAGATACGCTTGTGACTATTGATCCAAAGTCTTTTGGGTTGCTTGGAAGTGGCTTATGTTGAGCCATGGTCGTCGCGATCGTGCCCCTGAATTAACCACAAATATCCAAGTGGTTTTACACTAGACCTTGTGATAAGCAGTGCGCTGCACGCAAGTGATGTGGCCATATATTTTAACCTGGAGTGATCCCATTTAGCGTTGCGATACCCTCTTAGGCGATACACCATGTGATAAGTATGAATCTTTCCTCGACTGTTTCCTCCCCTGGCCTTGCCCATTTCCTCACCCTGTCAACAGCATCGCGTCATGTAACAAGTCTCCACCTATCATCGAATAACACAGTCCACCATGCATTGCCATTAGTGTCGATCCAATAACACAGTCCATCCAATAGCCACAGTCCACCACACAATAGCCAATCTGTGTCCATCCATTATACACAGTCCATCATGCACCATGCAAGCCAATCTGTGTCCAACCGTTAACACTTTAACACATCTGTGCACACCATGCAATAGCCAATCTTTGTCCATCATGCAATAGCCAACCGTGTTAACACATGCCACCATGCAATAGCCAATCCAATCTGTGTAGCCATCTGTGTCCATCAATTAACAGAGTCCACCATGCAATAGCCAGTATGTGTCCGACCTTGACATATACACGAGCCAGATCATTGCTGCTCAGAATAGACAACTACAGGACGTTTCCACGCATGTTGTAATTGTCGACGTTGCGGACGTTGCAGACGTTTCTAAGTGCGAGTGTGAGTTCTCTCTAATGCACACTATGTTGCCATTATGATAGGATCTGTGGAAGCCAAGTGACCCTTAAGAAATGCTCGGGATCGGTTGATTTCTTGTAGTGGTGTGTTGTGGTATTGTTGTAGGGCAGCGGTAACCCCGTCTGTGTCGAAGTCACTGGCAGAGCCAAGATTCGTCATAAGTGGTACTTAGCACTAGCTAACTCGGCCCTACTGTTCCCCTAAGCATGGTATGCTAATGATAAACGGTAACAAACTCTCCACCGTGAGAGGAATGACTGCCGATATTGTGGTGATGAGGGTGGGATCGCTGGTAGAGCGTGTTGTGATGGTGCTATAGCGTAGCATTTGCTACATTGGTTCCTGTGGTTCACTGTAGCAACAGACATGCCAGGCCAGTTTACACACATCTGAGCAAGGGCCTTCATCCCATTCACACCTTAGTGAGCCACGCCTGGAGTGATGAGGCTACCACAATACCTATGCCTTACACTATTACATAATTTGCCACAAACAACGTAAAGGCAAACATACCCAAATAGGAGTCGAGTGAGGGCTGAGAATGCTGCATAGTTTGTTAGGTTGAACGATCGGGGCCATCACTTGGATCGTATGATCTAGGTCATAGTCATCAATGGCAGGAGTTATTGGGTAGCAGAAGGGGGCATCGGCATTATCATTATCTTGCAACATAAATTCAGTGTCTTCTCTTTCAACCACGGCAGACGGGGGCAAGCAATAATAATTATAGCATTTATTTCGCACACATGGTATAGATATTTTATGACAATTCAGTGTCCCATCACTTAGCAATATTACCGATGGTTCCTGGTCAACCACAGCAGTGAGGGCTGGGTACCCATGATGAATAGGCAGCACTGTTCCCTCCCTCTGAGCCCTGCGTGATACATTCTGTGACATGGAAAAATAAAAATGTGACGTTATGGTCGCACAGTGCTGTGTCATCGATGACCTTTGCCTTGTGTTGGACTTCAGTGACGAGGTCATCATAAATTCTTGTGTATGCGTCTCCAACAGGACGGAAGCCTCGAGGGCTTCTCTTTATCGGTAACGACCCCATTCGGTGATGTATGTTGTAGCTGCCGTGGCGTTCTGTACCAGAGGAAGGGAATGGTACCCGTTCAAGGCATCTAATCTCACTTTATTAGTGTTCGGCGGCATTATAGATGCTTGGCTGAACAGGAGATTTGTACGCTGTGTTTAAGGATATGTTGCCACGTACAATGGTTGAAAGTCAACTGTTGACCTCGGTCCACTACATTTCTTTGGCACTAAAAACATCCGAGAACACCAAATGGTGGGTGTGCCTTGTGGGACGCGTTCGATAATCCAGTATTTTATCCATGTTTAGAGCATCTTTCATCCAACCCTTGAAGTGATGAGGCACTTGAAGGTACTGCTTTTGGCTCCGCATCTGGTTTCATGCGTAATTCTAGTGGTTTTGTAGTCATATGTGCAAGTCTGGGCATTGGAATTGGTAGTGATTGGCAGTCATTTTAGCTGGGTAACCTTCATTGTCTTAGCTAGTTTGGCCACAATGGGGTGCCAAGCTACCTCGTATGCATCAAAGAGGACACTCCGAGAAAAGGGTATCTTCCTCTGTGTCTCAGGGAAGCGAGCAGTGAATGGTTGTTTTCAGATCATTCAATATGTGGCAGAGGGTTGCTTAATGCTGTTCCAGCAATTGAGGAAAACGCCATATTGAACAGTGTGCTGTGTGTGGCAGGTTCGCTGATGCCCTATACTGATCTGCTGTTACCCAATGAAGACAATGCTGAGCACGACTATGCGATGTGCAGCGACCATGGGATGCCACTACACCGCCAGAGATGCCGGATGGGGGTATGCTATAAGGTGGGTAAAACCTTTACGTACTATACGCTCTTCTTTGTCATCCTTTTTTAAGGCAACTGCTTGCTCTACTTTCCTCCTCTAGTGCTGTGATCGCCTTGAATTTGTCATTGAACGTCTTGAGTCCTCTTTTGAACAGCACTTCCTCACAGCGGCAAGACATGAAGTCGGTAAGGCGTGCTGTTCACTACAGGAATGTGAAGGCAACTGACTGCGTTTTCGACGATGATGTTGATGTTCCTGAATTATCGCTCATTTTCACTTGATGGACATTTACCAGGTGTCCCAAATCCTATCAGCTGCGCCATGTAAAGTTCCTTTATTCATACTTAACTGCTGAATAAGTGTTAGGTATATGGTAACAAAATGAAAGTCTCAGCACAAAGAGAACCCAGTGATTTATCGCAGCTTAGACTGGAGTGAGACAACAGGCAAAACCTGAAGCGCTATGATTTATCAGCTTTCATGGGAAAATTCGTTTACTTAGTGAACGCTATGATTGATTTTGTCCATTTTCACGGACATTGATTTTGGTAAATTCTTGTTGCATTGTGCACGCCTACACGCACTCTCATGTTCCCTCGCTAATATACACATATACAACCGTGTGCAAATAACACACACGCAATACACACACTCCCCAGTCGCCTACGAATTGCTCTCTTTGCCGGTGCCTACTTCAACCGTTGACGAAATATCGAATGTCATTTACAAATGTCAGAAGGCCGATATTTCATTTTCTGTGGCTCTCCAGTAAAGGATATATGAGGATTATGGCTATCATTGTTACAGCTGATGGAGGCCACAGCTATCACAGTCAATGAGTAGTAATCACCACTTTCCCTGATAACCCGTGTTTATCACAGTTTTCACTATTGAGTCGGGTTCATCACAGTCTACTCTACCAACTTGTATTGATCAATGTTTACTCCTGATGATCAAAGCTATTACTGCTAATACATTGTGATCTCTGATGTAGACGCCACTAATCAATGGTAGTGTAGTGATCTCCGCGACTGTTCACTCAGACTGATAACAGCCATCGCTGATTCCTCGTGGCAATCACAATGATGTATATTGATTCGTGATTATCGAAGCAATCGCGGTAAACATGAGATGATAGCAATAATCACTCTTAACTCGAGGTGCTTAGAAATATATCTATTACCTAGCATTTATCAAAGATCTCAAGGTTTGCGCATGGCAATCGCGCCCATTGCAGGTAATTCATGCTTATCACATCTACCTCTGTTAAACGAAGATGTCTACAGTTATTACTCTTCACCTGTGATAATTGCAGCTATCGCTGATCACTTGCGCTAATCACATCAACATCAGCAATCACTGTCAACTCGTATTAATTTCGACATCACTCTTAATGCATGGCAACCACAGTTGTTTATTGTTAATTCATGACCATCACAACTGTCTCTGTTAAGTCACGTTGATAAAAACTATTTCTGTAAGCTGGCGTTGATTACAGCTGTCACAGTTAATTTGCATTGGCCACTGTTACCATAGTTACTTTGTGATGATCACGGCCATCAAGGATAACTCGTAGTAATCACAACTAACATTATAGACTTGAGTTTATCACAGTTATCACTATTGAAGTTTTCATTTTCTTCGTCACTGTCACTTTTAGCTTGTTTTATGACGTTTATTACTAGTTCTGATAACAGCTGTTACTATGCAAGTAGCTATCGCTATTAGTCGTCAGACTACAAGTAGCTCATGCGTAAGCAGCCTCTTTTCTTGGAGCAATATAGGCTACCTCCCCATGTATGTTGTGTGTTTGTTCCCATGCCTTGCCAGGCTTTATATCTTTCTCAGCACCAACACCATTGTGTGAGGATCACATCTTGTTAGGTCGCTAGCAACATGGTGCATTGTGCAATAAGTATAATATTCATGAGCGAAATTTAGTTCAATGCGTTGTGAACGATTGTTACCTTCTTTCGCGAGTTTGTACTGTTTGACACCCCTAACTCTCTGTGTTAACGATTGTTACCTTCTTTCGCGAGTTTGTACTGTTTGACACCCCTAACTCTCTGTGTTAACGATTGTTACCTTCTTTCGCGAGTTTGTACTGTTTGACACCCCTAACTCTTTGTGTGAACGATTGTTACCTTCTTTCGCGAGTTTGTACTGTTTGACACCCCTAACTCTCTGTGTGAACGATTGTTACCTTCTTTCGCGAGTTTGTACTGTTTGACATCCCTAACTCTCTGTGTTAACGATTGTTACCTTCTGCCGCCAGTTTGTGTTGGTTGATACCCCAAACTTTCTGTGTTAGCAGTTGTTACCCAAGATGCAGTTGTTTATTGTTGTGCCTGATCTCATTAGGGATTATTTTGGCGTCATAATACACAACGAAGAAAAAGAGACTAACTTTGATCTCACATTTTTACTCATATATCAAATTACTCATTCACTCAACGACTTGCACACTCATATATATGCATAGCGACCAACTCATTCACTCACTCTCCCACTTATTGACTCTTTCATTGACACACCAATGAATCAATTAATTCAATTGATCACTCAATCACTCACTGATAATTTACTTACTCAGTTACTCACTCGTTCATGCTAGTTTCGTACACCCGCGTTTCGTACACAGGTCGTTTCGTACACCGATGGTTGTTTCGTACACAGGACTGGGAGTCGTTTCGTACACAAGACATGAACACAGGTAGTTTCGTACACAAATGGGAATTGTTTCGATAATACGCAGACATGAACACTGAATACGATGTGTCTGCTCATATGCCTGTTATAGTTATCTTTTTCGAATTATGACATCGTAGGTCATTTTTTGCATTAATCATGAGTTATCCAGATGTTACGTCTTACCTGGCGAGGATGGTCAACTCGGCCTTGAGTTAATCGGCCACAAATCAATTCGGCCATGCAATTAATGTGAAGACTATAATAATTTAAATGAAACAGCAGTAGTAATTATATAGTAGGGGATTTATTATAACAAACCTTTCAGATCTAACCGTTGGGGTTCACCATATAAAATTTAATCAATTCTAGTTAAAATAATGAATTTATTGAATGCCAATTCATAGTACAGTAATATGAGCTTCTCAAAGATCTAGCCATTCAAAACGTACATCGTTAGTTATGTTATGCAGAAAGCAAAATAATGTGTTACTTATATATACTTGTCTGTACATATACACACATACCAGGGGCGTAGCCAGGCTTGAAGGAATATTACGCATTTACTGGGGAGAAATCTACAGTTCAAATTGCTGTTGCGCACGTGCGTAAGTGGGTATCGCTGGCTACACCCCTGCACACACGCACAATCACATTAATATACGTAACCACCCACGTATACTTGCGCCAGGACCCACACGTTTAAATGACCTCTCGGCTGTTTCTCCTTTATAAGGAACAGCTTTTCTTGCATTTTGCGGTAATAAGAAGGACACGCTTAATACCTTTGATATTTCTTGTGCTTTCCTGACACGAGGTAAAAGGCCAATGCGACCTGATTTAAAACTCGTCTGAGCATGGACACTCCACACTCAATGAGGCTCTCACGACTCACTGTAGGTTCCATCACAGTACCAACTTTCGCTTTCAGTTCTAGAATATATTACAAGCAAGAGTAACCTGTACAAGATCACAGCAACGTTACACATGGTGGGTTGTGAAGACGTTGAGTATATGATAACATAAGCGATTAAATTGGCATAGATTTTACAGTGATTTGTCTTTATCTCGGTTACCCCTGTTGACACAGCCAACGATGGCACAACCAATGATGGCACAATCAACGATGGCACATAAATTTCGTATTATGAAATGACCCCTTTGATCAATGAAGAACGTGGGAAACATAACGCGCCGGCACGTTCCAAGCTACCTCTCGTCAAAGTGCAGCGCGCTGGCGGTAGCTTATACTCCAACATGGCGGCACCGGACCGTGTGACGTCACATGGGAAGACAATGTGGTCCATTTGAATTTTTCGAGTCAATGTCGAGGTCGTATGCTCGTCACGTGACCTAGCATATTGCCCCACCACGCACGGGTTGTTCGCTTGATTGCCTTCACAGCTGCAACAATTCCCCCTCCCGCATCCCCCTAATTAATGTTTGAATCACAATACATTGCATATCTTAAACGTGTATATACTATTATGTTGTTTGATACTATATGCATCACGTATTAATTGTATATAGAGTAGGGGGGGGAAATACCTACTTCTGCATCACAGCCGTCCAATGTGCCCTGCCTAAACTGCCCAAAACACTCGTTAAAGTTTTTCTAGGATTATGCAGTAGTCAATAAAAAAACTTTCAAATGCTGTTAATCAATGATGAGATACAGTATTGTGACATCATAGTTGCTCATGCTAAAATTGCAAAATGTGAAAATGGTATAATGTGAACTTGTCGAAGAAGACAAAACGCGTCGCGATTGTGTAATATAGCCTGGTCATATTCAGTTGCCGTATTTAACGGGGGAGGGATGTGTTTAAATTCCCGATTTTGGTTCCACTGAGACAAGGATGGAGCAGGGTGGTCTACTTGCTGTTTTGATTTTATGCACTACATTCGTCGTGGAGGGTACCCATTAGATTAATAGATGCTCTAGTCTACACAAGCCATAACATTTTTTCAAGCCAACTCTTAATAAAACTTTGTGAAAATAAATAATAAAACACGATACCAGATATTTTATATTTAGAAGTATATTATGTAGTTACTTCACTAAGCATTACATACGGAACAACTGCTTTTGATATTGCGTGTACGAAACAACCAATCTCGCGTGTACGAAACAACCGTAAGTAGTGTGTACGAAACAACCTGTGTACGAAACTACCTGTAATCATATCACCCATCATTCATACAGTCATCAAATGAGTTCTTCAATGACTCATGTACTCACTTCCCCCACTCACCCAGCCGTTCACGCACTCGATATATCGCTGTCAGATACTCGCTCAACAACAAAGATAGTCATCCATTTAATTCAATACTCAATTACCAAAACACCTGTATACTCACACCTGGCACTTGAACGCTCTTTGTATCCCGCTCGCCCATTCATTCTTGCCACCATTGTACATATCAGCTACTTTGCTCGCTGATAGTTAAAGTAGCTCCCCCACACATACTTTCTCCCACTCGCTAACTCGGTCAATAACTCACTGTCTGACTGACATTCGCCGCTTATGCTAACTCTCACACGTTCACTCATTCACCAGTTCAATGGTAGACTAAGCGGGAGACCGACTAACTGACTCACCAAATCATTAACTCACATACTCAGTGACTAGCTTACTAACTGGGTCAGTCATTCACTAGCTTACTAACTCAATCACTCATTCACCTGCTAGGTATATCACTGACTCACTGACCATCTCCCTCACTCACTCACTCACTTACTCACATAGTTCACTCAAACTACGATTCATTCTCTCACTTGCTCATTTGCTCATAAACTCACTCTCTCATGCACTCACTCACTAATGCAATCATGCTTTTTAGTACAGTTATTGACGTTGTTGGTGCACACATACAAATCAACCAAAAACAATAGCTTGATGATATACTTATCGACTCATGCACAATGTTGGCACACTCACGAAAGCACTTGCTCGCTCATTCGCTCACAAACATGACATAGTCATTCTCATTAAGTTGATCTCCCAACAACACACCTATTCAAACATAGACTGGACCACTCACTCACGCACTCCCTCTGTCACTCACTCACTCGCTCACCCACTAACCCACTCATTTATTTATGAACTCGCTCACCTATTCGCCAACTTTCGCCACTTCTTACCACACACATTATTATTCATCTTTAGGCTCATAAAATGACTCGTTAAATCACTGACTCAATTAATCACTTATGCAGTCAATCGAACAATCACCAATGCATTCGCTCATTTTCGTTTTCACTCTTTACTTAATCACTCATTTATTTGCAATTTGGCACTAACTCATGCACTCATTCACTCGCTCAATCACTTGCTCATAACGTGCATAAAGGCTCGCACGGAGTCGCTTTTTCAATCACTCCATACCAACCCACATACTCGCTCACTCATGAACTCGATTACTCCTTCGTTCATTAACTTACCAACCTGCTTACGTATCCAATCACTATTTTGCGCACTCATTCGATCAGGCACTAAACCCCTAGCACACACGCATTTATTCATGTTATTGGTTTATCCTATGGCTCCAACATTTAATAATGAGTCATTCACTGATTCATACACTCTCACCCCTTACACTTTAGATTACTAAAGCATTTGATGCATCTCGGTTGCTCTCGCTCATAAATGCATCAGCATGCTGACCGAATATGAAACCCACTAACCCATAATCCCATTCGCTCGATCGAATACGCATTAAGCACTAGTTAACTCTCACTTCTCTCATTGACAAGCTCGCTCATTCACTCTCTCTCTCTCACTTTACAACTCATTGATTTTCTCTCGCATTGTCATCGCTAATATCCAACTCAGACGTTCCCATTGTCGTGCACTCATTCCTCACTTCACTTCACTCACTGACTGACTCACCCGTTCACTGATGCATAGATTCACTCACATAGTCGCTCACTCATTTACACACTCACTCATGACCTATAAACGCACTTTCATCACCCACTCAGCCACACTCACTCACTCGCTCACTCACTCACTCACTCACTCACTCACTCACTCACTCACTCACTCACTCACTCACTCACTCACTCACTCACTCACTCACTCACTCACTCACTCACTCACTCACTCATTCACTCACTCACTCACTCAATCACTCACTCAATCACTCACTCAATCACTCACTTGAAGATTTGTTCTTTATGATTTCACGGTTCAAAAACTTCTGTAAACATGCGACGGGTCGAAGTTTTGTGCGCACATTGTCCATATCTTTCCTTCTCTGTTCATGAGCAAGACCAAGCTTATCAATTAGACCTGAATGTAGGTTAATTTCCTTCATGCGCTCTATCAACTTTTCCAGCTTTTCCATGGGGTCATTAGTGTTGCACCAGGTTCGAAGAAATGGAGCAATGATGATATCAACATTTCTTGTGTAATTAACACTTGGTTGAGCGCAGACAGGCTTTGAAGCACGGTCGGTAATATGTTTGAAAGAGGAGTCCTTGTGCACAGACCCAGGGCAAGGCAAGAAGTCCCGTGAATTGTGGTTGATTTTACTCTTGGTCTTCTCAGCAGGACAAGTTCACACTCGCCTGCTGCCAGTACCTTACAATAGATTAGTATTGCTAGATTCTTTATTCACATTATTCCCGAAATGCACAGAAGTTATACAATTTTCTATTGAAAAATATTCAGGTAAAATCGAATAAGTATTTAGGCCAACAAGATCATATTACATAAGCCAAATAACAACTATCTGAAAATAAAATATACATCAGTACAGAAGATTTTTTGGACCTTGCTATGAGGTACTGCATGAATTCATACTAGGGCATTGACTGATCTTTGACTATCCTAGCATTGGACTGCAGACAAACTTATAAGATATACAAGATAACCGAGTTGTTATCTGATGTGTTTGATATTATGTACACTGTTACATGTTCAATACATTCACTGTGAGATGTGTACACTGACTGTGACAGGTGTTTGATATCATAGGTATCATATATGTACACTGTCAGCTGCAAGTGTTTCATACCTTCACTGTGAGATGTGTACAGTGTCTGTTACATTTGTTTAATATCATCAGTGACAGATGTATACACAGTCTCTTACATGTGCTTGATACTTTCACTGTTAGATGTGTACACTTTCTGCTAATACGTTTGATATCATCAAGGCCATAATGATACCAACAGTTTTGGATGGATCAACCCTTTAAAACAATTTTGTCATTGCATAACATAGTTATCCCAGTTAGCATAGTAAAAACAGTGTCCTTTGCGGGTATAACATGGTAAACCCAGTGTGTGCTGTAGCTTGGATAGCATAGTAAACCCAATGTGTGCCCAGACTTAGATAGCACAATAAACCCAATGTGTGCCATAACTTGGAGTACACTGTAAAACCAAATGTGTGTCCTGGATTGGAATGCATTGTAAACATAACATGAGTATCCTGGCTTGAATAGCACAGTCAACATGCAGCGTGCCCTAGCTTTGAAAGCTAAGTAAACAACAGCGTGACAGAGTTGAATACCACGGTAAACCTATCGCGGATTCAAAACCTTATACATCTGCCTTGTACAGCTTTCAATCACTATCTTCAGTTAAAACTTATTTCAGAAGATTATAGAAATCCTAGCCGTTTAAGGTTGTACCAACCATTTTGGCAATTTTATATAACCAACCATGGTGGCCATTTTATATATCCAATCATCTGTTTCTTTTAACCGTCCATATTGGCCATTTAAGTACATTAAAGGGTCGGCCAGCCTTTTTTGCCTTCCGATATTACCAACCATTCTTAACGTATAATTATCCCAACCAACCTACCACTGTCAGACCATCGCTTATACAATCTTGGGTTACAAAGTTCCCACAAAGTATTGTGCGTTTTCAGAAAGCCAATGAAACTTTTTTCGATTTCTCATTGTTTATGCTTATTTTGAACTGCGCAGAAGCTATTCATAAATGTACATTCACGAAATTCAACGAGCCATGAAGAAAATAGTGAAGCCTATTTATCAGCGCTATTCCACAAAAAGCTGACGCAATGTCTCGCTCTGAAAAGTTCCGAACCTTGCCGAGTGGTAGGTGCACCGGGGGAAGGGGGAAAATATATAGTCACTTTTTGTAAGGAACAGAGTTCTTCAAAGTAACCCTTGTTGATTTGAAAAGTTTATACTTAGGAACTGCGAGTTT
>CM067357.1:14525941-14618441 GCA_034190875.2 Urechis unicinctus
TTGCGAACAGAGTGTTGAGTCCCCTTGGGCGTCTGGTGCTGCGTGGGGTACATCTTAGATGTTTAGGCCATACCAGAGAAGCACCACGTGACGGGATAAGCCCATCGTGTGTAAGTGGGTCAAATAGTGGTACGTTGAACCAACCAGTAGGACAGGGTCTCAGTTCTGACCTGTTGATCCATCTCTTCCTTCCTATTCTCTCCTCGACATAAACTTCTCTGTCCTGCAGTTTCTATGCAACCCTGTGGATTTATGGTCTTCATGCATCGTACATATTTCTCGGCCTACAACTGCCCTGCTGTCGATCAGCAAGTAGGGCAATACAGAGCCATCTGTTTCTCGCATTGGTTTCCGGGAATTCAAAGATTTGTGCCGTACTGCCATTTACACACATGGTTGCAAAGAAAGAGACGGCGTTCCAAGCTTTTGGAATTATTTCAGAGGGTTGATTCATTGAAGTTCTTTACATGCACTAAAGAAATCGATTTTATATAATAAGAATGATGCTACTGAATATCTCAAGTGTTGGTGTGCCAAAAAACCCTATACTTACCTTATTTTTCCGATAACGTCCTTCACAGGTGCTTACGTTGTATTGTCAGACACTGGGCTGATTCTTCACGCTACTTGAATATGTACTTGAGATCGATGCGTGCTGCGGCATTTTGGAAAGTTGCCCCCTTTCTGTGTATACCTTGACTTAGTTTCGCATAGGGCTTTTCAATGTTTTCTAGAATTACGAGTTTGGCCAAGCAGTGGTATTATCTGTCTTGTTGTAATAATCGGATCGCAGTTGAGTTAGATGCAATATTTGTCAGACGTAACATCGTGTTGGTGGACAATGAGGTCGCAGTGGTTTAGTGCGGTCATTGTGAGGGCCATATCTGCTACATGCAGCTTTGCCCCGGATTTTACCTAGAAGAGAGGCTGGAACGACCTGGTCCAGTCAATCGGCATGTGGTGACCCTGAATAATGTGTGTTTCTGTTCACCTTCTTCAGCATCGATTTCAGTATCACCCTCTCCCCCGTCTTATTTATCCTAAAAGGAGGCTGCCTAATTAGGTCAGTCTTGTCCATACATCTTTGCAGGAACCATATTACACATTCGTGTTTGTGTGGCATTAAACCCTAAACACATTATTACTGGAGGCCATTACATGGCGTAATCCACGTGAAGTTTGCAGTTTAAATCTTATTCTTTGTTATTGAATATTGGTTTGTTCCTGTGGGTTTCAGCTATGTCTGGTTATCCGTAGGGTGCAATCTGTTTGCTGCGGGTTACGACTCGTGTCGGTGGACAATTGGAGAGGTCCTTATGGGGCCGTATCGGCAACACACCACTTTGACCTGGACTTCAAATAGACGAGAGGCTGGAATAGCCTGGTTCAGTCAATCGGCTTGTGATAATCGTTTCCATTTCCTTTTTCATTTATCTTAGAAGGCAGCTGCTTAATCAGGTCAATCTTATCCACCATATAATACATGAGTGTTGGTGTGCCGTTACACCCTGTACTTACCTTACTTTCCTGAATCACACGGCATATGGCAGCCGGTGTGTAGTCATAACACCTCAGGCTCATTCAAATACCTAATTAATTACAATGCGAATAAACGAACAATATCAAACCGAACTCAGAGTTCAGTTTTCGGCATTGCTTTTGATTCTGCATTTGTCCATTTCTTGAAGAGTGCGATCACGGAACGGCGGCGTTTGTGAGAGATAAATAATCCACAAACTGATACCATCGGACATGCTTGCTGTCTTGATTAAGGCAAGAAGAAGACTAAATAGCCGCTGTGCAAGAAAGCATCAATCCATGTCAAAGAAATTAAGTGAATCAAACGTGCAGCAGTTTATCGTTGCGTTGTATTTTGACCGAATAGATCCAGACTCAGTTAATGAGAATGTTAGTCTTTTTCTCCCCATCCTCGACGAGTCCGCCAGCTACAAATCAACCTTAACAAAATTCAGAAATGGGCAGATGAAAATGGTTTAAAATTTTCCACAACAAAAACAGTTTGTGTACATTTTTGTCACAGAAGGGGCCTTCACCCTGACCCAGAACTAACCCTTAATGGAAATCCTGTCCCTGTTGTAAAAGAAACCTGCTCAGGCTCTACCGGTCCTTGATAAGATCAAAGCTTGACTATGACTGCATCGTTTACGGTGCAGCCCGAAAGTCTTATCTAAAACGACTGGACATAGTCCAGAATCAGGCACTGAGGATTTGCCTTGGGGCATTTCGAACCTCACCCATTGAAAGCCTCCACACTGAAGCCAATGAAATGCCTATCCATTTAAGAAGAAATAAACTGGCCCTTCAATATGCAGTAAAAATAAAAAGCAATCCAGACCACTCTGCCTATGACATTATCTTCCACCCCAAATACCAAACATTATACGAAATTAATCCCCCTGTGGGTGCGGGGGTAGAATAGGCCAACTGTATCCTCCTGCATGTCGTAAGAGGCGACTAATAGGGGGCAACCTGGTGGCCGTGGGTTGCGACTCGTGTTGGTGGAAAATGGGCTCCTTGTGGTTGAGCGGAGCGGTCCTTTTGAGCGCCATATCTTCAATATGCCACTCAGGCCCGGATTTCACCTAGACGAGAGGCTGGAATGGCCTGGTTCAGTCAATCGGCTGGTAGCCCTAGGATAATCGTTTCCATTTTTATCTTTTCCATCTCTATTTTCATTTATCCTAGAAGGCGGCTGCTTAATCGGGTCAATCTCATCTATTAACCTTTCTTGGCACCATATAACACATACGTGTTGGTGTGCCGTTAAACCCTATTCTCACTCACTCATTATACGAAATTAAACCTAATGCCATACCACCTCTTGGCATCCGTATCCAAGAATCACTAAACAACATATGCAATAATCTAGACATAATTGCTCCAAATAAAATCCCCGAAACACCACCCTGGCAATTGATCACACCAACAATAGACACATCCCTTATATAAATGATAAATCAAATGCAAATGACCTCTTGATGAAATTTAATGAACTTAAAGAACAACTCAAAGACAACATACATATTTATGCTGATGGATCCAAAGATGCAAACCGTGTGGGCGCTGGAGTCGTATTAGGACCTCAGACCCACAAGGAAAGACTGCCTGGTGCAGCATCTGTTTTTACAGCCGAAGTTACCGCAATAAGAATGGCATTGGGCCTTATTGCTCACCGTCCCAATGCGGATTTTACAATTTTTAGTGATTCTTTGTCTGCCCTGGAGGCAATTGGGAATAAGTTATTATCGCGCCATATTGTTGTAGATATTTTTGAAAATCTTACTCGTTTATCCATGCTGGGGAAAAATGTTGAGTTTGTCTGTTTGTTCTTGCTCGCGCTCGTATAGGACACACCTATACAACTCATGCCTTTCTACTAAGGGATGAGCCCATCCCTGAATGCTTTCTTTGTCAATGTACCTATATCGTCAAGCACATTCTCATCGAATGTGCTGATTTGATTTTGATCCGAAATCGCTTCTTCCAGGTTCAAACCCTTTCAGAATTGTTTGAAAGGGTGAATCCGTCCAAGATACTTAGATTCATAAGAGAGATTGTACTTTTCTATAGATTTTAGACCATACAGTTCTCAATAATTCAATATAGTTCAAATTAATATAATTCAATTAATATAATTCAATTAATGCTAGTAGGTTTAATTTTTAGTTGGTTGTAAACCTTGACTTCTTATCCTTTCGTACTCGTATATACCCCTCCTTAAGTAGGCACCATATAACACACTGGTGTTGGTGTGCCGTTAAACCCTATACTTACCTTACGTTTCTTCACGTGACTGGAGATGGAGCTCAGTATATATTCACTATATACCTTATTCATGTATTACCATTTTCTGCAGACAATCAGCTCATTCTGTTAGTATGCAGGAGATTTCCCGACAATCGATAGGGACATGACTGTCTTTCAAGTAATGTGCCAACATCAATCCAAGCGAGTTCAGCTGGGCGGCATATAGATAGTTCTTGCCCATTGTGGGTTCAGGGGTAGAATAGGCCCACTGTATCCTCATGCATGTCGTAAGAGGCGACTTATAGGGGGCAACCTGCTGGCCGTGGTTTGCGATTCTTGCTGTTGGACAATGGGATCCTGGTGGAGAGATCCTTTACGAAGGCCATATCTGTAACACACCACTTCAGCCCGGATTTCACCTAGACGAGAGGCTGGAATGGCCTGGTTCAGTCAATCGGCTGGTGGTGTTTTGCACTAGGGTAATCGTTTCCATTGTTATCTTTTCCATCTCCATTTTCATCTATCCTAGACTGCGGCCGCTTAATCAGGTCAATCACATCTAAATCGATAAACAAGAGCGCTTACACTAAGCTTCAATTACAGAGTACGCCCCCCCCCTAATCAGAAATCTGTTTGAGAGAGTAAATCCTTGCTTTCATTAGAGAAGTTAGATTATATAACAAAGTTTATGCCCCGTGTGAGACACTATATCCTCCTGCATGTCGTAAGGGCATCCTGTTGGCCGTAGGTTGCGAATCGTGTCTGTGGACAAAGGGATCCATGTGATTGAGTGGAGAGGTTCTTACGAGGGCCATATCCGCAAAACACCACTCTGGCCCTGATTTCACCCAGACAAACAGCTGAAATGGCCTGGTCCAGTCAAGCGGCTGGTGGTGAATTTCCTTGGGATAATTGATATCAGCACTTAGTAACTTGTGCCTGGCTGATTGTTCGCATTTTTTATATTTTTCATCTTCATTCACGTGTTTTTATTGGTGTGCTATTAAACCCTATACTTACCTCACTATCAGAGCTTCACTGATTCCATCTTATTTCAGCGTTGTGGCTACATTGGTTTCATCTTACAACCGCCTGGTGGCTACGGCGGTTCAATCTAATAGCAGCCTTTTGGCTACACTGATTCCATCTTAAAGCAGCTTTGTGGCTATATTGGCTCCTTTTAAGAACATCCTTGTGGCTTAACTCTCCCGGAGCAGCATTATGGCTTAGCATACCACCCGCCTTTCATTGGGCCTGTCGATGCTACCAGAACTCTAGCCTTATTAAAAACACGCTCGGTTGTGAAAAGATGCAGATGGCGTTGCCTGAGGTTTTTTACTGACTTTCCGTAGGTAATAAGGTTTGAGAGTTCATATGGAAGGGCCTTAGAGCAGATAGAAAGAAAGTCATCCCATGCGGCACACCACTCGGTCTCCGTCAAGGGGCAGTGTTATTTAGGGGGGGCAGCATTGAGTACTGGCACATCTGAGGGAGCGGCCAGGCTCATGGAGTATGCCTTGTCGGCGTGTACGATGCTGTGAAAATCCACATACTTATTAGTGACTATTTTTACTTTAATTTTGACTGGTATATGCTGTCCAGCCCTGACTGCACGGGAGAGTAGAACAGGGTGGTCGGAGGTGGCCGACAGAAACGACAAATTGTTCTCACCATAGTTCAGTTCTACGGGACGCTGACGGGAAGTATCATCCACATTTATCTCCTCTGGCTGAGGCAATGATGGGACCTGGGCTTGGGGTTGAGGAGAGCCCTGAGCAGTTTGTGCCTTCACCATATCACTCACTATGTTGGTGAGTGAAGCAAATGTGGATTGTAGTTGGTCCACTCGTGGAAGGAGCCGGTTGACGGTGACTGCTGCAATGTTCGGCTGCGTTGTTACAGGTGGAGACGGAAGCGGTTGGAGCAGCCACAAGTAGCCTAACTGAAGGGCGTTTAAGTCTGGTAGAGTTCCTAGGGGGCTGGGATGCATAATAAGGCCGTTTCACTCCCCTTCGGACATGTATGACCGAGAAATATGCCAAGGATGTTGTGAGCTGTAAATATAAATGGCAAAATCAGCAACAATGCTGACGAGAAAAATATGTCAAGGCTGTTGCGAGGTGCAATAATTGAAGGATTGGTGTGAAGTGGGAGGGGGGGAGGCTATAGCGGCAGCAAATCTGACACGAAGAAATGTCAATGTTGTTGCGAAGTAAACTCGTTTGAAAGGAAAATGTGGAGGTTGTTGTGCTGTAATTAATCGAATGATTTTTTTGCCAATGAAATTGACGAGGGGCAGCACAAGGGCAAGATAGTGAATCTGATGACGAGGTGGGGGAGGAGGTGTACAAACCTCTAGCCATAGATATGTTTTAGTTTGGAGAAATTGTGCACTGATTTGGTGATTGAAGTGCGGTACTTCTTCCTGCCGAGTAGAGAATTGGGGTGAATTGAATCCTTGGACCACTGAGTAATAGGACATGTTCAAAATCCTCAATGGGTATCATAAGAGATGTGCAGTTCTACCTCTGCAGTTTTTCGTGAAGGTGTTGTAAGAGTTTACTTTGGCTGAAAAATTCTCCTCGGTGAGATGTTTAAGATTGGCACCTCTGTAGAGCACGGAGCAAACAGTGACGTGTCGAACGCCATGGTGGGCGATCAACATCTTTGCGAAATCGATAATGTGTGAAGCTATTACTAGCCTAACTAGGGGATCAATGTTTTGAGCGAGATCGTTGGATCCTATGTCGAGAATGACAAAAGTAGGTTTAACCTGCATTAGGAGGAAAAAGGAAGGCAATCGTGTACTGTGCCACCTCTTTAGCCGGCGAAATGCGGCTGGGGGACGTGTTGATGAGCTTCTAGCGTGTTTGCAGATTGGGTGGGAGAAATAGGAAAGCCGCCATTACTATTGGCGAGGGAATGCTGTAGACCGGAGACAAAAGAGTGGCCGATGATCATGCCTACTGGTGTCATAGTGAAACGTAGAGAAAAAAAATATACGACTTTTGGTGCAGTAACTCTGAGCTGTATAAACTTAGGAGAGAAGGTGCGTTCCCAGGAAAACAATTTACGTACTTTATACGTTGTCATTACGTAGTTGTTATGTAGTGCTTCTACGTTATGATTACGTAAAAGTGTGGACTACCAGAAACGTTTTAGCTACGTAGTAAAAATACGCGGTGGAATTATCATTCCACAACCTATTTGGGATTTTTAGCACCTGTGCTACCTTCTCACTACGTTATCAGTGAAACGTTTTAACTACGTAGTTAAATTACGTAGTGAAATAACCATTCCCGACCTATTTTGGCATCTTTATGCTACCTTCTCACTACGTTATCATTGACATTTTATTATACATAAAGTTAGTTAAATTGGCTGGTTCTCCTCAGAATCCGAAGTATCCATTGCTGGAAAAGATGGGCTGGCTTTAATATTTTTCGATGTAGAGGCTCTTGTCTGTCAACACATTAGATAGAAGGTTATGTAATAAGTGGATATATTTTACATAGTTATAAAACAGAACAATTTTATAATTCATATCACATTATTGCTTAAAATGAGAAAAAACCCACAGCATTCATTTTAGGGAGAACCCTTATCACTCTCTACCTAAAACAAATGCTATACTTGGGTATCCAATAGGCAACTGACACTCTTACATAGAGCATCCCTTTTAAATTAAAACTTCGCGATATCTGATAGTATTCTACTTAATACATGACATACTACAAACTCCCCTAGCTCAAATCACTTACTAACTCTTACACCACACACACAACCAACCCCCCCCCCCCCCCCCCCACCGCCCCCACCCCCACACACACTTCCTAATAACTTGCTCAAACCAATAGGACCCCGTTGTTATTTGCATGCTGTAATTTGCATCAGTATAGTTACCTGGAAGAGATATCCACCGCGCTTGCTCGGTGCATGTTTTAAGGTTTCGGCTATCTGCCTATCAATTTCGTCCGCCAGACACTTAGGGTGGATTCTTCTGCAAGCCTCTGTTTTCACCGATGAAAGAACAATTGAGACAACACATATTTTCAGAATACATAATAAGATACAGAGTTTGAGTTTGCTGACTGATAATGATGAAGCCTGATCACAAAACAGATCATCCATTCTCTGCAATGACATTATGGGTTGTATACATACTGTATATGGCGGGACATAGGGCAAGTTGCTCTCTTGTTCTTTCTGCCCTTCATATTGTATTGTCCCGATAGGTGAAAGGTTCCCACATTCCTCAACATTCTTCAGACCGAATCCCCCACATTATGCCCACCTAATGCGCTCAGCATGGAAACCTGCCGAAGGAACATAGGCTTACTGATTATATGCGGTTTAAACTTAAATACAGGATCCACACAGGAAAAGTTAATTGATTTACTCTGAATAACTAACATCACTGACAACAACAATTACCAGCTTTTTGATCCCATGAGCTGAATCTGTCAGCTCTCTCAAAAAATCCTCCAGATCCTCTGAAGTGTCCAGAGGATTCTCAACCAAATCCTCCATGACCTCCACATGCTTGGTTGGCTGTAAAGGCTGGCCCTGCTGCAGTTGTTTGATAAGTGATGACTGCCTCTCAATCCTATCCCTTATCTCTGCCAGAAACATAAGGAACTTCCTCTGGAAATCTGTAGTTATTAGTGTAATACAATGAATATCACACACATGCTAAATTAAAGGTGAACATTTCAATTTACAAGATACAAGACTGAACAATATGATAGTTTCAATATACTTCACCAGATAAAAATTTCAGTGCTTTACTCACTATCTGACAAGTTGATTTGGCTTGTGCAATGTTGTGAGGGTGATGAAACAGATCCTTTACCTGAGCACATAAGACACCAGCAAACACTTCTAGAGAAAAAAATGAAATTGCTGGTGTACTCAGATCAGATTTACCATGTAGGGAAATTGTTATAATATTTCAAAAGCGTGAATTGATTTTTTACCAAAACTGGAGTAATCTGTGATTTCCCTCTGCAGCGGCTGTGTTGACTGAGACAGTGCAGTCTTGAGGTCACCTAAAATTGTGTTTTTAAGTTTATTTAATGTCATATTCCATCAAGACAATTAAGTTAATTCAGGTGATGAAATATTTTAGACCATATTAAGATGACATTGTTGATGATTGATGTTGCAAATTGCACTGACCGTTAATAATAGAGTTACTATAAATATCACCATATTTCTTACCATTCTCATTGAGCATCTGGCAGCAGTAGTATTACACCTTAGCTGTCAAACCAGGCTGTTCTGCCAATTGACTTACTCGCTTCTTCTTCAACTGAACAACTCTGTCTCCTGTATCTGTATTTCAAGGATTGTAGAATTAACTTTAGTTCAAATATGTAACAACAAAAATTAACAAGAGCATTATTTGAATGGTTTTAAAATAAGATCTGTAAAATGGCCATGCAAATATAGTATCTGGTCATACATGCTGAAAGTAAACTAACCACAACCATCGTCTTTTTGGGGTTTCACAGTCCGTGGAGAGGTTATTCGTCACCTCAGCCCTTCTGGCCCTGCGCTGAGCGGTCTGGAAGTCTTCTGTGATATCAAATAATGCACCAAATAGCAAGGACTTAGGCTTAAAAGCTATCAATATTGACATTATTTATTCATGCTGTAAGATGATTTTAAGGCAAAGAAATATCAAACAAGTTAAACACAATACGAGAGGATAGCAATAGGATGCAGTGTCCATATAGCCTTGTCTGGCAGTTCTCGTCTCTCAACACTTCTAGTGTGTTTGTCCCTTGGCCAGAAACATTGCAAACTCTGTAAAAATATCAAATAAATGAGTCAAATTATAATGCACCTCACCACATACCCCCACTCTATGTCAAATCAATTATCATACATTTTTGTCTACATATAATAAGTATCAATTCGTGAAATTGTTTGCTCACCTCATCTCGGCTTACGATCCATGTTTTTGCCACCACAAAAATTTAACTACCACATATTCATAAACCATGGTGAACTGCAAACATATCAATACAGTTTATAGTTTGGTAAGCAGCTTATAAGCAAGCCTGTAATTCAAAATGTAAATCATGGTAAAACAAGTAACACCAAATATAAGATAACATTAGATCTTGACTGATGGTCCAGGACATTGAGGACACTATCAGCATTATTAACAAGATAGAAAAATATAACTAGAAAAACTAAGCATGCCTTAAATAAAGTCTTAAATTCACTGTAGGTAAACTTATTTAATGCAACAACTGGAAAACAAAACTTACATGTCTTGTCATGAACAGACATTTTCCTTGATCCTGTTCTATAAGCATTGCCCTCTTGTTGAGCATATTGGGTGACAGCAGTTTCATTTGTGAGTTCCTGGCACTGACCTGACATGTTCCAATCAGACGAGAATCTGCTGGGTGGTTAAAAAAAGGTTCTGCTCTCTCGAAGACACGACACAAGAACAAATTTCCACCTGTGTCGTCTTTCTCGTTTGAAGTGCTCACAACTTCGCAATAGGCTGATTTGCTTATCATGTACCCATTATTTGGTCTTTTCACAGAGACTTTCCAGTCATTGTCATAGTTTTGGGATTCGTGCAGTCTCTTGGTTATTTGAACCGGATTTTTTGATGACCTAACCATTCTCTTGAGTTGTTGTAGGTAATTTTCAAACAGAAAGGCTGAGCATGAATCCAGCCCACAGTACCTTTCTGCATCTGAGGCCAGGTGTACCAGGCTGTGTATGTTGTAAACCAGGAACTCCTCCCCATAGAGCTCTGCACTTTTGGTGACAAAGTATGCCAACAACCTTTGAGCATACTGACTGTGTTCTCTGGTCAACCTTGGGCAGACCAAAATACTAACTGCCACATTCAGGACAAGGAAATGGTCATAAAGGTCTTGCCGTAAGATACTGCGGAGTACTACTTTGCCAGTATATAATAGAAACTGCCTGTACTCGGTTGCCTTCCATCTGTCAATTTCAGCCAAACTCCGATGTTTCCTTGCAAACAAAGATGGGATAAATCTTTGCAAATTTAGTAGCCGTTGACTTATATCCTGTACGTGAGCAGCAGACATCCTGAACTCATTCCTACCGCGAATGCCAACAAGAGCCTCTTCTGCACTCCCAAACAAACCTGATGCATATAGTCTATTGGAAATTGATTTACCATGTCAATCGGAAGCTCACAAAATGGTGTTTGACCATGGTGATGATCAGGATTGATTTGAGTTGTGAATGAAATGTCTGTTCTAAGCTCCACAGGTTCAACATCTGGATATGTCATTCTACCAATCCACCTCCCCCTCTGAGCACATCTGTCACACTCGTAATACCCAGAATATAGCTTGATGGACTTGACCATGGCTATGGCAGGTGCATCGCATACAACACATTTAAGTGTTACAGAGTAGGTTTTCCCATTAACTGTGTCCACCAGCCCATCTTGCATCAGAATTTTCATATCCCTAATGGTTTCATTCAAAAAATTCAAATCACTTGGCTTTGATTCACCAAAACTAAGTGCCACAGGAAATACTTTGACGGGACAGATATTAGTTACTGCACACAGCACAGGCCAAAGTGACTCATTGGTACTTTTGAATAACGAATACCGTCTATGTTAAAGCTCAACTCCAAATCATGGACATTTTTCAAGATAGATGGTGCATAACTTTGAACAGTTTTCAAGAGTACTTCAGGTAACCCAAGATAGGTAAAATCCATTCCTGACCTGGTTTCAGTTGAAACTGATCTAGGTGTTTTCAATAACGTGCGTGCTGTTTGAGGCATTTCAGGATGTCCATTTGCTCTCAGCAATTTCAACAATACATCAACAGCACTATGAGTTATACCAAAATCATTCACCCATTTCCCCAATTCTCTTGGAAACAAATTTGGTTCACATGAGGATCCATCCTCACTCTCAGAATCGGACGAAATTGGAACATGATCATCTATGAGATCCCAATTCCAACCCTCGTCATTTGGGGGATTGCCTGTTGATGAATTTTCCAATGTTGCTGCTTGAATTGGTGAACAGTTCGCTACTTGGCAGCAATGGTGGCAGTTCCCCACTTGAATTATCATTATGACTAGTAGCAAACGAAGAATATATCATGTCTTTCCTCTTCATATTCTTCACTGAACGGTCTGCTGACTGCCATTTTCTTTTATACTCCCGTCGTTTTCTATCTTTCTCTTCCATACTATTTCCTTGGAAGTAACACAATTATATAAAATCAGTCAAACCATGCAAGTTAGTAAAAAATATTGCACTTAATTGTCATGTTAGTAGTTTTATTGTGAAGTAAACAATGAAATTATTCAGGAACCATAGCCTATGTAAGAGAGGCTGTGGAAAATTGCCTTGGGAAAAAGGCTGTTCAGTAATTAGCATCACGTCCAAGGCCCTGGTTAGCAGGGCAGTATCTCTTTTTATGGACTCCAAATCAATTATATCCATTAGTTTACCAGAAAGGTGGGTAGTTACCCTTATAGAACCTCAGTCATGATGCTATTCAGTGATGAGTGGGAAGCGATTCTTAACTGGGAAATACATGCAATTCATTACTCTACCTATTACTGCAAACCATGCAAGAAAGTGTATTTAGACATTCTACATTACTACGAAGATCAGAGTACAGATATGACCGTGTTTGCATCATGCATGCATCATTGTTTACGAACACCAGGACTTGATAATATAAACTATTCAACTGTATAATAGTCAATTTTCAGGAACATGTATACAGTTTTGAGGGTGGATTAACATACTGTTCCCTTAAATCATAATATATTTTCAATACATACCTTAGGATGGCAAAAAAATAAGGCGATGACTTGAGATATATACTTCACAAATATGTCTTTCAAATTTGGCGCAGAAACAACGAAGTGAATGGAACTTCCGGTTTCATATTTACCACAGTAGTTCGAAAAGATTTAAATTATTATTGCATGGTTCTTAAATGTTATAACCTTTTGGTAAAAGCTAGTCGATATTCACTTTCTTTCCTTAGTTTTCCATATTTACTTTAATTTGAGACTAGATATTTGAATATACCCAAAAACCTCAGCGACATTTGCAACAACCAGATTGTCGTTACGTTCTTTAGATCGCACACTAAGACTAAATACATGTTATAGATTACGTCCGCAATACGTGTCTTGAGTTACGTAGCGTAATGATACGTATATACGACGTATTGTCTGTGACAGATTCAACACAACAAGAAGGGATCCATTAAAGCACATGGCCTCAGCTTTATTCTGATTGGCTTACAATCAACATGTGACAAGTATCCAACTACGAATAAACATTTAGGTGCCGCGGCGATTCCCGCCAAAACATCGTAATTATAATGTATCTAAAGTCATTCTGTAACATCCCCCTTCTTGGGAAAAGGAAATCACTGTTCACTGTTGTAGTGCCATAATGTTCATAAGTAACACATACTATCATAATGTCCATAAAGTCACACTTTGAACATACACAATTCAAGAACTATTGAAAACACTAACATCACTAGTAAACGAATTAACTATGGTGGGGCCAGAGGTTACTAGCACAAAGCCCACATACTTCAACTGGTCTTTACCACCAATTGTACATGTCACACAATACACACTACTGCAAATTGTAGTCACTGTACTTAGCAGGTAGCCTGACGTTGCGCCCACTCCTTGTGCACGCTGGTGACCTTGGTGGAGCCGTGACTTGCTTGGGCACTTGGGGCTCCTCTGGTGGTGCTGTTGGTCGCTGCACTTGCACCTCATCTCGTGGGACTGGCACAATATACTCGGAGACTGTCTCCGGCATGACTACAGGTGGTGGCTCATTGGTGCTCATTAAATCCCTGCGGTTCCTGCGTAGCACCTGGCCATGTCCATCTGTGATCTGGTAGGAACGTGGCTAGCCGCACCTCTGTGTGACCACGGCTGGTTCCCACTCACTCCCCCGATGTACTCTGACCACTTCCTGATCTCGGAGGCTCGACAGCGGCTTCGCTGTTCGGTCGTTGTATTTCTTCTGGCGCTGCTGACGCTCCTGCAGCTCCTGCTTGGACCCTACTATCTTAGGCTTCAGCAGATCTGGATGCGTCGGCAACTTGTCACATCTGTTCATCAGCAACTGTGCTGGTGAATACTGAAGTCCTGAAATGGGCGAGTTACGATACTCTAGCAAGGCCAAATACATGTCCTTTCCTTCAAGGCTTGCCTTTCTTAGCAAAACCGAAAAACAAATTAAAACACTACATATCACCCAAAAACTTTCTTTTCCTGAAGCGAGAAAAATAGTAGAGTGCCAAAATTCAACTTCTTCCAGACCTTCATATGCCAGTACTGCAGCAGCACCTACTAAAATTACCAAATCTATTAGTACACAAACTGAAAACCACCCTCCGAAACAACCCCCTTTCAAAGACAGCAATCCCCCAACAGAACAAACAAAACAAAACACCCCCACTACCCCAAAAGTCAATGAACTCATAACAGCAAACAAACAACAATGAGAAATCTAAACTCCCACGGTCAGTAAAATCAAAACTCATCAGGGTTCAGAACCCAGATTCTTTTGTTGGGCCCAACATCTATGGCCCATTGTCTGCCATGGAGACTGATGAGGTCCCCCATGGCAGACACACACCATCAGGGGTCAATCGGGACCCTGGGTCTGTAGTGGCTCAGGGAACCTGCGGCCCTAGGAATGCCATGGGGACTGAAGTCCACCATGGCAGCAAACGTCCCGCCAAACCCCCTGATAGGTAATGGCGGGCATTATACAATGGAATTGCCGAGGACTTCGGAATAATCATGAAGAACTTATTACTTTACTCAACAAAAATAATGGTATTGCAGCCTGCCTTCAGGAAACATTTCTGAAGGCAGAAAATAACTATAGCTTGAAAGGCTATAAATCTTACCATAAATTTGGAGGCACTGGGGAACGAGCTTCTGGCGGCACGTCCATTTTAATCAAGGATTATATTCCCCAGAAAGAAATAGAACTCAATACAAACCTTCAAGCAGTAGCAGTAAATATAACCTTAAATAAGTCCATCACGCTTTGCTCCCTTTACTTACCGCCAAGCCAAAGTTTTACACGAGGAGAACTGGACAACATCGTGGCCCAGTTGCCAGAGCCAGTTCTCCTCATGGGTGATTTTAATGCCCACAACTCTTTATGGGGCAATACATATGATGATGGAAAAGGCCAAATTGTAGAAGATTTCTTCATTTCTCACAATCTCTGCCTTTTAAATGACGGCTCAAATACATACATCCATCCAGGCTATGGCACACCCACCGCAATAGATCTTTCTTTCTCTTCTCCTTCATTGTTTCTCGACCTTGCATGAGAAGTTGGTGTCGATGATACCTGTGGAAGTGACCACATCCCCATTCTTATCCACCTAAACCCTCCGTTACCACCAGAGACACCTCCAAAGTGGCAGCTGCATAAAGCAGACTGGCCCTCCTTTGGATCTCTGTGTGGGGAGGCTATCCACAGGGATAAGATGCAAGGGAGAGATACACACATCGATACATTTTGTGGTAAACTGCTTGAAATTGCCTCCAAAACTATTCCGAAGTCCTCGGCAAAGCCCAGGCGCATCCCAAAACCATGGTTTAACCAAGACTGCCAGGACGCCATCAACCACAGAAAAAGGGCCCTTAAGTTATTTCAAACTCACCCAACCCATGCAAACCTGGCATTATTCAGGGCAGCGAGAGCGAGAGCTCGGCGGGTTGTTAAAGAAAGTAAAAAGAATTCATGGAAAACTTATATATCAAAATTAAACTCGAGAACATCAATCAAAAAGACATGGGAAATGGTCCGCAAAATAAGTGGAAAAAACACCTCTTCCACTTCTTCTTACCTTCTAACACCAGATGGTAATGAAGTAAAAAACAAACGAGAAATATCTAACATCATAGCGGACACAATAACCATGAATTCTTCCACTGCTAATTATACTGAAAAGTTTCAAAGACATAAACAGATTACTGAAAGAACAAAACTTAATTTTAGGTCAAACAACGAAGAAAATTATAATGTTCCTTTTACTTTAGAAGAATTGAAAGAATCTTTGAAACTCTGCAAGGACACTGCAGTAGGACCAGACGATGTTCATTACCAACTACTTAAACATCTTCCAGAAGAGTCCTTGTATGTCTTATTAGACATATACAATCACATATGAAGCAGTGGAGAATATCCGGACTCATGGAGAGAGGCTACCATCATCCCTATCCCAAAGTCCGGAAAAGACCCAACCAACCAGTTGAGCTACAGGCCCATCGCTCTCATGAGCTGTCTCTGTAAAACCATAGAGCGAGTCGTTAACAAGCGTCTTATGTGGTACTTGGAAACTAATAATATAATAAATAAACATCAATCTGGCTTTAGAAAAGGCCGATGTACCACAGACAACCTTGTTAAGTTGCATTTTTAAAGGGGGACCATGTCGTGTCTGTGTTTTTCGATCTTGAGAAAGCATATGACACGACATGGAAATATGGGATTTTAAAAGATCTACAAGAAGCTGGTCTTCGAGGTAATATGCCACTATTTATACAATTTTTTTTAAATGATAGATCTTTTAAAGTAAGAATTGGGACGTCACTTTCGGACCAACTTGGTCAGGAAATGGGGGTCCCACAGGGCAGCATTCTTTCTGTCACACTTTTCAATTTAAAAATCAATAGCATCACAAAAGTTCTTAAACCTGAAATAGAAAAATCACTTTATGTAGACGATTTCCTTATATCTTACCGATCCAGCAGTATGACCACCATAGAACGCCAGCTACAAATCAACCTTAACAAAATTCAGAAATGGGCAGACGAAAATGGCTTCAAATTTTCCACAACCAAAACAGTTTGTGTACATTTTTGTCACAGAAGGGGCCTTCACCCTGACCCAGACCTAACCATTAATGGAAATCCCGTCCCTGTTGTGGAAGAAACCAAATTCTTAGGTATCATATTTGATTCAAAACTTAACTTTAAATCCCATATTAATTACATCAGAAATAAATGTCTCAAGGCAAAGAATCTTCTTAAAGTAGTGTCCAAGCTGGACTGGGGAGCTGACAGGCAGGTCCTGCTCAGGCTCTACCGGTCCTTGATAAGATCAAAGCTTGACTATGGCTGCATCGTTTACTGTGCAGCTCGAAAGTCTTATCCAAAACGACTGGATATAGTCCAGAATCAGGCACTGAGGATTTGCCTTGGGGCATTTCGAACCTCACCCATTGAAAGCCTCCACACTGAAGCCAATGAAATGCCTATCCATCTAAGAAGAAACAAACTGGCCCTTCAATATGCAGTTAAAATAAAAAGCAATCCAGATCACCCTGCCTATGACATTATCTTCCACCCCAAATACCAAGTAATATATGAAAATAAACCTAATGCCATACCACATCATGGCATCCGTATTCAAGAATCGCTAAACAACATATCCAATAATCTAGACATTATTGCTCAAAACAAAATTCCCGAAACACCACCCTGGCAATTGAACACACCAACAATAGACACATCCCTTACCAAATATGATAAATTAAATGCAAATGACCTCTTGATGAAATTTAATGAACTAAAAGAACATCACAAAGACAGGATACTTATTTATACTGATGGATCCAAAGATGCAAATTGTGTGGGCGCTGGAGTCGTGTTCGGACCTCAGACCCACAAGGAAAGACTGCCTGATGCAGCATCTGTTTTTACAGCTGAAGTTACCGCAATAAGGATGGCATTGGGCCTTATTGCTCACCATCCCAATGCGGATTTTACAATTTTTAGTGATTCTTTATCTGCCCTGGAGGCAAATGGGAATAAGTTATTATCGCGCCATATTGTTGTAGATATTTTAGAAAATCTTACTCGTTTATCCATGCTGGGGAAAAATGTTGAGTTTGTCTGGGTACACAGTCACATAGGTATCCCAGGCAACGAAAGAGCCGATAGGACTGCAAAAGAAGCCCTACATGAGCCAGTGTCTGAAACCAAGATTCCCTTTACAGACTTAAAACCGCAGGTCGTCAAACTTTTTAAACAGAAATGGCAGGACCAGTGGGATGAATCCATTCAAAACAAACTTTACGAAATCCAGCCTCAACTTGGGGAGTGGCCACACAGCTGCTGAGAGAGCCGAAGAGAAGAGGTCGTTCTTGCTCGCGCTCGTATAGGACACACCTATACAACTCATGCCTTTATACTAAGGGATGAGCCCATCCCTGAATGTATTCCTTGTCAATGCGCCTACACCGCCTACATTCTCATCGAATGTGCTGATTTGATTTTGATCCGAAATCGCTTCTTCCAGGTTCAAACCCTTTCAGAATTGTTTGAAAGGGTGAATCCATCCAAGATACTTAGATTCATAAGAGAGATTGTACTTTTCTATAGATTTTAGACCATACAGTTCTCAATAATTCAATATAGTTCAAATTAATATAATTCAATTAATATAATTCAATTAATGCTAGTAGGTTTAATTTTTAGTTGGTTGTAAACCTTGACTTCTTATCCTTTCGTACTCGTATATACCCCTCCTTAAGTAGGCACCATATAACACACTAGTGTTGGTGTGCCATTAAACCCTATACTTACCTTCTTCTGTCGTTTCAATTGCGTTTTCGTGGTCGGCGATTCTCCGCACAAAATTCCGACATTGAAATATCGGGACTGATGAGGGCTGCCTTTTTCCAACGAGGTAGCATCCCCCTGTGGGTGCGGGGTAGAATAGGCCCACTGTATCCTCCTGCATGTCGTAAGAGGCGACTAATAGAGGGCAACCTGTTGGCCGTGGGTTGCAACTCGTGTTGGTGAACAATGGGATCCAAGTGGTTGAGTGGAGCGGTTCTTTTGAGGGCCATATCTGCAACACACTACTTTGGCCCGGATTTCGCCTAGACGAGAGGCTGGAATGGCCTGGTCCAGTCAATCGGCTTGTGGTGACTTGCCCTAGGATAATCGTTTCCATTTATATCCTTTTCCATTTCCATTTTTCCTAGAAGGTGGCTGCTTAATCAGGTCAATCTTATCTATTAACCTTTCTTGGCACCATGTGACACACTAGTGTTGGTGTGCCGTTAAACCCTATTCTTACCTTACCTTACCTTTAGATCCGTATGGTCCCGTCCTTCTTGTCTGTAATCACCAAGTTGTTTACCAAATCTGTGGGTTCATCCACGCCTGCGATGACTCCCGCTCGTTCTAACTTTTCCAGTGCCGTTTTCAGCTTCTCTCGACGGGCGTATGGCACTGTACGGCTGGGCTGAACCACAGGTATGGCATCCTGTTTCAGCTCTATGTTGTACCTCTGGCTATATTGCCCCAATCCATGAAACACATCCTGATATACATTCAGCATTTCCTCCTTGGAACTTGGTGCTCGCTGAGCTACGTCGACGCGTTTGACCAGACTGAGGTCCTCACATGCCTCTCTGCCAAGGATGTTTAGTTTCTCACTGGTAACATAGAATAGCAGCGTCTGCTCCATGTCCTTGACCTTGACATCAAGGAAGGCAGCCCCCTGTGGCCGTATCCTGCCCTGGCCGATGCCCTCCAGGGTGGTCTTGGTCTGAGCCAACTGCTCCAGTTTCTGCCCTGCCTGCAGGTATGCCTTACACGAGATGACATTAGCATCTGCTCCCGTGTCAGATCACCTATATACAGCTGACCAACAAATAAGTTCTGTGACACTACTTCTTCTACCTGTGACACTTGGACTGCTTTAGGTTTTGGTTGCCCAGTCTTACACTTTTGTGCTAAATGGTGTAACTGCTTGCACCTTGCACATGTCTTGCCATATGCCGGGCACTTCCCTTTAGGATGATCCTTACCACAATATTCACAATCTTTTACCATGACTGGTGTGGAACTCTTTGGCTTTGTAGATTGGCCTTGTGGTTTACCCTTGTTCCAGGTTCTGTTCTCGGACCTACGCACCTCATGTACCTGGGCAGCACCGGCTGATGCTGGTGATGACATGGCCTGCATCTGGACCTTGCTGGTCTCTGCAGCTCTACAGATTTCCAGGGCTTTATCTAGGGTTAAATTTGGCTCCCTCAGAAGTCTCGCCCCCTGTGGGTTCGGGGGTAGAATAGACCCACTGTATCCTCCTGCATGTCGTAAGAGGCGACTAATAGGGGGCAACCTGTTGGCCGTGGGTTGCGACTCGTGTCGGAGGAAGATGGGATCCTGGTGGTTGAGCGGAGCGGTCCTTGCGAGGGCTATATCTGCAACACACCACTTTGGCCCGGATTTCGCCTAGACGAGAGGGTGGGTAGGCCTGGCCCATTCCTATCGGCTGGTGGCGTCGTGCCCTGGGACTACCCGTCACATGCATTTGGCATCTTCCTTCATGACATTCATTTACTTCATGTACCATTTCTCATTTCATTGGCTTCACTAGTCCCAGAAGGCGGCTGCTTAATCAGGTCAATCGGATTCCATTAGGGGTGTTATGGTGCGCCTCTACGAGCTCAGCACCTTGCCAGTGTCTGGGCTCTATGGGCTACGTATTGTATCACTTTTTATGGGGGACGAGTATATCACCTGTGTAGCCCTGGCATCTTTAAGATGTCCCTTTATTGGGCTCCGGGGCGGGTGGGGAGCACAGGTGATGAATTGTTGTATTACTATGTCTTCCTCTCATACTGGCCAAAAACGAAGGCATTTAGATGAAAATGAAACTGAAACTGAAAACTGGCCAAGATTTCTTGTGCTTGAAAGAACCGACGGGAGTTTAGAGAAAGTTTCATTCATTGTTCTATTTAAAGGAATTTGTGGTGTTGCCGGCACTCCCAAAACTCTAAAACTTTTGCGATCTGGGCTTTATCTTGTAGAAACTTCAAAACCAATTCATTCCAAACTTCTTCTTCAGACCACCAAATTAGCGAATATCAATGTAAAATTCAGCCCTCATCGAACCCTTAATACCATCAAGGGTGTTATAAAATCTTTCGAACTCAAATACTGCAGCGAAGAAGAGATTTTGGAGGAATTGAAAAATCAAAATGTCAGTGAAGTAGCCAAAGTGCTCATTAATAAAAATGGAGAAAGGGTTCCCACAGGCACCCACATCCTTACTTTCAACACCCCTTACCTTCCAAACAACATTAAAATAGCTGGCCTGAACATCAAAATTGAACCATTCATTCCAAATCCTTTAAGATGCCACAACTGTCAAAGATATGGCCATTTTAACACCAATATGCCCCAAATGCGGTGATGAGCACGGGGAGCAGGATTGCAAAGCACCATTCAAGTGCGCAAACTGCTCCGGTGCTCATCCCGCATACTCTAAACGCTGTTCCATTTGGCAAATCGAAAAACAAATTCAAACACTACATATCACCCAAAAACTTTCTTTCCCTGAAGCGAGAAAAATAGTAGAGTGCCAAAATTCAACTTCTTCCAGACCTTCATATGCTAGTACTGCAGCAGCACCTACTAAAATAACCAAATCTATTAGTACACAAACAGAAAACCACCCTCCGAAACAACCCCCTTTCAAAGCCAGCAATCCCCCCCCCCAACAGAACAAACAAAACCAAACACCCCCCCCACTACCCCAAAAGTCAATGAACACATAACAACAAACAAATACAATGAAAAATCTAAACTCCCACGGTCAATCAAATCTAAACTCACCAGGGTTCAGAACCCAGATTCTTTTGTTGGGCCCAACATCTATGGCCCATTGTCTACCATGGAGACTGATGAGGTCCCCCATGGCAGACACACATCATCAGGGGCCAATCGGGACCCTGGGTCTGTAGTGGCCCAGGGAACCTGCGGCCCCAGGAATGCCATGGGGACTGAGGTCCACCATGGCAGCAAACGTCCCGCCAAACCCCCTGATAGGTAATGGCGGGCATTATACAATGGAATTGCCGAGGACTTCGGAATAATCATGAAGAACTTCTTACTTTACTCAACAAAAATAATGGTATTGCAGCCTGCCTTCAGGAAACATTTTTGAAGGCAGAAAATAACTATAGCTTGAAAGGCTATAAATCTTACCATAAATTTGGAGGCACTGGGGAACGAGCTTCTGGCGGCTCGTCCATTTTAATCAAGGATTTTATTCCCCAGAAACAAATAGAACTCAATACAAACCTTCAAGCAGTAGCAGTAAATATTACCTTAAATAAGTCCATCACACTTTGCTCCCTTTACTTACCGCCAAGCCGAAATTTTACACGGGGAGAGAACTGGACAACATCGTGGCCCAGTTGCCAGAGCCAGTTCTCCTCATGGGTGATTTTAATGCCCACAACTCTTTATGGGGCAATACATATGATGATGGAAAAGGCCAAATTGTAGAAGATTTCTTCATTTCTCACAATCTCTGCCTTTTAAATGACGGCTCAAATACATACATCCATCCAGGCTATGGCACACCCACCGCAATAGATCTTTCTTTCTCTTCTCCTTCTTTGTTTCTCGACCTTGCATGGGAAGTTGGTGTCGATGATACCTGTGGAAGTGACCACTTCCCCATTCTTATCCACCTAAACCCTCCGTTACCACCAGAGTCACCTCCAAAGTGGCAGCTGCATAAAGCAGACTGGCCCTCCTTTGGATCTCTGTGTGGGGAGGCTATCCACAGGGATAAGATGCAAGGGCGAGATACACACATCGATACATTTTGTGCAAAACTGCTTGAAATTGCCTCCAAAACTATTCCGAAGTCCTCGGCAAACCCCAGGCGCATCCCAAAACCATGGTTTAACCAAGACTGCCAGGACGCCATCAACCACAGAAAAAGGGCTCTTAATTTTTTTCAAACTCACCCAACCCATGCAAACCTGGCATCATTCAGGGCAGCGAGAGCGAGAGCTCGGCGGGTCGTTAAAGAAAGTAAAAAGAATTCATGGAAAACTTATATATCAAAATTAAACTCGAAAACATCAATCAAAAAGACATGGGAAATGGTCCGCAAAATAAGTGGAAAAAACACCTCTTCCACTTCTTCTTACCTTCTTACACCAGATGGTAATGAAGTAAAAAAAACAAACAAGAAATATCTAACATCATAGCGGACACAATAACCATGAATTCTTCCACTGCTAATTATACTGAAAAGTTTCAAAGACAAACAGATAACTGAAAGAACAAAACTTAATTTTAGGTCAAACAATGAAGAAAATTATAATGTTCCTTTTACTTTAGAAGAATTGAAAGAATCTTTGAAACTCTGCAAGGACACTGCAGTAGGACCAGACGATGTTCATTACCAACTTCTTAAACATCTTCCAGAAGAGTCCTTGTATGTCTTATTAGACATATACAATCACATATGGAGCAGTGGAGAATATCCGGACTCATGGAGAGAGGCTACCATCATCCCTCTCCCAAAGTCCGGAAAAGACCCAACCAACCCGTCGAGCTACAGGCCCATCGCTCTCACGAGCTGTCTCTGTAAAACCATAGAGCGAATCGTTAACAAGCGTCTTATGTGGTACTTGGAAATTAATAATATAATAAATGAACATCAATCTGGCTTTAGAAAAGGCCGATGTACCACCGACAACCTTGTTAAGTTAGAGTCTTATATTAGGGATGCATTTTTAAAGGGGGACCATGTCGTGTCTGTGTTTTTCGATCTTGAGAAAGCATATGACACGACATGGAAATATGGGATTTTAAAAGATCTACAAGAAGCTGGTCTTCGAGGTAATATGCCATTATTTATACAAAATTTTTTAAATGATAGATCTTTTAAGGTAAGAATTGGGACATCACTTTCGGACCAACATGGTCAGGGAAATGGGGGTCCCACAGGGCAGCATTCTTTCTGTCACACTTTTCAATTTAAAGATCAATAGCATCACAAAAGTTCTTAAACCTGAAATAGAAAAATCACTTTATGTAGACGATTTCCTTATATCTTACCGATCCAGCAGTATGACCACCATAGAACGCCAGCTACAAATCAACCTTAACAAAATTCAGAAATGGGCAGATGAAAATGGTTTCAAATTTTCCACTACAAAAACAGTTTGTGTACATTTTTGTCAAAGAAGGGGCCTTCACCCTGACCCAGAATTAACCATCAATGAAAAATCCCGTCCCTGTTGTGGAAGAAACCAAATTCTTAGGTATCATATTTGATTCAAAACTTAATTTTAAATCCCATATTAATTATATCAGGAATAAATGTCTCAGGGCAATGAATCTTCTTAAAGTAGTGTCCAAGCTGGACTGGGGAGCTGACAGACAGGTCCTGCTCAGGCTCTACCGGTCCTTGATAAGATCAAAGCTTGACTATGGCTGCATCGTTTACGGTGCAGCTCGAAACTCTTACCTAAAACGACTGGACATAGTCCAGAATCAGGCTCTGAGGATTTGCCTTGGGGCATTTCGAACATCACCCATTGAAAGCCTCCACACTGAAGCCAATGAAATGCCTATCCATCTAAGAAGAAACAAACTGGCCCTTCAATATGCAATTAAAATAAAAAGCAATCCAGATCACCCTGCCTATGACATTATCTTCCATCCCAAATACCAAGTAATATATGAAAATAAACCTAATGCCATACCACCTCTTGGCATCCGTATTCAAGAATCGCTAAACAACATATCCAATAATTTAGACATTATTGCTCCAAACAAAATTCCCGAAACACCACCCTGGCAATTGAACACACCAACAATAGACACATCCCTTACCAAATATGATAAATTAAATGCAAATGACCTCTTGATGAAATTTCATGAAATAAAAGAACATCACAAAGACAAGATACTTATTTATACTGATGGATCCAAAGATGCAAACCGTGTGGGCGCTGGAGTCGTGTTCGGACCTCAGACCCACAAGAAAAGACTGCCTGGTGCAGCATCTGTTTTTACAGCCGAAGTTACCGCAATAAGGATGGCATTGGGCCTTATTGCTCACCATCCCAATGCGGATTTTACAATTTTTAGTGATTCTTTATCTGCCCTGGAGGCAATTGGGAATAAGTTATTATCGTGCCATATTGTTGTAGATATTTTAGAAAATCTTACTCGTTTATCCTTGCTGGGGAAAAATGTTGAGTTTGTCTGGGTACCCAGTCACATAGGTATCCCAGGCAACGAAAGAGCCGATAGGACTGCAAAGGAAGCCCTACATGAGCCAGTGTCTGAAACCAAGATTCCCTTTACAGACTTAAAACCGCAGGTCGTTAAACTTTTTAAACAAAAATGGCAGGACCAGTGGGATGAATCCATTCCAAACAAACTTTACGAAATCCAGCCTCAACTTGGGGAGTGGCCACACAGCTGCAGAGAGAGCCGAAGAGAAGAGGTCGTTCTTGCTCGCGCTCGTATAGGACACACCTATACAACTCATGCCTTTCTACTAAGGGATGAGCCCATCCCTGAATGTATTCCTTGTCAATGCGCCTACACCGTCAAGCACATTCTCATCGAATGTGCTGATTTGATTTTGATCCGAAATCGCTTCTTCCGGGTTCAAACCCTTTCAGAATTGTTTGAAAGGGTGAATCCATCCAAGATACTTGGATTCATAAGAGAAATTGGACTTTTTTATAGATTTTAGATCATACAATTCTCATTAATTCAATATAGTTCAAATTGATATAATTCAATTAATACAATTCAATTAATGCTAATAGGTTTAATTTTTAGTTGATTGTAAACCTTGACTTCTTATCCTTTCGTACTCGTATATACCCCTCCTTAAGTAGGCACCATATAACACACTAGTGTTGGTGTGCCGTTAAACCCTATACTTACCTTACCTTACCTTACCCTCAGAAGTCTCTCCTTTACTCTGGTATCCCTTAGCCCAAATACTTTATCTCGTATTATCAAGTCTCTCTGGTCACCATACTCACAGGATGGGGCTTTGGTCTTTAGGTCTGTGACCCACTGGTCAAAGGGTTCTTCCTTCATCTGATCCCTTTGCCAGAACTTGTACCTCTCAAATGCCACATTTTTCCTAGGCTCACAGTACAAGTCAAACTTCTCCAGCACTTTTTCATACTCCTTGATATCATCAGCTGGATCATACACAAATGTAGCATGAATCTCTTGGGCCTCTGCCCCAGCCACATGCAACAAAATTGCTACTTGGGTCTCGCCCTCCTTCTTGTTCAGTTCTGTAGCCTTGTAGTAGGTGACAAACTGCTGTTTCCATTCATACCAGGTGGCACTAACATTACCTTGTGAGAAGTTCAATGGTGAAGGGGGTTTTAAGCCATCCATTCTCACTGTTCCTTATGCTGTAATCGAGAGATAAACTCACAAAAATCCCAATTTCCTGACACCATGTGACAGATTCAACGCAACAAGAAGGCATCCATTAAAGCACATGGCCTCAGCTTTATTCTGATTGGCTTACAAGCAACATGTGACAAGTATCCAACTACGAATAAACATTTAGATGCCGCGGCGATTCCCGCCAAAACATCGTAATCATAATGTATCTAAAGTCATCCTGTAACATTGTCGGTATGTATTGTATACGTAGAGGCACTACGTACTCGAGCTACGTAATTACAACGTTCTAACTACGTAATTACCAGACATTACCTAACCATTACCTACGAACTACGTAGTATTAGGTAGTTCGTACGTAGTGTGTTTGCTGGGTACAACCAAATTTGACAATGTCCACAGACAAGAAGCTTCACCAAACAACCAAATATTTCAATTTCAGAGTGACTATAGTGATGTGGTTTATGAAATCATTTACATATATCTAACATAACCAAATACCAACTAAAGGTCAAAAAATTACCCATACAAATAATTTTTGCCATTGCAGCCTCCAGATCTATGAAATCTATACAACTAGACACGAGGTAAAGATTAATTCACAACATAACCTCTTAAATTCTCATCAAAAGTGTCATTCCTGGCAGGTTATCAGCAAGCTTCAGCAGCCCTTCAAGTTCGGGTAACATTGAAACATTTGGGCCGAAAATTATTGGTAATAATTGTACTTTTAAGACTGAGCTGTAGTAATTTAATTCAATTTGTAGTTTATGATTTAAAAATTAAGTATTACTGTGGTTATTTTCCACAACCCTCCTTGCAGCGACACAGAATGCATTGATGATGCTGATGAAGGGGTTGGAGGAGAAGCTGGATGAGGTGCTTCATTTACTGAGGCCCTTGACAAGCAGCAGTGTAGCTGGGGACGATGTGGAGGAAGTAGTTCCTGAACCACTGGCCAGTGTGGAAGAATTAGAAGCGTTATGCTCAAAAGTGTCAGAAGACATAAAAATCAAAAAACAAATGGTATATTTATTTGATTATATGCATGAACAAATATGGCTATTGTATGCCAATTGTTTGTATATTAATGTTGGTGTTACAGCTTTTATTTACAATTTCAATACAAAATTTCAGTTGTTGGAAATAGACGGTTCTAGAAATAATATTTTAAAGCGTTAACATAAGCTATTATTTATAAAATTACTGTATGATTATCTGTTTAACAGGCCTTTTTCATGGTTTCACTCGGTGGCTCGGTGCGTCGCATCCAAAAGACTTATGGTCCCTTTATAGTTTGAGGGGGAAGAAGGGGAAGCGGGCCTTCGTTGATCTGCCTATCTACAGAATGATAATTAGTAACAGGCTTATTCTGACAATCTTTTTTTCATCATATTTATTATTTTTATGAAATTTGAAAATGGCAATTATGTGTTTAAAAATTGTTTGCTGCTCCTGGAGCCTGTCAGAAGATCAGCAGAACAACGAAAGCTGCGGAGGTGGAAGTGGAGAAAGCAGAAACACTAAAACATGCACCTAAGAGAAGAGGTGGAACGAAGCATAATATGGTCTGTTCTAGTATTTTCCGTTTATTCATTATTAATTTATTCGTTTAGTTTTACACAATCATAAGAAAGAAGAAGTAATATTTTTAATAATTATGTGTTTCAGGAGTCAACATTGACGAAAAAGAATAGACCTTCACAGTGTTTACCACTCACAGATTCGGAGAGCGAATAATTTTCTTATTTTTGAATTTATTTCTTTTTTAGTTAAATAAACATCATAATGAACTCCATGTATTGTTTTATTGCAATATTATCAATAATAAAAGATATTTATGGAGTATTTTGTTGGTGGTACAAACGTGGCTGTAAAGTGAAACTGCAACGTAGAAATGCCACGTTGTCACAACCTATCTGGGACCATACACAATCACATTATGACAACATAGAAAAGTAACGTGGCCACAACGACATGGCCACGTCGCAGCTACGTTGTGACAACGTAGATGTGTTAGCTGGGAAGCTACGGGCACCCACCGCAGTCAGCTGGTGAGTAAAGCGTGGTTTTGTATCTCGCATCAAACAAGCTCTCTAGTTTAGACATAGATGTGAGCATTGTCTCACTAACAGCATAAAATACACGCGTTATCTTCAACGTTGTATCAATGCATTCTTCTTTGTAGAACAAAAATGGAACCACGCTCGTATTTCAAATAAGCATTGGCACAATGTTGATTCATCCGAATATTTCAGCAGCTATAAAACGTAATGAGCAAACGCTCGTGTGTGTGTGTGTGTGCATGCGTGGGGTATTCGTGTATGTTTGTGTGTTCGTGCTTGTTCATATTTGGGAGAGAAAGAACGAGAGAATCAATAATGGTTCTAACTTTTGCTATTCCAACCTATGACTCTCAACTGTTTGTATGCCGATCAGTAATGTTCTACGTCGGATTCAAAACATGGTCAATACTGCATTTCTACGTTCTAACTTTCTCCGTCGATTGGGTTATCGCACATGTAGCGGAGATTACCTGTGCTCAGGCAATGTACAATATATTGATTTCAGGACTTAATCAGACAATGAACACTTTAAGCAAAGTCATCAATAGCTTTGAAACAAGTATTCGTTGGGCAACATGACGTGCCGTCCTCAGAAAAGGCTAAATCTTGCAATAACATCTAATTGTACAAAAATAACATATCATTGTAAACATAAACTAAACATACGCCTCCCACAATGGTTTTCTGCAAACACTAAATATATCATATCTTTATTAGAGCAGAAATACACACAGCTGATTTGATACCCATCAGGATGTTACAGCGAAAGGTAGATAACATAGATTTTCCCGCATCTTGATGCAAAATGCCTAATTGACTTTCATCCAGTAAAACAAGTGTGACAATCAATCAAGTTGCAAATCGGTAAGTAGGTTTAAACTACAATTATTCAAATTTTATAATCTTATTTTACCGAATCACTAACATATAAATGTGTGTATATCAGTATATAAACAATGATGCGATCGATCAAAGCAATCACCAATTAAGTGCATTCAGATGATGTAATTCAGCTAAATACGCTGACGAGTTGCTGGGGTAATCGATGTTATTAAGACAAAATGCTTCTTTGGTCTATGCATCTGGTAAATGTACTGCAATATTTGTGAGATAATAGTACGGGTTAAGTGAGCTCTGAGCTCATACCATTGAAACCCCAGATGTCAGGCTTCCGGCCGCCGAGTCACTAGATCTGTGTTTAACATATATCGACGCTCGGAAGTCTAGCGTCGGGAGCCAAGCGCCTGTTGCAGAAACAACCTGGCTAATAACACACAGACCAAATATCGTTTGCTCGCCATAATCATTAACAAGCATTAAATGTACGAGCACTTACTGTTATATAAAACAAAAAGCCTGACAGGATATTTTCATGTAATGAATCAGGTTGCTAAATATAGATTCAGTTTCATCTATCTATTGTGGTGCTAAATTAACACTGGGAAGGCCGCTGTGACATTGGTGTTTAATCCAGATACCATCATCAACAATGTGAATATTTGTTGAACGGGAGTAGTCGATTAATCTCTTGCCCTGGCATAATATGCTTATTTAACAACCATTAAATCGTTGCTAGATAAACGTGCACGGAATAGACGCATACAATTGATATATACGTAACAAAATGACAATAAAGCCCGAAGCATCTGTGAATCTACGTGTACGTCTTATAGCACAAGAGGATGGGTACGCAAGAGAGCATGTCCGTGGATGAGTCTATAATTGGGTTAGTGAGTAAGTAAGTGAGTGGATGAATGAATGAATGGGCGAGTGAGTGAGTAAATGATGGAATAAGTAAATGAGAATGTCACCGAGAGAGCGAATGTGTAAGCTATTTAGGACGTGACCAAATGAGTGAATTAGTATGTGTCTAGGTGAGCAAATGAATAAGTTCGAGAGTGACTGGGAATAAAATGAGGTAATCAGTGCATGTGTTAGTGTGCTAATCTGATGTGGTGAGTGTGTCAGTCAGTGAGTGAGAGAGCATGTGTGTTGGTGAAATCGAGAATATCGACAAACCCGTGTAGCACTGGAAGGATTTGCAATTTTGCATAGCGACAATATATGTCACCATTACTTATACCATCACACCAATACTACTGAATACTGAATTGGGGTAAAGAATGGTAATGGTAAGTTTAAGGTTTAACGGCACGTCGATACAATAGTGTCATATTGTGCCCAGCAAAGATGGGTTAATCTACGACATTAGTGGATTTTAATTGTTTTGATTGGATTCAGTTGAAATCATGTCAAAGCTGAATTGAATTAATATCTGTAGAATAACCCTGTTTGTCTGATATATTCAATGATTGTTGAAGGATTTAGTGTGTCAAAGAGTTCTTTTACATCTCTCATATTGTAATATCTTTGCCGTATATGGCTCAAATCTACGCAAGTGTTTTACAGTGAAAGGTTCATTGCAAGGTATGCACTGTGGGATGGCTTAATTTCTTAGCAGATATCCGTGCGTTTAGTAAATATGGCCTATTCGTGCACGAGCCAGTACTACTTCCTATCTCCTATTTTCACGCTTGCTATGTTCCCATTCCCCCCTATATTTGGTTGGATGGCAAGAAGTTTGTTGGCACAGCCCTCCCACAATTCTAGCCAACTATTTTTCAGGTGTTTGGTTATCTGACAACCGAGATCTGTAAAGGGGATCTTGGTCTCAGACACTGGCTCATGTAGGGCCCCTTTCACAGTCTTGTCGGCTCTTTCGTTGCCTGGGATACCTATGTGACTAGGTGCCCAGACAAACTGAACTTCCCCCCCCCCCCCCCAGCATGGATACACGAGTAAGATCATCGAAAGTATCAACAACAATATGACAAGATAATGAATTGTTTTAAATTTTAAAAACGCACTTTGCTCGCATCAGGACAAAAAAAAGGGCATTGGTATACTTTGATGCCTTCAGCCTTTATACTGTGTCAATGAGGGCTAGTGTTTTTTAACCATCACGTTTTTCTACCGTTCATATGTCAGACCCACCGCAAAAAGTTTAACATGGAAACAGATACTACGCTCTACGACACTTTTATATAGTAACATTTCAGACAAACATAAAGATGTCTTCATCACTATCGAATCAATTAGTCCTCTTTTTGCGTCTTTCTGTCAAATTTGTATGGTCTTTCAACAATGTGTCCTCATATGTTATAAAAGACGGCTCCCTATATATATAAGCTTTCCACAAATGTCACATTAACGTGGTTTTTCACCAGTATGCGTTCTCATATGAGTAGTAGTCCTCGCACAGGATACTACGTAAAACTTTTGTATATGTTATACCAGAGCCCCCATCATGGAGTTGCCCACCCCCAGGATCCCCCACGCGTTGACCACATGATCATGTGAGGTGTTTGGACTTGCGCCAGGTGGTGATGCTATGTGTCCACATGATATGATGTAATGCATTGTTAAGGTGAGTTGTTGAGTGTTTAAAGGTATTGAGTGGGGTTCTCTGGGAATAACAATGGGTTTAGTAAATATTGTAGTTGAAGGTATCTATTCAAATGATATACCCACGCCATTTGAGAATGGTGTAATCGTTTGGGATCACAATGAACTTGGGAAGACGTGTTTGAACATGTTAGTAAAGATGAAAGGGGTGGTGGTGTTGAAAGTGAACCATGTGATATGATGTAAGGCGTTGCTGAATGCTTTATAAAGAGCTGGAAATCAGACCGTTTTTCAATCACTATGGAGTCACCAATACCACTGAGCTCTCGCGTGACCATTCGCGTGTTGAAATGTAAGAATGGAGCTCCATATGTGAGGTTGGAGGTGGAGCGAGTGAGTAGAAAGCGTTTAATCCCGATTTTCGCCCTGTTATTTGGCCGCCTTGTAAGTGAGGCACCTCGTCTGAAAGATGCAAACAAAGTATATTTAGCGGGCGATCAGTACTTGGTGAAGCGTTATTTTCGCTGGTCGTCATTTGATTGGCGTTCAGCATTTCAGAGGGGAGGAACGAATACCTGGTGGTTGGCTAATCACAGAGGCAGAGTTTAATAAGCTATTGAGTGAAGACGTATTGCCCCAGATCTGTGAGGCTTTACAGCTACAGGATATATAACTGTGAGGTGACAAGTTTTGTGCATCTGCCCACTGGTTGACCAACAGGGGAAAGAAAAGAAAATGGCGAAGACAACTGAAACGATGGTGATTCCAGTCTACACTCGCGACTTCTGTCAATTTTCGTTGACCTTGTGGAATAAGGACAGAGTTATACTTCTAGACACGGATCGGAAATTACAGATAGATTTGGATTTGAGAGACTTTTTGTACGGTGGCTATGAGTTATCAGCCATAACAGAGACCCTAAACGCGGTAGAAGCGGGGACTCATCAAGAACGGGAGGTTTCCATGGGAGTAGAAGTTTCTATTAGTGTTCAACACCCGTCCCCGCTGGTGATAATAAAACATGACCAGGTAAAACTGCGTTTAGATAGATTTGCTTGGCGCATGCTGGTTGCCAGTTGGGAGGAGTTGAATGATCGATTTGGAGCTACAAAACAACCCCAAGAGTTACTGGAGGAGTGTCTTAAAACTGTCTACGTGGATCATTTGGTAAACTTGGTGAACCTCGTGATTAAAGAAAATTGTCACGGTTGTCAAGTGGTCAATTCAAGTCAAGTACAGCATGATGTGTGTTTGATGATGGAACGGGAGGAGCAGGTGAAGCTGTATTTACCTGAGGCAATGCTGCGTGTGAACGATCTGGAATTGATGGATATGTGGACGACATGTTTGGGTTTGTTTGTGCCTGCCCCTTCATGGACGGAAACCAGTCAATTCTTTTGCCCTGATTATAGACAATCTTGGTTGATATCTGTAAAAAATGAAATGAATGTCGTGTGATTCACCAATTATAAAATATTTTATATATATATATATATATATATATATATATATATATATATATATATATATATATATATATATATATATATATATATATATATATATATATATATATATATATATATATATATATCAAACCTTCTGTTTTCTCTTAAGGCTTCTGTACGATATGTTGTGTAATATAAGGAATACAACGGTTGATTACCAGTATTGGTGGTGACATCAGCGCTACATGGTTTATTAAAGCTAATGGAGACCTCTGATTGGTGCTTTTGATAAAAGAATGAACACGTGGGCGTTGACATCACCTCACTAGACCTTAAAAGTGGGGTAGCAGGTTGGGAGATGAACGAATCGTGAAGAAGTAAAGCAAAAAAAAAATGAAGAGAAAAACGTCCGACCCATGGCGAGAAATGGTGTTTACAGTGATGGATTCTTATCCTGATGGTATCGTCACTGAACTACAAACCGTATTGGAGAGAAAATACATTGATATGTTAAAAGTGATGGATGACTTTAAACAAGACCCAACGCATCAACAGATCATAACAACACGACAACGTTTGTTTGAAGTTTATGGGGATTGGGCTAAAGCTACACGACATGCCCTATATCAGAAGAGATTTTTATTGGAAGGTCAAGTGCAGAAATTCAAACGTTTGGAGGCTGAAGAAGTCGAATAATGGCCGGATCGTGTTAGGACCTGTTCGTCACGTGACTGATGACGTCATTATGTAACTTGTTTACTGAGTGAGGTATCGAATAATGACCGGCGCATGTTAGGACCTGTTCATCACGTGACTGATGACGTCATTCTTTAACTTGTTTGATAAATGCGGTATCCTTACCAAATTCGATCTGTCACTTGGCTGATCATTGACCATGACACAGGCACAAGTAAACTTGCAATGTCGCAACTGTGGTCGATTGGAAGTTGCTTTACAGTGGTGTAAAGAAGATTACGATGAAGTGAGACGTTTATGTCGTCAGGGCATGGATGAGGTTGCCGAATTGCGAGAACAATTGAATCGGACCAACAAAATTGATATGGATTCATTAGCCCTCAGAAAAATAGAAGCCTTGCGCGAGTATCGGGAAAGTTATTTACGTCAGCCTCGACCGGTAACTCTACTACCTGACCCTAATAATGACCTGTCAGATGAGGATGTGATAGACATACCCATATCACGAGCGCCCGGCAGTATTGAACCATGAAGAGTAGTAAATATAGTGGTTTCTTTTAAATAAATATTATTATATAAATACATTGATTGTCGATTTTTAACCATATTCGTATATAAGCGACCTGGTGTCAACACGTAACAAACAAACAAAATAATAAATAAAATAATGGATCCGAGATTTAAGCATCCCTTTACATGTGTTGTGGCTGGTCCAACCGGTTGTGGAAAAACCTATTTTGTCAGCCAGTTCATCAAAGATGTAAATCTACATATGGATCCCATCCCTGAACGCATCGTGTGGTGTTATGGTGAATGGCAAGCGTTTTATACCAAGTTCAAGCAAGTCGAATTGTTGAGGGTTTATCGTTTGATATCGATGGAAGTCGACCCACGCTATGATTATCGATGATTTGATGCATGAAACGGACCAGCGCATCACCAAACTTTTTACCAAAGGCAGTCACCATCGCAACATAAGCGTCATGTACCTGGTGCAGAATTTATTTGACAAAGGCAAAGATCATCGCACTATCAGTTTGAATGCCCAGTACCTCCTCGTATTTAAAAATCCTCGAGATGGAACGCAAATTACCAACTTGGCTCAACAAATGTACCCCGGTCGTGTCAAGTATGTTCAAGAGGCTTTTGTGGATGCTACATGTGAACCACATGGTTATATATTGGTGGATCTGAAGCAAGACACACCAGAACATTTGCGCCTTCGCACCAATGTGCTACAATCACACCACATCTCGAACAGAAAATAAATTATCTATACATATATATATATATATATATATATATATATATATATATATATATATATATATATATATATATATATATAGATATATATATATATATATATATATATATATATATATATATATATATATATATATAAATTGACAAATCGACTCATACTTGTCATTTGATTTCTCAAGGGTTAAGATGACAGGTCGCTTACAAATACACGCTGATACATTGCGAGTAATGGCCAAGGCATAACCAGCCATAAACAAAGCTTTATTGAAAGCAGCGGACAAAGATCTGGTCAACTGTCTCTGTGAATGTGCCTTGAATGTCTTAAAAGGGAACGTTCCCTTAACACCGACTCAGAAACGTAAATTAACCCGACACAAACAAGGTCTGCGCACCCTTACTACTCGAAAAACAGCCATTACGAAAAAGAGAAGTGTGTTACAAAAAGGTGGTTTCTTACCAGCGCTATTAGCACCTATTATCGGTCCACTATTGGGAACGTTGTTAGGTGGTATCGTGAAATAATGGCAAAGAAAATGATACTTGTGGATCCTCGTGTATTGAGTGCTTCACAATACGACCAAGAGCCCACGACTTCGACCTTGTTGAATTTGGATGATGAGATGCGTCAAGTATTAAATCAGCGTGATAAGTCGGATGAGGATAAAGTTATAATGTACAACCAGATATTACAAAAGCATCGCAACTATTACCAACAGCATAAATCTCCACAACCACTACCACCACCACCACCACCACCACCACCACCACCACCACGTCCATCCAGATCTAATGACACAACAACAGTCGAGGCTGCAGACCCACCCGGGGTGGTTAAGCAGATGTCTGAGATGATGAACGATCCTGTGATGGTGGAGGTTATCAAAAGCATTCCAGGGAAGTTCCAGGCTAAAGGACGCTTGTTAATGGACCGAATCCAACGCAATGGGATGGAATGACAGCGGAGAATTAGTCATTAAAGGGCAGGTGGTAAATGGTAGCAACATGACTGATTTAGTCAATAATGTGTTACGGCGTCGTAAAAATTTCACTCCCCATGGTTGGCGAGAATTTGGTAGAGCCTTGCGTGACACCAACGTACCACAAGATTGGGTGGGTCATCCAGATCGATGGTCGTGGATTCAACATGGGGAAGATCGAGTGCAGCGATTGATTGATCATAAAAGAACTCGACCTGAACGTTTGGTGGCCAGAGGAAAAATACCAGCCAGAGGTGTAGCAGCTAACTCATGGACGAGGTTGGAAAACTAGACAAGTTGTATTACGACCCACAATTACCCAGTGCATTCGGGGGTGTACGTACCTTGTCAAAAGCTGCCAAGTTGAAACCATCCTCAGTAACATCGTGGTTATCTCAACAAGATGCGTACACACTACATAAACCTATACGACAAAAATTTCTTAGACGTCGAGTGGTGGTAGGTGGTATGGACCATCAATGGCAAGCTGATCTAGTCGATGTGTCACGCTTGGCCAAACACAACCGGGGTCATACCTTTCTGTTGACATACCCTTGAAGACTAAGACAGGTGTTAGCCTAGTGACAGCCTTTGACCTGGTATTGAAACAAGGCCGAAAACCACAATGCTTGCAGACGGACAAAGGCACAGAATTTGTCAATCGCAAATTTCAGACGTGGTTGAAAGCCAACCACATTCATTTTTTCACAACACACAATGCGGAAACCAAAGCAAGTATAGCAGAAGGCTTAATCGTACGTTGAAAAGCAAAATGTGGCGTTATTTAACCAAACACAACACATTGGATTATCTATCGGTGCTTCAGCAATTAGTCCGCGGATACAATCGGAGCTACCATCGAAGTATTAAACGCACCCCTGAGTCGGTCAAACTTACCAATGAAGAAGAGACTTGGTTGACGCTTTACGGCGAGTCTAAAGATACTAAACCACCTAAATTCAGCATAGGGGAAAGAGTCCGCATCAGTAAGGAACGGGGCAAGTTTAAAAAGGGGTATTTGCCCAATTGGAGTGAAGAATTGTTTACCATACATAAGGTTCACTCTGGTATACCCAATGTCTATACTCTCATGGACGATACCCAAACTGTATTGGCGGTTACGTTTTACGAAGCGGAAATTCAACGAGTAGGTGATAAAACCGTGTATCGTGTGAAGAAGGTGTTGAAAGAAAGAAGGCGTGAAGACGGCAAGCAATACTTTGTCAAGTGGTGGGGGTATCCAAGCAGTTTCAACAGTTGGGTCGATCGACTGGAAGTCTATAAAAACTGATGTTGCCGTCGATTCACCATCATACCATGGAAAGCCAGCGTGACAATCAGAGCGATCGGGTGTGGACAGTCTTTGGTCAATCCATACCCAAAGCAGAAATCGTGTTCTTTGCACAAATCATCATCCTGTATACGGTCATAGTCGTCAGCATTTACAATTTATGGGCGGAAAAAGGGGACAGTAATTTATGGACGGCCTTACTCAGCAGTAGTTTAGGATACATGCTACCTAACCCAACTCTCAAGCATAAAGTGACGTCGGTAGTATGACATTCAACTTGACAATGCCGAGCAATAGCTCCTTGAGCTATCACCCAGAGAACACGCTGACAAAATATATCACTCAGTTACCCAAGACCATCGATTTGGTTGGCGAATGGGAAGTGGGTTTGGCTGAGATACAGTACCCCCGTAGCTGGTATAACATTGGTGCTAATGTGGGGGGTTGACTATTCTGAATAAAAACTTTCTGGAATACATTAATGACTTGGGGGTTATTACTTGTTTGTCTGATTATGAAGAAATGTGTCAATTTGCTGACAGGGGTAAAATGGCACATCATATTTACACTGATATCAAGAAGGGGTATTATAATAGTCCACAAGCCTTGGTGGATACCCTGAATCGCCGAATGACGGTTTTAGGGGAATCTAGAGTCCAATTTGGTTACAATCACCAAATACAGAAAGCTGTTATTCAATTGACTGATGATGTGATAGTGGTATTGACTGAGAAATTGAGTCAGATCTTGGGTTTTGACCATACTACCCAAACGGCCTTGGAACAAGAAGGCGAGCATATTGTCGATCTGAACAGTGGTCTGTATGGTTTATATGTCTACTGCAGTGCAGTACAACATCAAGTGGTAGGCGACACGATGGCCCCTCTGTTACGTATCATACCCCTTAAAGATGACTTCAAAGGTCTTATGGTGACCCAGACCTATGAACATATATTTTATTCTCCTGTAATGACCAAATCATTTTCCACTGTGGAAATCGATATAAGAGATGATACTGGCCATCCCATACCATTTGAACGTGGTAAAGTGACACTGACGTTACATTTTAGGAAAGAGAGAGAAACTTTGTTTTGATATGGCCGATCCATACACAGCTTATTATACACACCAAGATGGAAATGGTTTCCCCGTATTCATGGGGAGTAGGCGACAACGTGGTCATGGTTTGGGTTGCCTCTTTAGCGGTTTGGCACGTATGGTGATGCCTCTAGTGAAACAAACACTACCCTCATTGGCCAGGAAAGCTGTACCCATCGTCAAGAAAAGTATCATGAAAACAGGAGCCAGAGTGGTCGGAGATGTATTGAAGGGTCGACCTTTGAAAACGGCCGCTAAACGACGAATGATACAAACCGGAAGTGAATTTGTTGATGATTTGGCTCCAGCTATAAAACGACATCCGCGAGGCAGTCACACCAGACCCAAACGTGGTAGACCATCGAATAAGAAACGCGGCAGACCGTCCAAGCGTGGAAGGCTACGACAGCAGAAAGGTGATATATTCGGATAACGATGGCTCTCGTCCACCCACAATCGTGCCCCTGTACCAAAAGTGAATTGGATCTCTTCAGTATTCCACCGACTCAGAGTAGTATTGCACATGGTCATTGGGTCGAACATCACCCGGTTTCGGCACTAGGTGCGGGTCCTGTTGAGTTTAGCGTCAGTGGTTCGGGTGATGATTATCTCGACCTGGCCAATTCCTATTTACACCTCCAGACCAAGGTGGTACAAGCCAATGGTGATAATTTAGAGGCGGATGCCCCGGTGGCTCCTGTTAATCTATATTTACATTCATTATTTGGTCAAGTGGATGTAACTCTCAACGAAAAGCTAGTGTCTACCTCCTCCAACACTTATCCGTATCGGGCCTACATGGAAACTTTGTTGAGTTACGGTCCGGCAGCTAAAGAGTCACAGTTGACGGCAGCTTTATGGCACAAAGACACGGCCGGTCACATGGACACCCGTACGGCTGATAATCAAGGGTGGCGGACCCGACAAAGGCGAGCGGCCAGAAGTGGGGTGGTGGATATGATGGGGCCACTTCATCTGGACATGTTTTGCCAAGAGCGGTATTTGCTGAATGGGGTGGATATGAAAGTGCGCCTGGTGAAAAGCAGCGATCCCTTTAGTCTTATGGCAACGACTGCGAACGACTTTCGTCCAAAGACGGTGTTGACCTCTGCGGTTCTATTGATACGCAAAATCAAATTGAATCCAACAGTGCAGTTGGCTCATATTAAAGCCTTGGAACATAACCCAGTCAAATACCCTATTCGACGTGTGGAAACCAAAGTGTTTTCTATACCTCAGGGTAATATGACAGCCAACCAAGAAAATCTATTTCTGGGTCAACTTCCCAAGCGTCTGGTTTTGGGGTGTGTAGATAACGAGGCTTTCAATGGTCACTATCAAAAGAACCCATTCCATTTCAAGCATTACAACATGAACTTTTTGTCATTAGATATGGATGGACAACAGATCCGTGCCAAACCCTTACAACCCCATTTTGCAAACCATATATACACACGAAGTTACGCCAATCTATTCATTAGCACAGGGCAAGCCAATCAAGACGAGGGTAATCACATTGCGTTGCATGAATATCCAAAGGGTCATAGTTTATTTGCATTTGATCTAACACCTGATTTAGCTGAAGGAGGTAGTCACTTTAACTTGATCAAACAAGGAAACATCCGCTTGGAAATGCGTTTTGCTGAAGCTCTACCTAATACCGTCAATGTAATTGTATATGCCGAATTTGAAAACGTGATTCAAGTGGATCGAACTCGTAATGTTTTATTTGATTACGCGGCCTAAGCATGGATTCGGATCAACTGGGGACCTGATTGCACAAGATCCCCATACTCGTCAAATGGTTCGAGGTGTCTTTGCCTTGGATACATTGCCTCGAAACCTAGTCCAGCCTAGTGGTCTGATTTGTAACACCCAACCCCGTAGTCAACCTGGGGAACACTGGGTGGCTATTTATATCGATCATGAAGGTCGTGGAGAATATTTTGATTCGTTCGGTTTACCACCTCTCCTGCCTATGTTTCATAGATTTCTCACGCGTCATTGTGTATCATGGACCTTTAATCAACAGACTGTGCAAGCTTTAAACTCCAGTGCCTGTGGTTTGTATTGTATGTATTACTTGCTTTTAAGGAGTCGAGGTGTTTCCATGAAACAACTCTTGGGTATATTTAAGCAGGAATTGGTTGCTAATGATACCATAGTATTCGATTTGATTAATAAAATATACTAAACGAATTGTTGTTGTTGTAGTGGCCTTGTTTACACAATCATTTTATTGGCACGATTGTAAAATACATTTTCAACATGAATCAGGAAACAAAGAATTTTGTTTTTACATTTTCTAAAAGTACATCACTCAAACTGGGACAACAATCACTACAACAAACATCGTAAATAATTAAATCAGCAAGGGGCGCGTTGATACCCCATCAGTCAAGACTTTCCGTTTGGGATAAAAGTATGAGAGAGAAGCTCGCGACTGGGCGTAGGTGAACATCTGGTTGTCCATGCATCGGAACCCCCAATTAACACCTGATCCTGATTGTTGCTCTCTCAACACTTTTAAGTACTTGTCTTTGTTGAGGGTATTCTGGTTTTTGTTCAACCCCTTGCAAGATGTTTTGTCAGTGTGACCAAAACAATAGTATGTTTTGCTACACAAACTGACAATCCCATCACCACATCATTCTTCTTTGAATAAACCGGGTGTTCGTTTGTCAAATTTTTGACGCTCGAGACAGCACGGTTGATCTACCCAAACTTGACCACTACACTTGGCATTCACCCATTCCTCACGGTGAGCCTGACAAGTGACCGCTGGCATCCATTGATCCCATTCACGGTAAAAGGCCTCTCGCAAGTCAGGTTTGACCACCTTTTCCAAACATCGACCGGAAACGGCAAAATAGGCAGAGTCGGTATCCATTTCACAATACTCGAAATCACACCTATCCACATATTTAGCAACAAATTCAAACTCCAACATCCTCAACTTTGCATATTGGTACACGAAGAAACCAATTTGATGCGGTAAGTTTAACGATATTGAAGCTTTGGCCATTTCGACCTCGTATGTGGATTCGTCTAGTTCGTTTAAGGCGCGAAACGTTTTATGTTAATAAGTTTGGCTGCACAACGCTCATCCACATACTTTACTTTTCGATGTTTGGTTTGGTATGTAACCGTGCGTCCATAACCCGAATTACCAAGAAGTTTCATGGTATCTGCTACTATAGCTTGGTTGGGATCGGCATACGCCTACAAAGACACACAATGAAGAAAAATAATAAAAGGTTTGATAGGTACTACATAAATAAAAATAATAATAATTCGCTATAAGCTAATGATAATATAAAAAAAAAATTATGAATATATAAATAAAAAATAATCAGATATATGGTCATGAAATTATTAATAAATTAAGATTACAACAAAATAAAAATAAAAATATAAATAAAAAAAAATAATAATCCGATAAATGTTCATGAAATAATTAATAAATAAATTAAGATTAAAAATAAATAAATAAATAAATGATTAAATAAATAAATCTTACCTAGCATTTGACACACGGTCGGCAAATTGACGAAAGCAGGCCTTAGGTTCATACTCCACAGTGTGGTAGATCCGTGTGACTACCAAACCATGGTTTTGATACCATTTTAATAGCGGAGTGGCCAGTAATAGCTTTTCGCCTCGGTAACTACAGATTAAGGACCTCCATGGTTGCTGTGACACATCAAGACGTAAAATCACCAGATATGAGAAAGTACAGTTTAAGATATTATAGCACTTTCTTTGAATAAAAATAAATAAATACATCATTCGCAACGGAAAGGGTTTTACCGTCATTATTTTATGTTGTTCTGCATACGCGCCCATGACAGGTCCGATATCCTCACGGCAGATGTTGATATTTTTGAAAATGGGTGTCATTTCTTGGAAGTGGTCTTTCAAATGATCTGGGACATGAAGATCCACTTCCACCATCCCAAAGAAAGACCCATCTCTGACACGGCTGAGAATTTCCTCTTGGGACATTGCAGGTAGAGGTGGGGTTGGTAAGGTGTTAATGAAGGCTTTCACCAAGGTACTTTGTCGCTTCTGGTTTCGCCATTCACACTCCCACTGCTCCACCACAGTATAACCCAATTTTCTCAAGTAAGCCGTGTTTTGACGGGTCTCCATCAACAAGTCTGCCATAGCTTTATCTCGGGTGACATTGTGTGTCTTGCCAGTGCAGGGATGCCCATGCCAGTAACAACCGTGAAATTGGTAAATGGTTTGGTATTGCGTTGGTGACGGATCAAAATGATTGCGGTCAGTAGGAGCCACAAAATCCAACCACTCCAATGCTACATGGCGGCGATCTGTTGTGATAGGTGCAAAATCTGGAGCAACTGTTCTGACTGGGTGACCGCTGGGCATTTCTTGAGCCAAGGCGTAAAGATACAAGGCGTTAGCATCATAGCCGACTATACCACGGCATAGTTTGGCCTGGTCCTGATATTCAACTTGTCGGATCCGAGTCACATTCTTTTCATGGTATCGATGGAAAACGACGGATGGCCCACCTACAATGTTATTTTTGATGAGCCAATAGAGATCCACATTTTTACCATCGACTAATGAGAAGAAGCAATCCAGATCCTGGAACATGTAGTTCAATGTCAGACCTGGAACACTAATACCCTGTTTAAACATGTCGATATTACGCTCCTCGTAAAATCGACTTTGCTTTTCCAAGGCCTCTAGAAATGGGACTACATCAATATTATTGTAATACTTCAAATAGTCCTTGAAGCAGGTCATCCCTTCAGACTCCCATGCACGCTGACATTCTATATAGTCCGCTTCGCTAATGTTTTCATTACGAAGCGAACTATGAAAGTCAGCGTGAGAAGGTAGCTCTCTGTGGTTCAACCGATCCAACGTGACCCATTCATAAGGAAAACATGCTTTGTTTACACTACAATGGTACGCTTTTAAATATTTGTCGTAATTGCAACCAGGTGCCAAATAGTTGCAGATATCCAAAAATTTAAAATTGTCGGACTTTAGGCAAAGAAAATTATTATTTTTTTTTTACGACAAAATTAATTGGTTCGTATTGTGCGAAGAACCGTATGATAGCTACCTTGATGGCGTTCAGGTCGTATTTTCAGGAATTAAAACCAATAACGGATAATTCCATCAAATAGCTCTGAAACTTTTCTATGAGTTGCTCCAGTGGATGCTTCCCCTTGGTTACCGGATCGGTTTGCCACATGTGGTGCAAGCGTAAGACTTGCAATAGCGATCCCGGTTCACAATATAACTGAAATGCGCCTGGTGTAAATTGAGGTACATTTCTTCAGCATAGTTAGTAGGGGACCGCCTAACAAGTGTGGCAACCTGTCAACAAACAATCATGTAAAATATTCAGTTATGAATTACACTTTCATTGAGTAAAGCTTCACTTAAATCATTTATATTTCAGCTTACCTGCTCTTCAGTGCATTGGTACACGAAAATGTTAACTTTGAAACGCTCCTCCACTTTTTCGATATCGGCCCATGGAACACCGGGGAATGTTTCAATGTCCCCAGTGGGATAGGTCTCTCGAAAAAGCCGTTTCGTCAACTTCGCTAATCCTCGAAGCGGGGCCCCACGCTGCAAGGCCAGACAACGAAACAGACATAGCCTGTCCGTGTATGGTCTCCACGAATTCATATCCATGACCAGCCCTAGGACAGCCTTGTTGTTCCGGATATGAGGAGGTAGTTTGGTAGGGGCAAAACCAATAGGGTGGTCTAGTAACTTGCTGACATAGACTGTCAGGTTTGTTACTTTGATAACCATCCACTTGGAATTGGAGCGCTGATCGCGGGCCCATGTCAGAATATCCCCCTGTTCGAGCCTCCTCTCGAAAGCTTTGAAATCATCAGCATTTCTCACGGTGACCGGTGCCGGAAGTAGCCGGGCATTATTCATTGAAGAATGAAAGTAGCGGAGTTCACCACTCTCATTATTCCTCAAGATAAAGCCGCAGCTGGCATTTATTTTGATGGCCACTTGTTGCTGATCGAAGATGACCTCTCTCAGTATGGGCATCGGAATGCGCAAATCGAAATTAAAGACATCCTGCAATGGTCCTATACGGACGTAAGTCCGGATGGCATTGCCGTGCCTAAGTTCGAGCGCTGCGATTCCGGTTGCCAGAGCATCTGAAAGAAAAGTAAGAGAGCGAGAGAGAGTGAGATAGTTAAACAAATCACCGCATTGATTCTAATTTATCACAAGCAACAATATGTAAAGATCATACCAGGTTCATCTTCATTCTCCATTACCCCGGCGCCCTGCTGACCGTCGTCGATTACCACGTTTGCTTGGTTAGCTTCAACTGTCAAACAGAAATTAATAGTGCTAGGCCGAAATTCCATCGTAATATGTTGGTAGATAGTTGTTTTATATATCTTGTTGAGCTCACGTTCAGACGCAATTAATAATCCATGAATCGTATCCATACCTATTTCACCGGGAAAGCCAGCTAATTCGTCAAGAGCTCGATGCGCTTCGTTCAACGCATACTCGTCCATGACACATGACAACTCAAAGTCGTTGACATCACTATCCCACAAAGCTAACACAAATAAAAATTAATGAATAAAAACTAAAATAAATAGTGAATTTGATATCATTCAACACGATTCTGCTACTAATGACAGTGATATATATATATATATATATATATATATATATATATATATATATATATATATATATATATATATATATATAAATAAATATGTCAAAACCTCGACTGATATTTTACCTTGATCGCGCTCGTATCCCGCCATATATGTAATCAATTCCTGATCATTTGGAGCCTTCCAAAGTACTGAAGCCAAATGGTAACAATCGTTGGTCTGAATACAGTTATTTCAAGATAAACTTTTTATATTTAGTTGTAGCTATCATCGGATATCGCTCTGAATTAAATTCATTAGGATAAATAATATTTAAATGAATAATTCATGCTTACACTCTGATGAACTCGAACGACGACAAAAGCTTTTTCTTGCTGGCTCCATCTTGGATCGTCTTGGGTCTGATAGCTGACTCAGATTGTGAATTTTTCCTATATTTCCACCCCCTTTATATTAGAGCATGTGGCATTCAAGCGTGAAACTACGCAGCGGGCCGTGTGCAAACGCTTTTATTCGCACACGCTGTATTCAAGTGTGAAGCTACGCAAAGGGTCGTGCGCAAAGGCTTTAATTCGGCCGACCACGTGTTCCGGGACAAAAAACCTCATTTCGAAATCCGACTTAACTAGGAACACTTCTCTCTTCGCCGCTTAAAGTGTATATAAATATCATCAGAAAGCATGAAAATACCAGTGTGGTTAATACATTTTTTTTTATTTTTTTATTGATTTCCTTTCATTATTTCGTATGAGGTCATCCCCCGAAAGGTAGTTACTCCAACACCGCTCCACGTTTCAAATTTGGTCACTCCCCACCGTAGACAGCGTCCTAACAAATCGAATGCTATCGATCGTGGGACCAATGCTGGGTTTTTTTTATATAATTAATAACTTCTGTGGAGGTAACCAGTTCTTTGGTAACAACATCCAATACTCGTGCGTGTAAGTCAAAGGGAGGGAATTCCGTTTCCTCCAATTTTACTAAGCCCACTGTTAATATTTGTTCTAGCACAACAGCCTCTTCAGGTGTAAATCCACCGTTGGCAATATACTGTGAACGCAGCTGCATGTATATTTCACCCACTTTGTCACAGGGCATTTTAAACCAGTCAAATTTGCTCTCTGCGACACAAATAAATAAATAGATAAATAATCATATACATATCACGATATATGTATAAATATATATATATATATATATATATTTATATATATATATGATCAATTAATTTTCTGACGGTATTTTCGGTTTCTGAATGAGTCCATTTACTTCACGACTATGATGTGATGATGTGGTACAGGAGTGATTCCTATTTCGTGAGATGAGCTTTGGTGACTACTAACGATTGGAACCATATTTATAGGCGACAATTATTCAGGATTAAGAAGGCGTCGCCTGCAGGATTTCAAATTCCATGTTGAAAGCTTTCCTCATGTTAGGTATGGGGGAGATTGACCACAGCTTTCACAGCCGGCACTGTTGATTGTGTTAACATTTTTAACCCATTGATAAGTACTCCATCACACAAACGACCTCTTTCCCACGTTAAGCATCTTCATTCATCTGTTACAGCTGACACATGGCGAATTTCGAAAACATTCTCAACGCATTGTTATTCCCAAGTATTACATTTGAAAAGGCTCATTGTCATTGCACTTAGCAGACATTCTTAATCCCAATTGTCGTTTACACTACTTGACATATCAATAGCAAACTTCACAGATATTCTTCAATCCAACCTTATTCGCATCTGTTACAGTTTACAACTTTAGTGTTACAATTTGTAATCCTAACCCAAGCTATACTCAACAGCCATTATTCTTCTCAACCATCAATAGCCACTTAGCCTATTTACTAACATGTTCAAACACGTCTTCCCAAGTTCATTGTGATCCCAAACGATTACACCATTCTCAAGTGGCGTGGGTATATCATTTGAATAGAAACCTTCAACTACAATATTTACTAAACCCATTGTTATTCCTAGAGAACACCACTCAATACCTTTAAACACTCAACAACTCACCTTAACAATGCATTACATCATATCATGTGGACACATAGCATCACCACCTGGCGCAAGTCCAAACACGTCACATGATCATGTGGTCAACGCGTGGGGGGATCCTAGGGGGTGGGCAACTCCATGGGGGGGCTCAGGTATAAGTTTTACGTAGTATCCTGTGCGAGGACTACTACTCATATGTTCTTTAACATTTCTTCCACTACTGAAAAACTTCCCACAAATACCACATTTGTGAGGTTTTTCGCCGGTATGCATTTTCATATGTCGTCCAAGATGGCCTCCGTGAATGAAAGACTTTCTGCAGACGCCACATGTGTACGGCCTTTCACCCGTATGCGTTCTTGTATGTGTTTTTAGGCTGCTCTTTTGCGTGAATGTTTTTAGGTTCCCCGTGAGAGCGAACGACTTTCCTCAAATATCACATTTATATGGTTTTTCACCAGTGTGCGTTTTAGTATGTGTTTTAAGGACGCTCACTCGAGTGAACGACCTCCCACAGATATCACATTTATATGGTGTTTCACCAGTGTGCAATCTGGTATGTATTTTTAGGGCGCTAATTTGAGTAAACGCCTCTCCACAGATAACACATTTATACGGTTTTTCGCCAGTGTGCGTTCTCCTATGCGTCTTTAGAGAGCTTCCATGGTTGAAACACTTTCCACAAATGTCACTTTTGTAAGGCTTTTCACAGGCATGTATTCTGAGATGTCGGTCAAGATGGCTTTCATGAAGGAAAGACTGTCCACAAATGTCACATGTGTACGGTTTATCACAAGTATGTATTCTGGTATGTCTTCTTAGGTTCCCCACGTCAGCGAACGACTTTCCACAGATATCACACCTATATGGTTTGTCACCAGTGTGCGTTTTCATATGTCGCTTAAGATTGTTTCTACGACTGAAACACTTCCCACAAATATCACATTTGCATGCCTGGCCTCTGGAATTCGTTATCTTATGATTTGTTGGATTGTTCCCATAAAAGTACGCCGTCCCAAATATGACACATTGGATCTTCCATATGGGCGTCGTCTCGGAGACCATCGTTTGATTCCGAGCACCACAATGTATATTATCGGGCACATTCAGTTCCCTATCACCGATCCGATTTGAGGTGTCCTTATTCATTTCACATCCTAGTTTGTTGGCATAATTCTCTACATGCTTCTCAAGCGCTCCAGACTTGATAATGATGGAACCATTGGCTCCTAATTCACAAGGAATATTGCCAGAAATGTTAATAGGCGATGACCCGTCTGAGGTGCTATGATCAATGCTCACTCTTTTATAATCCTGGAGCAATGTAGATTTGTCCGAGAATAAGTTATCACTGACATCATCAGGGTCCTCCAGTTTTATCATGGCTTTGACGTCTTCCATACTCGTGTATTCATTTCCGTCTGCCAGTAATGACGATGTGTTGGACATTCCCTGTAAAACAGGTTCATGAATCAATGTCTGGATTAGGAAAGATAAAAAAGTCATATATGCATTTCTACATTTGGACGCCAAAACATATATAAAATATCAGAGGGTCACACCAAGGGTCTCATCCGAGACCCTTCCATCCATGGACGGGTGAGTCGTAAATTTGGACTGGAATTTCCCCCTATAGTCCGTCCACCCGCCAGCTCGTCCACGCGCCTCCCAGGCCGGATACAAGGAATTATCCAGGCCAGTTGTAATAGCTCATTTAAAGACAAACAGCGACGCAGCGCGTTGGTCGCTCATCTACGATCAAAATAAATGCTGTTCGGTTTGATAACGCTATTTATGACGCATGGGGTTTAATCAACGTCATAATACATGAACGATGGTGAATGGAGTGACGACCAGCTTCGCCTCCTCGCAATACAAAGTTCTCAGTCCATGTCGATCTTATACCTTCTCTAAAATGATACACGATATGTTCGAGGTTTGTAGGAATAATGACAACTAGAAGGCTGGCATACATTGTGCACGGTCGTTTGGAGCATCACTATGGAATGTCGGCCTCGCGGTATCACTTTTCCCATGATCTAATAAACTTTTGGTCTACAAAGAATGAAGCTCACAAATTGCAATTGGGTGAAATATCATATCGACCCGAAGTCTTTGACTTAGTTTTTATTACACGCGACTGCTTGTGACAGAGTAGGATGTATCATAAATTTGCAATAAAATTTCTTTTGAACGACGGGCTGATATTTCACATTACGCACGCACGCCCATCAACCGGCCCCCACCAGATTTCGGGCTACAGCAAACAAATTACGTTATGATAATCAGTGGGTCATAACGTGATGGACGGGCTTAGTGGGGATGGACGGGCAGTTTTCAAATCCTGGCTAAGACCCTGGTCACACTAATTTCCTAACAACATTAAATATCATGTTTACTGTGAGCTGAATGGTGACCATATAGAAGTAGACATCTGCATATTTGTTCGGAATATAACATGGGTACAAAGATTAGCAATAATTTGTGCTGGAGATTATCCTTCAGCGACGGCCATCATGTTTTCCACACGCAAACAAATTATCCTTTCAGAATACAGCAAACCATTTAAAACATGAACATCAAACGCAGAGATGCAGATTTTTTCAACGAATATTTAATCACTAACTTCATAAGGAGCCTCCAGTTTTATCATGCCTTTGACGTCTTCCATTCACGTTTATTCACTTCCGTCTGCCAGTAATGCCGATGTGTTGGACATCTCCTGTAATACAGGTTCATTAATGAATGTCTGAATGAAAATATAGAAAGCCATACATACCTTTTTAAAATTAGAGAGCCAAAACATATATACAATCTCAGTGGATAACTGATATTTTCCAGCAATTTGGGTCCCATACCTTTTCCTAAATGGCGAAATTTCCGCTAACAATTAAATAATGTTCTGGATATCGCGTTAATTGTGTGCTGAATGCTGGCAATATAGAAGAAGATAATATATGGTACAAGGAGTAGCATTTAACCAAGGGTTGGCAATATAGGTCATTTGTGCTGGTGATGAGTGTAAAAAGAGAATTATAAGTTTGCTCATAGTTGGATTTAAAATAAGGATTATTCCGTTATTGATCATACAGTTTTGGGCCGAGGAATTCGTTTATTAGCATCACAAAAAGTAATGGCGATGTCATTGAAATTAGAGGCTCCTGAACCATCATGTTTGAACCAGAAGTGAGGGAGTGCTGTATTTTCTTTTCCCCTGGTCCTACGAACCATTTCCCATGTACAGTGCCCATTTGAGCTCTCTGATGCATCATAAAACCATGGTTTGTGTATCCGTTTGGAATATCCCATACCTTTTTTGTGGACGTCTTGTTGTTCAGTTTTGACACAAAGTTGTGGCAAGATTCGTGCTTGCTGGCTTTGATGGCGCGTCGAGCTTTGGCTCGGGCAGCTTCGTGCAGGTTCTTATAGACCTCAGTGGGCCGCATTTCAAACCTTTGCGGTCTTCGACATTATCTCAGCATGCATAAAAAAACCATGGTTTGTATATCGGTTTAGAATCTATTGAGGATTTCGTATTTTATCTATGGCTATATTAATTGTTGAAGCCTGAGGCGTCCGAATGAGGCTGTTTACGGCAGATCTGGATTTAAAGGAAAGACGGACATTGTCAGTGTCTATGTAGTTTTACTTTAAATTTTAGCATTTGAAATTTCACTTTTCTTGTTTGGTACAGAAGATTACTTATTTAAAGTTGAATGAACAGGGTGACTGCATTGTGTAGATATGTCTCTAGCCTTCATGGTACTGGTAGCAGGTTTTGGCACATCAGAGGCCACCCTCTTTGGTTGGGCGCTGCCATTTGGCCACGTGTAGTCGGTCTGGGTGTCGACTGACACAGTGGCCTTTTTGACAGCGCTAGCATAAGAGGGTTTGGTGCCCTGTTGTGCCTCCACTATCTGGTGTGTCGAATCGCTTGGATTTGCTTCTCCTTGATCCACGGAGGACACAACCAAGAGAGTGCTGGATGGTCCCCTGCGCAATTGAGGCACTTTGTGGCCTGCTGGCAATCGTACTCCTTGTGGACCTCCTGTCTACACTTTGCGCAAGCAGCTGTCCTTTTGCAGGTTGAGTTACCGTGGCCGTAACGTTGGCACTTGAAGCACCACAAGGGTTTGGGATGTAGGGGTCCACGGAGACATTCAAATATCCGACCTTGACAGCTTTAGGCAATTCAGAGCTGTCAAAGGTCAGGATAACTGTCCCCGTGGCTTGTCGAGTCCCATTGCGGTTCACTGTGATTTGTTTTGCATCGATTTCCTTTTGTGGTTTTAATTCCTTAATTATTTCAGAGACCTCGCATTCTTTTAAGTCAAAACATCAAATTACTCCTCTTTTGGTGTTGAGGGTTCAGTGAGGGGTGACTTGAATTGGAATGCCCGCGAGAAATACTGATTTCAGTAGGCAACACGCGTGGCTGATCCGATCAACTTCAATAAGTAAACTGCCAGATTGTATTTTTCTAATGTTTTTGGCGACACCAGCCAACCCCTCAATCCCTTTACTTATTGCAAAAGGACTTAGAGATGTCAAGTGCCTCTCCGTATCAGTAGAAGTTACAACCAAGATCCTTGGTCATGAGGAGAAAAGATCCTTGTCCGAGTCCGAGTGTGTGTCCGTGTCATTGGGTCTATTCCGTTTGGAAGATAATCTTTCTTGAGTTTGTTTTTTATCCATGATATTATGATAAAATTTCTTCACTGGTGTTCCCCACCCACCATGGAGCCCAACATGGGGGCGTCAGTGGCGTGCGGCTCAACCAGCACACATGACGCCAGGGATACACCAGTGCAATACTCCAATTAATAGCAAACAGCTCAAAGAGCTGTTCACACATCAACTCGATTGACCTGTTAAGCAGCCGCCAAGGATAAATGGCAAAGAGATGGGAAAAACTATGTGTATGAAAACGGATGACAACATGGAAGTGGAATGAAAAAGTAATAAATAATGAAAACAAATATCCCATGGCATGTTACCACAAGCCGATTGACTGGACCAGGCCATTCCAGCCTCTCATCTAGGTGAAATCCGGGCCAAAGTGGTGTGTTGCAGATATAGCCCTCGCAAGGACCGCTGCACTCAACCACCAGGATCCCATCTTCCACTGACACGAGTCGCAACCCACGGCCAACAGGTTGCCCCTATTAGTCGCCTCTTACGACATGCAGGAGGACACAGTGGGCCTATTCTACCCCCGGACCCACAGGGGGTTCTTGCCTTGGATGCTTTTCTCCTATTAGGTTTCCTCACAGCGACCAATTGTTTGTCCTCCAGCGGAAACAGCTGGTTACCCTCGGTATTCTCGCCAACCTCCTTTAGGTAAGGTAAGGCAAGTAACATTTCTGCAGGCTGATTCCTCTGTGAAGTTGATCTCCTGAATGCGTATTACAGTGGTAAGCCCCACTAGCAACACAGCAGGACACAATGACCCACCAGGGTTGTGTAATACAAAACTGTTAAATACATCTATGTTAAAGCCATCCACCAAGCACTCGTTATAATTATAAGAGGTGACGCAGACGTTATAATTAATTGGACGATAAAGTGACATTAGTGGAAAGGTGTTTGCCAAGGTGAGGTAAGTAAAGGACTAAATGATTTGTGATCGGTTTTGTTGGCAAGGAAAAGTAATTATAGGGTTTAACATCACACCAACACTCATGTGTTATATGGTGCCAAGAAAGGTTGATAGATAAGATTGACCTGATTAAGCAGCCGCCTTCAAGGATAAATGAAAATGGAGATGGAAATGGAAACTATTATCCTAGGGCAATCCGGGCCAAAGTGGTGTGTTGCAGATATGACCCTCATAAGGACCTCTCCAATCAACCACCAGGGTCCGATCGTCCACCGACACGAGTCGCAACCCAAGGCCAACAGGTTGCCCCCTATTAGTTGCCTCTTACGACATGCAGGAAGAAGGTAAGGTAAGGTAAGTATAGGGTTTAACGCCACACCAACACGTATGTGTTATATGGCGCCTAGAAAGGTTAATAGATAAGTTTGACCTGATTAAGCAGCTGCCTTCTAAGAAAAATGGAAAAAAGAGGGACGTACAAGTGGATGATGATGAAAAAGATAAAAATGCAAATAGTATCCTAGAGCAAGTCACCACCAGCCTTTGATTGGACCAGGTCATTCCAACCTCTCGTCTAGGTGAAATCCAGGCCAGAGGGTTCCGTGTTGCAGACATTACCCTCAAAAGGACCTCTCCACTAAGCTACCTAAATCCCATTGTCCATTGACACAAGTCGCAAATCATGGTCAACAGGTTGCCCCCTATAAGTCGCCTCTTACGACATGTTCGGGGATACAATTGGCCTATTCATTGTACCCACACAGGCAGTACAATGAAACAGGAAGCAGGACTGAGGAGGAAGCACCTGGAGTGGGCCGCATTCACCGCGGGGGGGTCACATGTGTGAGGTTGTATGAATGTGGTCTGACCAATGCAACGTGGTTGAACTCCTGTCACCTGACAAAAACCTGAGGCACGTGGACCTTGGCCTGACAAGTCGCTGAGTGAAGAAGAAGCTTGATATATCAGCCAGAAGTGGGAAATACAAGTGGATAAGATAATCGTAAACAACACATCACGTCACCTCTCTCAAGCAAGGTGTGGACCCTTCTCCGGTAGCGGCGCGTCTTGTCAGTCTGTATAAGTGCATGTATATCAAAGTGGTCAATTTCATCCCACACCCTGTATGGATGTTATCCTTTCACCTCATACTTCATGCGTCATCTCATACTTGATGTGTTTTCCATGTAACTTGTAGATGTAGTTCTGTGAGTCACCTGTCATCCTACATGGTCTCCATCAACTCTTTCTATATCTCACGGTAAGGTGGTATGGTATTGGAATTATTTTCGTATAATGTTTGGTATTTTGGGTGGACGATAATGTCATTGGCAGGATGGTTTGAATAGCTTTTTATTGCATATTGAAGGGCCAGTTTATTCCTTCTTAAATGAATAGGCTTTTCATTGGCTTCAGTGTGGAGGCTTTCAATGGGTGAGGTTCTAAATGCCCCAAGGCCTCAGTCGTTTAAGATAAGACTTTCGGGCTGCACTGCAAACGATGCAGCCATAATCAAGCTTTGATCTTATTAAGGACCAGTAGAGCCTGAGCAGGACCTGCCTGTCAGCTCCCCAGTCCAGCTTGGACACTACTTTTAGGAGATTTATTGCCTTGAAGCATTTCTTCCTAATGTAATTTATATGGGATATAAAGTTAAGTTTTGTATCGAATATGATACCTAAGAATTTGGTTTCTTTCACAACGGAGACAGGATTTTATAAGAAGTGTATAATCTGTGCTGTATGTGTGCCCGACACCGTCAACCATGTAAAGAGTTATGCTAATGACCACCAGTATGATAAACAGATCACATTAGGCGAGGAGGTCATGACGCAACATAGCGTCATTACTGACAGAGAACCTAACCCTAATGTAGGTAAGTAGTGCCCGAGAACACGACAATGATTTAGGTGTTGTGTATTATTTGATGCACACAAGCTCACCTCATTTGTCGGAAACGATTAGTGACACTGGCTTGTTTTTGTTTCAGCCATGATGTCGGGTACCTTTGATCGCAAATCAATTAATTGGCAAGTTTATTCGATTCAGAGTAGGGGACTTGATGTTGGAAAGTGCTATCGGTAAGTATTTCGATTACTGTCAGATTACTAACTGAAGATTTAGTTTTAAACTGTTCATGTATAAACTCTACAATATCAAAATAAAAGGGTTTATACTGTTAGTTAGTTATTATATCGAACAGTATGTATGAATTTACCTGTTCATGAGTTTAACCAGTTTTGTGTGTTCAGAACAATATGGTTTAACATGTTATTTTAAAATGATCGATATTGTTAGAAATTATGAATTAGCAATGAGTCGGCAGCTACAGAGTTTGTTGCCATCATTGCAGAGTACACTCAGCAAACTTTTGTAAAAACTACTGCAGCTAAAGGCAAGTTTATCACGGTGCTCTGTGATGGTGCAACAGCCTCCAGCATAGTGGAGCAAGAGATTGTGTACCTCTGCACCTGCTTTGAAAGGCTGTCAGGGTGTTAGCAAGGCCAACGCAGAGAACATGATGACAGCAATTGAGGAGGTCGTAACACAAAATTCTGGGGCGAGACTTGACCAGTTCTACAAGAAATTGGTAGCGCTGGGGTCAGATGGTGCCGCAGTCATGATAGGCAGGAAGTCTAGCATTGCAGCAATGGGCTGTGTTCACAGCATGGGGGTCACGTGCGTGAGGATCTTTGAATATGCCGTGACCAACGCGATGTGGTTGACGTCCTACCAACTGTCAACAACCTGAGGCATGTGGACCTTAGCCGTAACCAGTGGTAACAACGCATTGGGTGAAGAAGGAGCTCGGTATATCAGCGTGGGTGTGGAATCTCAGTAGCCACAATGCTGTAATTAAAATGAAATCACTGTAGCCACAAGGCTGTTATCAAAATAGAATCACTGCAGCCACAAGGCTGTAATCAAAATGGAATCACAGTAGCCACAAGGCTGTAATCAAAATGGAGCCACAAGGCTGCTATATGACTGAACCAGTGAAACCACAAGGAACAGATTTGTAGAGTCAGCATTCTCCAATAATAAGTTAAGTACAGGGTTTAACGGCACACCAACAGTAAAGGGGTGCCTAGAAAGTTGAATAGATCAGATTGACCTGATTAACAGCTGCCTTCTAGGATTAATGGTAAAAAGAGAGAAATATTCTTGAATGGAAATAAAAAAGATAAAAATGCTAAGGATCACCAGGTGATGAAAAAAATTATCCAAAGGGAAATCACCACCAGCCGATGACTGGACCTGGTCATTCCAGCCGCTCATCTAGGTGAAATCCGCACCGAAGTAGTGTGTTACAGACATGGCCTTTGCAAGGACACCTCCACTCAACAACAAAGATCCTATTGTCCACCGACACGAGACGCAATCCACGACCAACAGGTTGTCTCCTCTTAGTCCCCTCTAATGACATCCAAAAGGATACAGTGGGCCTTTTCTACACAAGGAACCACATGGGGAATTAGACACAGCCTATACTAAAAAAAAACCAGTTGTGTCATCAATTGATGATTGGGAATCACACTAAACACTGCATGAAATATCATTGCATCACACGATATGTACTGCTTTGATTAATAAGGTTACAAACTGATCGATTCAGGAACGAAAGAAGCAAGATCATACTCTCTTGGGGATGGGACATTCCCTATTAGAAAATCCAAACAAAAATTATGAATGACCAGCAGCAATGTCAGATAGCTGCAAGATTGCTTGATTATTTTTCCAAAGCCACTCATTTTTGTATGCAAACACATTTCCAGAGTAAAATATTTTTAAGCTGATGTGTACAGATGATTATATCCATGATAGGGTGATACAAGTCGCAACATACAGCCAATTGGTTTCCCCCAATTAGTTTCCTCCTATTCTATCCCAGGACACACACAGGGTATAGAATATGTAATATAGTCTCATTTCTCTGATGAAAGCAAGTATCTTGCAAAACATTCTAAAAGATTTTAAAACCGATGAAGCGATTTCAAAATAAGAATCAGATCGGCACATTTGTTGAGAATTTGCTTGACATTGTACGCGCTTTGGCAAAGTATGTATTCAGGATTATCCTTCAGCAGACAAACATGAGTTGTATAGGGGTGACCTATACCAGCACGGGCAAGAAAACCTCCTCTCTATAGCTGTCTGTGCAGCTATGTTGCCAATCTCCAAGTAGGGGCTGAATTTCAAGTTTGCTGGGGTTGGATTCATTCCTGCAATTTGTGCTTAAAATATATAACGAGCGCTGTTTTAATCATTGGATCTGTCTTCGGTCATCTGTTAAATAACCAAGTAGTTATCGACCGTAGATCGAGATAGAAAATTGATCGTTCCACATATTATCGCTCGGATAACACCGAATATAGCACATCGATCGCACGCACTATTCACTAAATGTATATACTACACATGAAACCTGAATGACATATAGCACACCTTATCTAGGATTCGAATTGCATCAAAGAAGTTTATTCATTGTGTTTTCAGGGTGAATATGCATCGCCACAAACATCCTAGCTCTTCCAAAATCAAGTATTATGTACCCAGGAGATACGGCCGTACAACGTTTCATATCCAAGCCATGTCAGTCCTAGCGCGTCTCGACCCGTATAATTATCAAGATTTGAAATGTGAATGGACCATTGGCATTGGATGCCAATTTTTATGTTGCACATCACAGGTAGATCATTTACAATGGTTTAATCAATTTACAAGATTGTTACTTCTAGGAAATCAAGGGATAATCATTCCAAAAATCACATTGAAAGTATCACATATTATTCCAAAGACATTGTTCTTTCATGGCGCAGTTATTCATATGTCGTAAAAATATATGGATCAATAAATAAAGTTTGTAGAACAGGTGTTCATTACAACTGTTGTTCAAACACTTTCATGGATTGATCGATGTCACGAACGATTCACCTATGGTTAATTCATTTGTTCTGTCGCCACAATCAAATGTTCTTTTGAAACTTGAACATTATAATATTATTACATATTATATTGTATACAAATCATTTTATCAGATAATTAACAGTTCTTATATCAAATACTACAATATGTAAGTATTGGGAAATCGATACTCACCTAAGAATTTAAAAAAATCCGACGAAAGTGTCATTTATGCCTCCTTCGTACTCTGACCATCAAAACTGTCATCGTCCCGCTATTCAAACTGTCACTGACATCTCGAAACTTCTACTAGAGAAGCGACCACCACCATGACACAATATTCGCAGAAAAATCTGTAAAAATCAGCTAAAAAAATTACGATGACACAATATTTGCAGCTAATAAACAAAAGCATATCCTCTGAGAAATCGTGACTAAACTCATTCGTGTGAATCTGCGGCTATGCAATAATCGATTGATATTTGCCTGCTTACGGTCTTTTGAATGGCAGCTAACATGAAAACTATGTAAATGTTCTGTCATAACGTCTTCCCAAGCTCCTTGTATGCATGCGGTACACGACAAGACTAGTACTGTTAATAAGGGCCGTTCATAATTCACGTTTTTGACAGGTGTTTAGAATATCCACCCCTTACCCCATTGTGCTACATGAAACTGGCCTAATCTTTCTCTATAATACAAGGTAACGCCAGCCAACATATCGACCGACTCAGTGCTGTGTCATTTTTGAAAGGCCATTACATATCAAGTAATAAAGACCGTGGCTAAATGCTGATAAGACCAATCTTGCCTTCCTAGACCAATCATGAGTTACTGGATAGGCTACCAAAAAAGTTTGGTGAAGCCAATATTGAAGTGTTTTATCGTTGATCGAATTAAAATCAAGAATGTACAAGTTGATAAAAAAATCAATATGTTGCAGTAGTATATTGCTATCTAGTTCCAAGATAATGTTCGACGGCTACTGTTTGTATGGGCCATCAATATGTCGAATATTTTGATAGCTCAACCACTGCAACATATCTCAGACTGTTGTCAAATTTCGCGCGGAATAAAATGCCGAACTGAAACGTGATCTTTTCATTCCACCCGCTATATTACGTTCATTCATCGAGAGCCCGATTAGTCAAGGAAACGAGGATGGTAGACCAAATGTTGAAGATCGACATCGCCACTTGATTCGCCACTAGATTCGCCTCCTGAATCGCCTCTTGATACGCCACTTGATTCGCCACTTAATTCGCCACTTCACTTTGCTGATTCGCCACTTCGCCTCCTGATTCGCCACTTGTTTCACCACTTATTTCGGTACTAGATTCGCCTCCTGAATCGCCTCTTGATACGCCACTTGATTCGCCTCTTAATTCGCCACTCATTCGCCTCTCGATTCGCCACTTGATTCGCCACTTGAATCGCCACTTGTTTTGTCACTTGATACCCCACCTGTTTCTCCGTTAGATTCTCCAAATGAATCGCCACTTGTTTCGCCGCTTAAGTCGCTCCTGTCATCTGGTACTCCGGCCAAGGTGTGCTTGCTCAGGTAGCAGTCCTCACCAGGTGTCCATTCAGCGGCCAGACACAAAAACTGCCTCGTGTTCGCACACAACTCCCAGCACTCATCCATGCGGCCCACATTGGGTTGGATATTGTCGTTGTAACCTTTGAGACAAACTCTCTTTTTCTCAAACACCTGCAGCATCCACCCGGTAACATGAATGTGAGTATCATGCTGCAGCGATACTGCTTCAACTTCAACAAGCTGCATGTGAATACAATTAGGTCAATGCAATGTTCATAGCTACCCACCGGCATAAATGTGATGACAATCAATTGACATTGGGACTTGTCTGCGGCGTATGTTCGCTTTGCAAATGCGGTGTACTCGCTTATGACTTAATCCTTTCGTGAGTATGACCGTTCAATTACTGGTCTCCAGTCGAGAATTGAACGTCTGTCAAGGCGATGGTTCATCGGAGGGTTGAAAGAATGAAAGCATTAATAATTGTACTGTAAAGGGAACAAAAGTACCCATCGGAAGTGATCCACGTCATACATTGCATACCATGGCAATGATCAATTACTTATTTAGATTATTATCTGTGTCGACCTTGCATTATACCACATAAATAACGGGACAACAATCAATATTCCGAAAATAATATATTATATATTTGTGTGCAAAGCGCTGCAGTTTCATTGGTGGCTGATGGTGGGTAAATTTAAAGTACAAATGGCTGGTAAACGACAAAGTGGAATTGTCATAGGCCATGCCAGAGGGTACACCGTGTGCGATGACGCTAGTGCGCGCTGCTGCCTCATCCAAACTGGTACTACATTAGAGACAATATTTAGCTATGGGATATTGACACGCCATCGCGCAATTAATCGTGTTTGAGCACGAGCTGTCTTCAGACATTTGTGGGATCACAACGCAGTTTCACCTGCCATGGATGTTAGCACGCTTTATGTTGGGTCACCGCTGGTATGTGCGATTGAATATTAACGATGGGAGACATAGAACTCTCTCCTCATTTGGATAAACACAGCTGCAAGTACGTTGGGTGACAACGTTTATCACACTAAATGGATATGTACGTTATGACACAATCGCTTGAGGGTGGAGTAGTATTGTTAAGCTATGAATTCTTCAGGTGTGGATATGTGGAATATTCGCCGCTATTATCACTCGGAAGAGCGAAATGCTCCTCTGTGCATTTAGTTTCAAGTATTAGTATATTTGTAAATATATGAAAAACTCAGCAACAATATGGTAAATTCGGCTTCGGACCAGAACAACTAAAACGAGTGTGAACAATGTTACCTGGTCGTGGTTGTCTCCGATAATAATTCGGAAATGGTCAGGCACAAATAGCTATGAATGATTAGCTGTTGTAGACGAATCAGCCTAGACGAGTCACATAGTGTGCATACACAACAACAAAGCATCTGTTAATCGAGAAACAGTGTTCATCCATCAAACTCTATTTACCCATGTGCTGCCATGCGTATTGATTCAAAATAATACATTATTTAGGTCATTGTATGACATGTCCATCGACCAATTTCGCCTAATTGAAATGCCTTACAATGCTTCAGCAAGAGTGTTGATGTTTGTTTCTTTAGTTCGCAAGTCACCGATTTATCTAAAATAGTAATGTGTAATATTCAATGCTAAAATTGATCAACCCATCCTACAACGACCTGATTTATAATTGGATTGTTTGCAAGAAGGATCATAACAACACCAATACTTGATTTGACTGTATACAATGTAGTTTATGTTGTCAAAATGAAATCTTTTTTTTATATAGAGTTAGAAACTAGAACCCAACATCAATATGCCATATTTGTATTGATGTTGTTGAAGAAAACGTAGAACGCCAGTTTGTCGGTACACCATTACAGTGTAAATAGTTTGTCGTTATAGTTTTAAGGCTAACACAAATGTTATATTCCCTGAATTCGTTTGAACAGTGTCAGTTTGTCAACAGATTATGACAGTGTAGATTGTTTGTGTTCATTACTTTAAGGCTTAGACAACTGTTTCCTTTGAATTTTTTGACCACTGTCATGGTTGCATGAGTATAATTCAGAATGCAAAATGATATTGTCGCATTGAGCTTATCCTGTGACAATGAATATCTTATCCACTTTGACTCTCCCAGTTTAACACAGTCAGCTTGTGTTGAGTATATGGCCGACCGACGCAGGTGTCACCTCACCATTCAACAAACTAAGACATAATAAATAATATGTTCGTTAATTTTGAGATATATATACTTACTTCAAGCAATCATCTTGTACAAGAACAGCCGCATCCTGCAAATGTTCTTTAGTATTATAAAATTCACCTGGAGTAGGTGATAATCCATCTCGAATTATTGCAAATGGTAATAACTATCATGTGGAATGTTAAGCTTGGTTTATCAGTCGATTGGTTACTTGCCACATCCATTCCCTGGGTGCCATTCAAGTATTGCTACTGGAGGAATCGACTATGCGTACCGAGTTCACACTCTTCTCCGTTGGAATAACAAAACTATCAAGAAGTAGACAAATACCGGTTCTTCAGCACACATTCACGTACTGATTACCATAACAGCAGGCACTAGACATGAAATCGACAGTCTTATTATAATCAAACGTGGAGTAATTCAAATAACATAAAAACAATTGGGACGTGTTTCAGTAATTACCGACTTCGCCATTTGAATCAGTCACGCGAAGAAATTACTTCCAATGCGAGTTATATCGATGCGGGTACCGTGTCTGTGATATTTTTTTTTTATCGAACGTGGCATTTATAGAAGACATCTTTCTTCATATGATAAACAACCTTCTATATTCCCAGTGGATATTTCGATCGTGGCTTAGCGAAACTGATGTTGGACGAGTAGGCGGGGTGCAAATTAGTGAACTCGGCAAGATTGTTTACTATTTTGATCGGAATTGACGACAGACATTATCTGTATTGTTTTGGTAAGATCGATGGTTCGGCAGTATATTTTCATGTTTTCTGAATATTTATAGGCTATCAACACATCATTTGATATTAAATATACAGTTTATGTCCCTTCAAATGAATAATCATAAACCTTCTTTCTTTGGACTTGAGCGATAATCCCATCATCTTATGAATTTAACCTTGGAGGATATCATAAGGCGATGTGCTCTATGATTCTGCTAAGTACACCTTTCGATATTTAGCCTTTTTACAACCCCACCCACCTTCCCGCAAAAACATGAACATATGTATGATTTGCTGCCATAAATTCAACAAACGCACTTGGGCTGTTGCAGGGCTGGAAATTAACTAAAATGTCCACCCGTCATCAGGACAGGTGACCTTAACAGATTCTACCTGTCCAAACAAAAAAGATACCCATTACATAATGCATCATGTCAAGATGAACTCAAAAGCTGCACATAGCTTTGTCGCGCGCGTGACACGCGGCTAGTCGAGAAACACCTTTCAGGAGAGATAAACCACCCCTGAATAACCTGCGACATTGTGTTCTGTAGTAACAGTCAGAGGATGAATTGCTATTTGGTAAGAAATGACCACACACCCCTTACCCCGCCGCACTGCTCTTAGAAAAAGAGAAGGGCGGTACAGCTCGTCGCCAATAGCAACACGTTTTTGATCTGGTCTTTGAGTGACTATGTTGTTCGTATTGACAGAGGCGAAGGAAGTTCAAAACGCACTTTCATTATTTCATCCTCGGCCTGTGTGAAAAAAGAGAAACAAAGTCAGCTTTCTCTTCCTGCAAGTTGCCAAAGTTCGAACAGGAAATACAGATTTTATGAGCTTTACAAAGATGCGCGTGTTAGCGAGGGGGAACAGAGAGAGGGAATAGTGAGTAAAAGCGGGGTGAACAGGCTTAAAACTTACCAAAGCCCTCCATGCCAAAAAATTAGTGACAAAATGAAAGATTATATGACAAAATGATGCAAGGACTGTTTCTATTACTACAGTTTTGTGTAATTGTTCTGTTTGAGCACTAAAATACGGCACATCATGAAACTTTGTTCAAAAACTCAACATGGCCTACTCCCACAATGCAACATAATTGAGTTAATTCTTGTTAATTCGCTGTGATATCACTCATGTTTTCGATTCGCGCGGTAGCCATGTTGGACAATAATTTTGAAATTGTGTTTGATTTTGTTGATTCTGTTGATTAAGGCGTATGACTGTTGTTGCACTCTAGGCAAGGTTGATGGTAAGACATTTATGGATATGAAAATCTATGTTTTTTAAACTGTCCCTTGTCTGCATTGCGAGAAGGAGCAAATTTGCTTATAACCTCAAAGATTCTGCCATACGGGCCCTCGCCCCTAAGGTGGCATCAGATCATAAAAACACCAGGGGCGAGTGCCTTGCCTAGTGTTGAGGATATATAGTCTTCATTTGGCTTCTGATTGGTTGAGGTGACTGCGGCCCTGGATTGATCAGGAAATTCAATGTGAGGCTATGACAAAGCACTACTCTGCTCGTGTTCACTTGTCTGACAGCTCGTGTTCACTTGTCTGACAGACAGGAATCACATTCATAACTTAGATTTCAACTGCTTTAGGCCATTGTTAAATCCATATATGTCTATATAACATAGCATTTTTGTACAATATCCATAAAATACAAAGTTGAAATTAAACGCATGATATTTCCCCAAATGAAGTGTCTTTTACTTTTACAACTGTAATCGAAAAGGATTTGACTTCAAGATTACCAGCAATGTAAAACTCTGTTTGCATGAAATATAATTGTTTAGTGGTCTGTTGGTTGGGGTGGAAAAGCCACCCATAACCTTGTATGCAGTTAGCCATGAATATCATATTGACAGTATATGATAATACTAATGAAGGGATGCTTTCAACCCTTGTGTCACCCTGACCATGTTTATTGTCATAATAGATGTGTACTGGGTTTGCAGATAAGTAACTTTATGCAGCATGTATATAACTGTCACACAGAAAGCTCAACCCTATCTTTAAGATATGCATGAATTGTGCTTCAGTACACCAAATTGTATAATGGTGGTTAATTACCACATACATGCATACAAGTGGATTATTGCTGCTCCTACCATTAATCCTCACCATTTAATAGAACATACAATTGTTTGTACCATCCATTACCAATATTTGTTGCTCTTTATTCTGTCAAATTGTTTGTGGTATTTTGACTGCTATATGCCATCTTTAGTTTTCACAGAACAACTCCCTTATTTCTTGTATATTATTTTTGGGCATATTGACCCTCTAAAACCTTTTTTTATCAAAAATATTGTCAATGGGACTTACAAATTTTCCATGGTTACTGGGTTGGGGCTTTCTGCTTGTGATGAGGGCGTTTTTTTTAAAAATAGAATCAAGGGTACTTGATCTGTTGGTCATGCTGCCTCACACAATCTCATAAAGTTTGTGTTCCTGTTTTCACAAATATTCACACCATAGTTAGATCTGCTCTTGAACAGAACTCATCATAATACCATTGCTCAACTGTCCATCTGTTTGTAAATGTCTGCCTGTTTGAGTGGCGCATTTTGTCAATATGGCATGTGTTTTAGGACGGAAAGTATGGTGGCACATATATTAGCGAGGTTATCATTTTCCTTGACCTTATTTTAAGGTCACAGCAACTAATAAGGAGCATGTAAAGCTAATGCATGTTTGATGGCACGTTTTCATATACAAATAGCCAGCAGCGCCAATTTAGATATTTAGCCCTCTTATATCAATGGATCCTTGCTAACTAGAAATCCACCCTGCCTGACCTTTGACCCTAAGTTATTGTTTAATATCTTGTTTGATGAAAACCCAATGGGGTTTAAGTTTTGATAGCATGTTTTCTTATATAGCTAGCTAGCAGCACTAAATCAGGCATGGACCCCCTAATGTCGATGGGTCATTGCAAACTAAAAATCAGCCCTGCATAACCTTTGACCCCTAAGTGACTTTTAAATATCTTGTTTTGATGTGAAACCAATCTTATATAGCCAGCAAGAAGCCCAAATCTACAACAAAAAACAAATCCTCTTATATTGATGGCTCATTTAAAATAAAAACAAAAAATTGCCGTACATGACCTAACCGCTATGTTATTATTGGAAAATTTATTGTACTACGTGTCTTAATGGGGAATATGAAGACCTCTTGTAATTTCTTTAGAATCCAAATGAAGTCTGTTGGTATCTCGGATTGGATAGGTCAATACCGTCATCCATTACCTTTACATCATTCCATGGTTACCCAGTAAAGTAAGGAATATTTGGTACATGTAGGAAGCATTTTTTTGTCCATTTAGTTAGAAGAATGTTTTAAATGTGCTTACCAACACACCTAAACATATTTTTCCTTTGTATTATTCAATTTGGTGGTCAATATGGCTTAATTTGAGGCCCCTGTGACCATATAAAGTGTGCCATTGAATACAATGTTAACCTAAAAAAGTCACTATCAAGTCTGGTCATAACGTTTAATTCTCAAAAACAGCAGAGCTTCTAGTCTTTTTGCCTGGTTTTAATTATATAGTAGAATACATCATAGTAAAAACAAATTTCTAAAACATCCCGAATAGTCATAAAGACGGGTCTGTTTGTATGCCTTCAAAGCTAAATATAATGTGCCATTGAATATAATGTTAACATAAAAACGTTACTATCAAGTCTGGTCATAACGTTTAATTCTCAAAAACAGCAGAGCTTCTAGGTCTTTTTGCCTGGTTTTTATTAAATAGTAGAATACATCATAGTAAAAAACACATCTCTAAAACATCCCGAATTGTCATAAAGATAGGTCTGTTTGATGCCTTCAAAGCTAAATATTGATTGGTACAGAAACTTAACATCTTGTATAATATATGCTGGTACAATATTAATAAATATTCTGAAAACAAACATGCATATACATTTCTTAAAACCACAGCTTATTCCGCTTGATTGATAACTAAAACAAGAGTAAATTCATCGACCAAGTACTAATACTATGTCTATTAAAGCCCTGCTGTTCAACACAGATTATTATATATCTTGACTCAGGCATATGTCCTGACATTCGGCCGTACGTTCGCTAAAGTTTGTTGGCACGTTTGCTTACAAAGTAAGCTATCAGTTTCATATTACACATGGACCCCTCTCATAACGATTGAAACTTGGGAACTTAAAATCAGCCCCCTGACCTTTGACCCTTGATTTATCATTAAATAAATTGTAAACTTTTGGTGGCCATTTTCTTATTAAGCAACCTATCAACCTCGAATGACACATGGACTGCTCTCATGATAATTGAACATTGAAAAGTAAAAAACAATCCTCCATGACTTTTGACTCCTGATTTATTATTGACAAAAATTCACTGCTTTACAACTTCTGGTGATCTGTTTTTAGCTCTGCTGTTCAGTGGAAATTATTATATACATTGACTTTGTTTTCTTATACAGCATGCTATTAGTTTCAATTTACCCCTCTCATGAGCGTCAATGGACACCATATAATACACTAGTTATGGTATGACGTTAAGCCTGTACTGACCTCATGAGCATCAAACTCTCAATAAACACAATTGAGCAACAAGTGTGCAACACTGAATGCCAGGGCTGGAAATTAACTTAAATGGCCACCCGTCATCAGGACGGGTGGGCCAGGAGATGTTACCCGTCCTTAACAGATTCTACCCGTCCCCAAAAAGATGCCATACAAGTTCAACAAACATTTATTTTGGAAATATATATTTATAATACATATAAGTACTGAATGCCAATATATCAAGCAAATGTAAAACTTAGACGTCAAAAGTGTGGAGTTCTTGCAACTCAATAACCCCCTCGCAAAGTTCATCATTCGTATCACTGTCTTCATCATCCACGGGTAACGCGGCTAGTCGAGAAACACCTTTCGCGCTAAAACCAACGACGTGCGCTCTGATCTTTTCACACCCTTGACGCACTCTCCATGGCAGATATGTTTGACGCTAGGCTAACATAACATGCGAATCCTAGCCTGCGCAAAAGCCGATGCGCAAGGAGATCGACCCTTGACGATAATCATACCCTAATATTCCACAGAATATTTTCAAGGCCCCATCTCTTTTTCACCATACTAATGATTAGATTTTTATTTCTTTTGCGAAAATTGCTCATCTTCATGGAAAAATTCACTGACATTGAAACGGGTTTCAGTTTTTTAGCAATCCGTCCATGTTCCCTGAAACCAATCACACTTGACTCCCAGAAACTGTGTTTTTTTACCATTAACATGCATGCAGAAGAAAATAAATTTTCATGCGTGGTTGAACACATGGACCTAAATTTTGCCAATGTGACTTTTAATAATCGCAAACAGTCAGACAGTCTTAATGACTTCTTAACGGTATAATACGGTATTAGAAATGTTATCAGGCCAGGGCTACACACAATATTAACATCGAGGGAAATCTAGCCTCGAGACCCAAATAGTCGTCGCGTTTATGCATAATGATTCTGGATAGATAAACCACCCCTTAGCACAAGTAACCAGCGATGTTGTGTTCTGTAGTAACAAAGTAACAATCTGAGGACGAGATGCTATTTGGTAAGAAATGACCACACACCGCGCTACACTGCTAAGTGCAAAACAGAGCTGAAATTTGCTAACGCTTAGAAAATGAGAAGCGCGGTACAGCTCGCCGTCAATAGCAACAGGTTTTTCATCTGGTCTTAGGGTGATCATGTTGTTCGTATGCGACAGAGGTGCAGGAAGTTCAAAACGCACTCTCATTATTAAATCCTCTGCCTGTGTGAGAAAAGAGAAACTAAGACAGCTTTCTCTTCCTGCAAATTGTCGCCAAATATATACAGATTTTATGAACTTTACAAAGGTGCGCGTGTGTGCGAGGGGGAACAGAGAGAGGGATAAGTGAGTAACAAAGGGGTGGTAGAGGTGTTTGCTTGATTGAGGTTGGCGTCGCTGAGCATTTACGCGTTAACCTGGATGTGTTTAAAGTCTTTTAGAGTTAAAGAGCTGGTAGAGCAGACAAACTTGTAATAATCTATGTACAAGTGTAAAACTACATCAACATCAGACATACAATCGCTGAATGTGACCTAAGCAGTAATCTTGTTGCTTTTTCGTCAGCTTTCGTTGTCAGACGACACGTTGCGCTCACTGATTAGTCTCGCCAGGATCGCTATGTTCTTATCTGTCTGTGTAATAAACAAACAGTGTTCAACTTGAAAAGTTATCCGTCGCAGGACGTGCGATTGGGCTAGATTTACCCGTCCGGCCATAAAATCACCTGTCAGTGACGGGCGGACGGGTGTTAATTTCCAGCCGTGGAATGCCCTAATGTCCGACACTGTCCTGCAATCATATATCTACATATAGGTGTATGGCTGCCCTATGAAACAAGACAAATACCCCCCTTCCCCTCCCTCTCCCTTCCAACGTAAATATTTTAGCCTGCCTCGCTCGTATCATTCCTTTACTAGGCCAATGTCACATAATTTTGAGTCCCTGTGATACATTGGATTGTACCACTGAACACTATGTTCAACCATGAACGTTGTGGTTTTGTCTTGTCATATCGTTAAGTTGATAATCAGGTAAGAAAACAGCAGAGGCTTAAGGCATGATATGCAACTATACAAAAGAGTGATCAATAGGTACACTTTCATAACAATGGTGTTTTAAAAGATCACATGGAAATAGCTATTGATTCATGAACATGTGTTACAGGAGAATTCTAGCTGATGGAACCGTATACATCAGAATGGAAGACGTTAAGGCAGTGATAAAACTGGAGGCCCCTGATGATGTCAACGATGGATCTTCATATTGCTTCAGCAATGGAAGCAACATGAAAGCCCATAAAAGAACGCATATTGGTGAAAAACCCCACAAATGTGACACTTGTGGAAAGTCGTTTGCTATTGGAAGTACTCTGGTAGGACATATGAGAACGCATACTGGTGAAAAACCCTACAAATGTGACACTTGTGGAAAGTCGTTTGCTCATGGAAGTACTCTGACAGGACACATGAGAAAGCATACTGGTGAAAAACCTTATAAATGTGACATTTGTGGAAAGTCGTTCACTCACGGAAGTCATCTGACAGCACATATGAAAAGGCATACTGGTGAAAAACCTTACAAATGTGACATTTGTGGAAAGTCGTTTGGTCGTGGAAGTACTCTGACAGCACATATGAAAAGGCATACTGGTGAAAAACCTTACAAATGTGACACTTGTGGAAAGTCGTTTGCTCATGGAAGTCAACTGACAAGACATATGAAAAGGCATACCGGTGAAAAACCTTACAAATGTAACACTTGTGGAAAGTCGTTTGCTCAAGGAAGTACTCTGACAGTACATATGAGAAAGCATACTGGTGAAAAACCTTATAAATGTGACATTTGTGGAAAGTCGTTCACTCACGGAAGTAATCTGACAGCACATATGAGGAAGCATTCTGGTGAAAAACCCTACAAATGTGACACTTGTGAAATGTCTTTTGCTCTTAGAAGTCATCTGACAGAACATATGTGGAAGCATACTGGTGAAAATCCTCACAAATGTGACACTTGTGGAAAGTCGTTTGCTTTTGGAAGTGCTCTGGCAAGACATATGAGAACGCACACTGGTGAAAAACCCTACAAATGTGACACTTGTGGAAAGTCGTTTGCTGTTGGAAGTACTCTGGCAGGACATATGAGAACGCATACTGGTGAAAAACCCTACAAATGTGACACTTGTGGAAAGACGTTTGCTTATGGAAGTCATCTAGCAGAACATATGAATAGGCATACTGGTGAAAAACCTTTCAAGTGTGACATTTGTGGAAAGTCGTTCACTCATGGAAGTCATCTGACAAGACATATGAAAAGGCATACTGGTGAAAAACATTTCAAATGTGACACTTGTGGAAAGTCGTTAGCTAGTGGAAGTTCTCTGAAAGGACATATGAGAACGCATATTGGTGAAAAACCTAACAAATGTGACACTTGTGGAAAGTCGTTTGCTGTTGGAAGTACTCTGGCACTACATATGAGAACGCATACTGGTGAAAACTCTACAAATTTATCATCTGTGTCTAATTCATGAGCATTCCTCAAGCAAGGACACAATATTTGATTTTGTGTTTTCCAATACACACATAGCATTAATAAATCTGCATCATCGACCCCTGTTAGTGTGTGGATTAAAGACCCTAGGTAATCTGAAGTCTGAACTTTGTTGGCTCTCATTGTGTCATGTAGGTGAATTAGGTTCCTTCTGTAAGGGTGACTATTGGCATTGGTAACGGCATTTGCTGGAAGAAATTGGGCAAGAATGGTCCTCTTACGTAGCATAGTACAGTTAACTATGGTTGTTATACTTCTATATGCATATCTGTTAATACATGTTTTGGCAATAACATTACGGTATAAAGGTGAAGTTTTGGTATGAACCAAATAAATATAATGTTCATCTTCATGTTTGAGTCTGCAATAATTTCCCATGATGAGTACATCGACAGCTAATAGCCATAGTCATATAATATATATCCAAACGTAATCAAATAGCACCGACCAATGAACGAAAGAAATATAGGCTTCTTGTATTTATCAAATGCTTTGATGTCCTCCTACTACCTCCCCTCCGTCCCTCCCTAACAATCCTCTCTCTCACATCTCGCTTTTCTGTGTTTTCCAATCTTCGCCTCCCTCACTGCACTTCTTGGCATGTGCTAGCCTCCCACCTCTTTTTAATTCATTCCAACTTCGTTTCCCTTCCTTTTCAACCCTTGCCCTAACTCTCAACTCCATTCCAAACAACCATCTCTTCCTTCTCCAACCTCGGCATCCCTTTTTCTACCTCCTCGCTAACGTTATTATTGTCAGCAGAACTCATTGGCCATTCGAATGACAGATGAGGTGATACATATGTATTGTCTTGCAAATGTTAAATGCCTCATAAATGTTGGCCATTTGATAACTGTGTGACAAACTCGAATTCGTCAATTACTCTTATGTATGGCTAAACCTTAATGAAAATCTCATAACATCTCATGCCACCATTAACCTATTGGCGAACTGTCTATGCTCATTTAAAACACATAAGTCACTGATGACTAGTTATCATGATCTGTCATTGACGAATTCTTTGCATCGGGGGTGCAAGCTTTGCAAGTATGGCTGCGCTATTACTGGCATATAAGTGTAATTGGAGCGTTACATGCACCAAGCGTGGTGGCTTATTTGCTCAAACAAACTCCTCATAACATTCTGTACAAAGGAACATCATCCATTGCATATCTGAAATATTATGCAACGATAGGATCGTTTATTTACTGTTTCTATGTACATCTCATTCAAGAATATGTGGCAAAAAACACATAGTTGAGTGGTGCATCTGCGAGTACCCGATGCAATGAATTGGTAGAGCTGATGAATAATTCATGGCTTGCTGAATGCATTCGTCATTTTGTTTGCAAGCGATCAAGCAACATCATTTTTGTGCAATTATGCTTTTTGTCTATTCCCTTGTCATATCCTAAGATGATTCCATACTTGATGCTAATTAAGTGGAAATAGCTTTCAGTCATTCGCTTTGAGACAGACCTTGCAACGAAGGTATGTCATTGCTACATGAAGCAATAACTTCAATGTAAAATAACCAATAATTGTCTTTTTTCCAAGCGGAATCAACATAATTGGACATAAACTTACTTACCCTATTTACATCTTAGGTGTATTTTGAAAACTACATTTTACCACATATATAACTCATATCCAAAGTATGGTTATCAAATGATACATAAATGAACATTATGGGTCACTGTGTGTTGCCATCAAATACACATGTGCATATCATTATTCAACAGAATCAGTGGCAAGGTACTCGCTGATCTGGTCACTGGCGGATTTATGGCGCAATTGTTAGGATCAAATGAAATTATAATAAAATCCTACTTCATTATAGTGATGAAAGCATGAAAACAGTTTCAGACAAACACTAAAATTATTAAGCAGGCCATTTCTTCTTTACTATGTTGAATCCCATCATCCGTCGCAAACACGCCACCAAGATAAGCCATTTTTTTGGTTCTTACTATCTATTGTTCCTTGGCAACAGTCAGGATAAAGATACTGATATGCTTGATTTTTGAGTAATGCGATTGTCATTCTGTTTCTACATTATTTAAAATATATTAAGGTCCTAGGTTAGTATTTCCTTATGCGCTGCCAAGATACACTGAATAAGGAATGCCCCTCAGAATGTTCCCTGGTGGGTGACAGCTGTGGGACCTTCTCTACTTACAAGGAACAGATTTGTAGAATAAGCGTTCTTCGGGTGATGTCAACTGTACACGTCACCAGCCTGGTGTTCAAGGAAAACTTTGGAACGAGTGTATTCGGCAACATATCGGGTAGGAATAGAATGTACACCCGACTAAATTGCGAATATGTCTGTTAGATTTCATATAATCATCGATTTTTAGTTATAGTTTATATTTCAATAATCAGCATTTCAAAGAGGTGTACATATGATTGTGAATGATTCAACAGAGATATTGACAATTAACACTTCCATTTTTGGTTTTATCAACATATCTTCTATTACCTAGTGATCATTCAACGTCTGGATTAACAGTACCAAGTCGAAGTGGGCACATGATTGTGATAGACACAGAGGAATCTTCGTACATCAGATCCTTTAACATGGCATACTGACTTTTGTCCTTTGTACGTTCACGGTTTCTTCATACACAGTACTCATGCTGAGCAACTTCGAGTATCGCTGAAAGTGCTCGACAAACGCGCAAACTTAATTACACAAGTTAACACAGGTGAGAAGCAAATATCTTTCCTGCTCGTTGTTTTAAACAGCTGTTCCCTGAGCAAACTGACTTGATGCAGACTACAAATAGACTACTCACCTATGATGGCACACACTTACCTCACCACGGTATTTGCAAATTGACATGTTCTGCTGAAAACTGGACTGGCACGAACTCGAATTCAATGAACGTGCAATAGAGCACAAATCTGCCTCAAATGCGGTGATGAGCATTAGGAGCAGGACTGCAAAGCACCATTCAAGCACTCCGGTACCATCCCGCATTCTCCAAACGATACCCAATATAGCAAACAGAGAAGCAAATTCAAACAATATATATCACCTTTTCCTGAAGCCAGAAAAATAGTCGAGAGTCACAACTCAACTCCCTCCAGACCTACATATGCCAGTACCGCAGCAAAACCTACCAAAATTACAAAATACACTTTCACAACCAACAGCATCCCAGCAGAACAAGCAAAACAAAAAATCCCCACAATCCAAACAACTAATGAACACCCAACACCACAAAACCCACATGAAAAATCCAAACTTCCACGGTCCATAAAAACAAAACTCATAAGAGTTCAGAACCCAGAATCTTTTGTTGGGCTCAACATGTATGGTCCATTGTCTGCCATGGAGACCGATGAGGTCCCCCATGGCAGACACACACCATCAGAAGCCAATCGGGACCCGGGGCCTGTAGTGGGTCAGGGAACTTGTGGCCCTATGAATGCCTTGGGGACTGAGGTCCTCCATGGCAACAAACTCCCTACCAAACCCCCTGATAGGTAATGGCCGGCATTTTACAATGGAATTGCCGAGGACTGCGAAACTCCATGGCAACAAACGCCCCACCAAACCCCCTGATAGGTAATGGCCGGCATTTTACAATGGAATTGCCGAGGACTGTGGAATTATCATGAAGAACTAATTACCTTACTCAACAAAAATAATGGTATTGCAGCCTGCCTTTCTTTATGGCGGAAAATAACTATAACATAAAAGGCTAAAAGACTTACCATACATTTGGAAGCACTGGGGATCGAGCGACTGGCGGCTGCTCCATTTTAATCAAGGATTTTATTCCCCAGAAAGAAATAGAACTCAATACAAACCTTCAAGCAGTAGCAGTAAATACAACTCCATCACACTTTGCTCCCTCTTCCACTTCTTCTTACCTACTAACCAAAGATTCAGTGAACTGAATTAACAACTATCATATATACATGAGGTATGGATAGAGATAGTTGAATTGATTCTTATCTTGCTCGTATCTATTTATTGGATTTTATGTATAAAATAACATAAGTTGGCACACCCATAATCAATCAAAGAAACCCACTCACTCGTTAAATGTTCGTAAAAATCACTCTGAAAGCTCACAACATACGACAGTTGATGTGAGGCAAATCGTTACAAACGATTAAATCGGGGTGGGAAGACTCATTCAATGTTGCGCGTATATCGCATTGCGCACGTTTTCTCGAACGATCGGTAAAATTGCACGTTGTGCACAACACCACTACACTGAGGTTCCAAGTGGTCGCCCATCCGTTTACAAATCTGTCCCAAACGTCTTCTATTGCAGCTCTGATTGGTAAGACATAATACTTCTTGCGCCTGTGATATCACACCACAAGTAGGGCGGCAACTATGAAATGATCCCCGAAAACACAAGCACATCCATCCTAACTATAGCTCTCTAAAGGAGTGAATATTCCTAGCTGCCATCAAACTTGGTGTGCCAATGTTCAACAGAATCGAAACAATTATTATCACCATTCCATTCCGCTTCATTGCAATCATTCTAAGAATACGCAGTTGCTCAAAGTAACTACAGTCGTGGACCAAATGTGGAACGGCTGTAGATCCTGTCAGCTGGCGTTCGGATGGAAATCACAAAAGGTATTTCATGATCTCACATAACTTCCAGCAATCATCTTTGCTACCGACATCGGGGTAACATATGGTCGTTGTAACTTTGGAGTTGTGTATACGTCACAATCTCTCTCTCTCTCTCTCTCTCTCTCTCTCTCTCTCTCTCTCTCTCTCTCTCTCTCTCTCTCTCTCTCTCTCTCTCTCTCTCTCTCTCTCTCTCTCTCTCTCTCTCTCTCTCTCTCTCTCTCTCTTTCTCTCCTGACATGAATATGAGCATTATGCTGCCGTGCTTTGTATTGTGGCATTATATAAAAGACTACATGTGAAATACACTAAGGTTGATTGCGAATTTCTTAGCTACCTAGCTAGGTACTTACCTGCATGCATATAAATGTGATTCTCGTAATCAGCTCACAACTATTCTCTCCTTTACAATAGAAGTGTTGTTAACGGCACACACGTACACAGTTACTTGCATCTTTTGGGAAGTATTATACAGCTGCTCTGGCGACAGAGCTGCACGCATTGGGATTTACTTGCCACGTTCACCAGAAACAGCATGTCTACCGAAAAAGACCCAAATTTGCTGCGAACACACGATGAAAAGAAAATGTCAAGTGCATAATACTAGACATTGCCATTTGTTTTTGGCGAATGTCTTCATTGTAATGACGTCCCATGCGCGAATATATTTGTCATTGAGTGAACTATGTTGTATTTTATTGGGCTTTCTTTCTTATTCAATAATTTGATTTTTAACCTGGAACAATGCTAAGTATTCGCCTCACGAGATATTCAATATGCTCGCTGGTACCATTTAGAAAAAAAACCAGGGTACCAGCAGACATTGACCATGTTACACGAGGATAAAAACGCCTAACTGTTAGCATATTATGTGAAGTGTAATACAATATCAGTACCACAACCACTCATTTCTCGATGCCGAGCTCGCGAGCGCCGAGTCACCACCTCTGCTTATGACAAGCATGTATGGAAGTGGTGGCTACTGCCGTCGCACCCCACCCTTATTTGTCTTTCCCTGGGATCTCCGTAGTTTCTATTATAAAGATTTTGGCACTCGATCACCATTCAACTGCTTTAATCAACTGCAGACCCATGTCATCAATATGCTGAAAAAATCCCATAGTCAAGATAAACATATTGGTCCAAGAATTACACGGTGTTTTGGGAGCTATCTATTGGCGTTATCGTGTAACACTCAAATAGATTTATATCATTGAATGTGACTTTGTATTATCTGTTTATTATGTTATTGCGAATTTAAAGCATTGCCCAGATTCTTTTGTGACACATACGGAAGCATTCACATACAAGCATTCACCTGTTAAGCATATGCCATCATGCCTTTCATAAGTTATTATTATTTTATATCATTATTTCAAAATATTTATTCAAACTTACTTTATCATTAGTTTCTTACTATTAGCTAACGCATATGTTTCTCTTCCATTTAATTGATAACCAAGTTTTTTGATATGATATGCCTAGGGCAAACTAACATTCAGCATTCTGATAAAATATTGATGTGCTAATGTACATGAAGCTCTCATGCATATGCCGTGATCTGCGTATTAAGACAAAACACGGGTCAAATGGTACGGGTCAATGTCTCATTCATTCTAATTTCAAAGAGATTATCGACCAATGTGTCTGTTGGGTTTGCTATCGGGCCGAGAATTTTATATAATAGTCATCTAAGTTCTGAGAGCTAAGAAAACATATTACGCTGATTCCTTGGAAACATCGAACGGAGTGACGTCATTTGGCCCTCTTGTCATGGACATCGATATTACCCTTTGAGAAGTCGTGTTAAATGAGGAACCCGTAGTACATAACGGAGACAAGCAGACCTTGTATACCTATATTCCTAATCGACCTGAAGGGTTGAAACACAATGGCTGTGTATATGGAGCATGCTGTACAAGATGATGTGAAGCAAGCCTGTAGTGTTAAATCTAGGGCCATTAGATTTTGCACATGACTATGTGTTTCACACACAATCTGAATAATGCCAATTGCGTTAACAAATGCAGATTAGATATATTACAAGATACTAAAAGAGTCGTTAGGGTTTAACTGTTTGACTTAGTGTACACGTGTAGTCTAGCACGTTTGGGCACGAGTCATCGAAAAGAGTTATTCAATGGACGCTACTTCAATAATGAGTAATTATTAGATGAAATCTGATTTAAAAAAAACACCATCAATATAAGAGTTCGTATTGGGTGATATCCATGTCGATGACAAGAGAGCCAAATGACGTCACCCCGTTCGGTGTTTCCATGGAACTACCATAATACTTCTTCTTAGTTCTCAGAACTCAGGTGATTATTACATGATATTCTTGGCTCGATAGCCAACCCAACCGACTGATTGATCGATAATCTCTTTGAAATTAGAATGAATTATGGATCTCTATACCTTTTGACCCGTATTTTGTCTTAGTACTCAGATCTCAGGGGAATGTTACGTAGTGTTCGTGATTCGTTTATTGATAAATTCTTCGGCCATTTGATAATATGTAAAGGCCTCTGTATTCGGGCCTAGCTATGACTGATGGATAATTGTCAGGCCCCCATAAATTGTACAAGCAAATCTCCCATAACACGTTCCTAATCGACCTGAATATGCAACACAAATGGCTGTGTATATACATTCTGTGATCGACAGTGTGTAGTGTTAAATATGGCATTAGATTTGGAACAACAGTTGATTACAAAGTAGTGTGCGGAACAATTTTCAGTTGAACTACAACCATACATTCAAGGTGGAAAAGATACATTAGAGGGTGCAGGCTGTAGTTTCGTATTAGGGCTCGTCTACCAATATTGATTCTACATATCAAAATCAATACTTGATGATAGCTAAAGTATTCAACGGTAATAACCTGTTACATGAATCAATATTCACAATAAGCAGAATTCTCGAGACTATATTGAATGGCTGGCATAACACCTGAACGCAGTTGATTCCGTTGTATTCTAATCCGTTCAATTTTCCGACTTCATAACAACAAACAAGCAGCCGTTGTCGGTCAAACCACTTGTCCTTATTCTCAGTGGAAATAAATGATCAGCACTAACTAGGACAATATTTAGTAAGTAACACGGGACCGCCTTATGACACTAGCAACATTACCGTACTTCACGAACATTATTAGTTTACTACACATGATAAACTGGTGGACGCTGGTACCCATCAATCAACAAACCGACTCAACGTAGGTCACACCTCAATGTCAAGTAATTACTTGATATATTCACTTTGAAGAACCTATCGTGCTAGATTAGGTGTGGTCGTAAACATTTTTAAATGGAAGGTGAGACCGTATTCATTACAAATGCCAGTATGAATTTTGCAATATAAAGCAGCATCTTAGGTTAATGTGTTTGTTTTTTGCTCAGAGCCTCCAAGTAATGGTTCTCAAAGGTAATACACTGGAACCGAAAAGTGATAATTTAATTCGTAAAGCATCGGGCCTCCATTTAAGGGAAATAATAATAATGCCGCATTCCTGATAATTTGGTAGAACTGTGTTTTTTGGTGCAGGGGCAATTCAAATCATAACGAGGAACATAAAGCAGTTGGGGTGACACTGGCAGCAGAAGAGATTTGAAAATGTACATGATGAACAGCGCTTCTGTTCCTTTGCTTAGGACGTCATCATCATTAATTGTCGTATTTGACGATCGTAGATGATTCTTAACTGCTGCTGCATCTCGAATTATAACTTGCATGACTCTCCAGCGCTTGAGCAGCTTCATTAGAACATGCATTCTTGTGAGGTTGTCATACATTGCGTATCGTTTCTCGGCATGTACCTCGCCGGGAATAGGCAATAGCGTTATAACAACATCTGTCGTCTTGGGAGTTTTGCTGGGTGCAGACAGGTGCTTGATTACCGATCTATTAGTTCAGCTCCGTAAATGTGGGTTGTTATGCAGCAAGCATCACTGAACGACACATCACAATGAAGCAAATGAGAATATATTCAGGATTACGATTGCAATAGCATTAACAATGTTTGTGTAAAGGTAATCGAATATTGCTATATAATAGCGCGCTAGAGTTTATGCATCTTGAAGCACTTGCTAAACTACTTGTATCAGCCAAACAGCATGCGAGTTGCGTTGGTGATTGTTGGCATTTGTGCTGTTATTATGTGAACAAAACGTTGTTGTCACACAAATCCTTGCAAATGTCCAGTTTCAACTTACAGGCAGGAGTGTTACGCACTTTCTATGTGGATTCAAATCATTGTGTATTATGTAACACGCACCTGAGATAAGAGAACTAAGACAAAGAAAAGTTGATTAAGCTATAACGATTGTGTAACTATAGAATCATATAGTATGAACGATGACTGCACGTTTTCTCTTGATTCGACTGCGATCTTTGTTATCCCATGGGTCTGGTAGGTTACATGACCATTTTTACGACCATTTGCCCCTTGGTCGATATTTACCATCGCTAGCAACGGGCGTGTTTTTGAAACCAATTGTATAGTCATTCTATCATGGATGTGCCATGGATACATCCAGAAGGATGATGTAACTCGGCGGTATTGTCATTGGTATATATATCAGCCAATCGATGGACGTGTAGCTAAGGTACTACGGAGATGTTTAATTTTTGGCGTGATTTGACCGCTCTGTCAAAGTCTGTGAGTCGATTTTTCGACGGACGTGTAAGTCTATCAGGATCACAGTTTCAACATCCTGTCTCATTTTTGCCCATTGTACTCATGCCTGAGCGGAGTGGTGGGTAGGGTCCCTAGTGTCAGGTCTCTAGTTGATTTTGTTGCAAGTATCCGGGCACGAAATGTGCCTTCTTTGTCATCCATACCATCCATACCATTTTCACAGAGATTATCGATCATCAGTGTGTGTTACCTGTTAGACGTGGATCGTTTGTTGATATTAGGCTAAGACGATTCCGTAAATGTGCATCTTAGGGCTGGGAACCAAGACCAAGTGTGATGGGAAAATGACATATTTGCGATTATTCAGTCGCATCGACTGCCTCATGCTTACATTAAGCCTATTCAAAGGAACATCGATAGTGATGTAGAATTCACGGTTGTGGTGGACTTACAAATAATATTATGCAATGTTAGCGTCATAAACCTCGGACATTACTATATAAACGAGTGCTAGCGTGAGTGTAGACATCAAGTTCGGTGAACAACCATACACGTATAGCATATTCCATAATACCACTGTTTATCCCACAGCATGCGATTTGCACATGTGACTGTTGGCATTTTGTGCTGTTATTATGTGGACACAACGTTTATCACACAAATCCATACAAATGTCCAGTTTCAACCAACAGCAGTGGTACGCTCTGTGCGAGTGGATTCAACCCTAGGATGCGCGTTTGAATGTTCCATGGTGGGTGATAGATGTGGCAGTTTTTCTATCGACAGGAAAAACATGTGCAGAATAAGCTATCTCCGCCTGACGTCACCTGTACACAACACTAGCCTGGTGTTCAACGAGGACTTAGGAACGGCGGTATTTGGCAACATGTCGAGTAGGAATAAAATTTAAATAGGATATTTTTGTAGAAAGTGAAATTCATATATCTATATTTTCGCTGTATGTATGTATGTATGTATGTATGTTAATATATGTGCCTTGGTTAGCAGTACCGACGCCAGGTGGGAACATAGCTATGCTAGACACAGAGGAATCGTCGTACATCATTGGTCTGAGACATGTCACGTGGCACGCTGCTCGTGACCTCTGTCCTTTGTACGGTCACGGTTTCCAGTTGGCATCTATCGCTAGCGCTGATGAACAGAAACTGCTACGATCCTGGCTTCAACCGTTAGATCAAAGGGTAAGTTTTAACCTGAAACATGAAACACGTCTTTGGCACATAATCATCACAACTGCCCGCACAGTAACCCTGTCATGTCAATAACAAGGAAGGCAGATATTTCGTCCTACTTCCCCTTTCCGCGACAGCGTTGTACATACGGGGAGGCAGTCTGCACGGTATCGTTATCAGTAACAAACAACTGATGGGGTTTGTTATTTTGTGTGATACGCTTGGTAGGCAAATTATGTCTTCGTGTCAGGCACCGATGAACAGCACGAAGGATGCTGGTTATGGGCTAACCCGGTCATCTCCAGACTGGATGCTGATCTGCAATGGGTGCCTGGTCAGCCTAACAACGCGGGAGGTAACCAAAACTGTCTTGCATTGGGTGCCAATTTAGAGTTACTTGACAATCTATGCCATAAATCGTATCAGTACCTCTGTAAACGGTCAGCACGCGGTGTATCAAACATCCAGCCTAACATCGATGATGTACGCAGTAGCAGTCTGTGCTAAATATAACAATGCTAAATTGAATTATTTAGATGTAACACCTACAGAATGGTTATTAACAGCATATGTTTGTTACTTTGTGTTATTGTTGATGATACGCTTGTCATATCCTACTCTCTTCTGTTTGTACCACGACTTGTTGGAATGTCAAGATCTAAAAGTGTTTTCTTCGTCGCATCAAATCACTTACCCTGGGATAAATGTGAATCAAAGGCAGAACTATAGCATGAGCTATTGTTCTTGCGCCTTAAAGAATTTCGATCATTTCAATACATTTATCTGTCTGGTATTAATCCCTGCACGTTGTATTCTGTGTTTTTCTATTGGTCTCCATAATCTAAGCTTCTGATATATCATGTAATGTGGTATTTTTATTCGAATAAAATTATCTGTGCAAGCTAAACAATTACTTTTCATACTCTACGCCGGACAGATAGAAAATCTGTCGCAGCAACGAAGGTAGTTGGTCACGCAATTTGCCATCGTCATGAATATTTTATGACAATACGTCTATTGGGTCGATCTGATCACACTCGAATTGTCCAGTGCTTCAATGACATCGTTCCATTCACGTAAAAAACAATTCAACTCCGCTTGTTTTAGGCGTCGCACTGCACATGAATTGCCATGGGGTGCTCGTCAGACACCAAGGCGAGACAACCAAGTTGATAACTTACATTGATATAATTTGCCTTATTAAGCATGCTCGCTTTGGTAAGGTGGCGGTACGTTTTGTAATGTTTGCATTCAGATCTCAAACGTTCATCATTAATGGCTGTTGATCGCTTCTAGTATTGCGACTTGACATCATCAACCATATTCCCTACTGATCTTATTAACAAGTGCAGATGGCTTCTATAGTTGTGGAGAACGAACCTTACCTTGCATCATATATAGTTAACATTAAACACTGTTAGAGGACCAACCAGAACGAAATACTCGACTTAATCATCGATCCGGTGACATACATTAAAACATGGATGCTACGTTAAGCGAAGTCATTACCAGCCACTCTGTTGGGAGCTTTCCTAACAGTTACAACGCAGCTATTGGTGAATTACGATTGATAATCCTAGATAGCAAATCCAGCGTTGCCATGGGCTAGCAATGTAATATGAACTACTACTTGCCTAACCCTTGCTTGTTTACTACTGCATGAACTTATGCGTGAAATGAAGCGCTGCTCCCGTATAAGGTAATTCCAGAATATGACATTCAGGGTAGAAACAGAGATATATCAACTGACTGAATACAACATAATGTCAACACGCTGATATTAATCTAGTGAATACAACAAGATATCAGCCCAGTGAATACAACATTTTGTATTTCCAGTAAAATGCAACCAAATCCATTACCTACAACAAGATGTCAACCAATTGAACAACGTACGCGTTATGAACAGTCTATTGGCATTTGATCTGTCTGAAGCATGTTGTGCGTTGTTGCAAAATATGAATCGATTCCATGAAACTAAATCGTTCAAACAAACAAATAAAACCAAATCCGATCTGCTTATTCAATGAAATTCGCAGAATCTATAAAAGATGTTCTTCCGAGATTTCTTAGAAAATCTTTAACTGGATTAACACAGAATAGAGGTGACATATAGCAACATGCCAATACATACTAATCTGGTATGAACACAATAACGCCCATATGTAGCATATGTGGTGTTTTCCCGATGTGTTTTTTAATGCGCTACAGCAGATGGTCACTATGTCTGATTAGTTGCTAAAAGTGTCTATCCCTGCTGTGCATTTGCATATAAGGTACTTGATTTGACTGAAATACTTCCCATCCATTTTATGGGGCTTACTTTCTATATGTGTTCTTCTATGCTCATATCTGTCCTGCATCGGTTCTGATCAAATCACCCATGTCCATGTCCAGAATGGCTCAAACTCTATCCACAAATGCAACTTTCGGACGACTTTTTTGTGTGCTTCCTTGCATGTCATGTCATGCATTTCGTTTGGCTGAAACTCTCTCCACATATGTCATATATATATATATATATATATATATATATATATATATATATATATATATATATATATATATATATATATATATATATATATATATATATATATATATATATATATATATATATATATATACGCACACACATATGTATATATATATGTATATATATATATATGCATACATATATCATATATATATATATAGACACACATACATATATATATATATATATATATATTCACATATATATATATATACATATAATAGATATATATATATATAGATAGATATATATATATATATATATATAGATATATATATATATAGAGATATATATATATATATATATATATATAGAGAGATATATATATATAGAGATATAGATCTATCTCTAGAGAGAGATATATATATATATAGAGAGAGAGAGAGAGAGATATCTCTCTATCTCTCTCTCTATCTATATATATATATCTATATCTCTCTCTCTCTCTCTATATCTATATCTCTCTATATATATCTCTCTATCTCTATATATATATCTAGATATATCTCTATCTCTCTCTATATATATATATATATATATATATATCTATATATCTATATATATATATATATATATATATATATATATACGTTTCCCCGCCAGTAATGAATGGCCTGTGTCTGACAAATAACACAGACCGATTAGTCAATTACGTAATTAAGCTACGAAGCTAGTAATAATCTTTGTACCGCATTATATGAATATTCCATGTGTACTTGCTCAGGTAGCAGTCCCCACCAGGTGTTCATTCAGCGGCCTGACGCAAAAACTGCTTCATGTTCTCACAAAGCACTCATCCATGCTGCCCACATTTGGGTGGATATACCATTGTGCCATCGAATTCTCTTTCGCGCAATAGGCGCGTCACGGTCGTGCCAAGCGTGATGGTTCATCAGAGGCTTATACACACAAAACTTACCCATACATCGAAAAGGGGGTAAGAATCACATTAGTTTTTTTTTACCAGACAAAGGAACATTTTAAATAATATGAATCAAAAGTTTTGATGTAGACTTATTATCTTCATGGGCCGTGTCCGCGCCTAAGAATATTTTAAATATCAAAACTGGCAGTGCGTTGAAGGGCTCAATTGTTTGCAGCCATCTGCCAATCATGTTTGCCTTACCCGATGTTTTTTTTACGCTCACGCAATAGGTAAGTGCCCTCGCCCATAGGTACTTGTGGTTCTTTAGCGGTTTGGCATGTTGGTGTCATGTAGACCTGCCCGTTGAACATCTCTGAACATTGACCCCGGTTTACTTGTGCAGATGTGACGAGCCTCTGTCGTGGATAAAGAATCGTTTGTCTGCGGTGGATAGTCACAGATGGCTGTTTTATATGGTTGCACGTGTGAATGTATATGTATGCTTTAGCGAGTCTGTCTGCAATCGAATGATTATACGATTTCTTGACTCATACATGGATATAAATGATTGTACGTGTGTTTGTTATCGTATTTGAGCGCAACAGCCTGGGTGTGAGTGATTATGCGAATATTAGAGTGTGTGCGTGGGGATTGTACGTGCGTTTGTATGCGTGTGCCGGAGTATGAATGGCTGTAAGTGTGCTTGTATGTGAATAGGTGTAGGTGATTGAACGTGCGCTTGAATGTGTGTTTGATGTATGTATGATGTATGGTATGTATGTATGTGTATGTATGTATGTATGTATGTATGTATGTGTATGTATGTATGTATGTATGGTATGTGTATGTATGTATGTATGTTGTATGTATGTATGTATGTATGTATGTATGTATGTATGTATGTATGTATGTATGTATGTATGTATGTATGTATGTATGTATGTATGTATGTATGTATGTATGTATGTATGTATGTATGTATGTATGTATGTATGTATGTATGTATGTGTATGTATGTATGTCTGTATGTATGTATGTATGTATGTATGTGTATGTATGAATGTATGTATGTCTTTATGTATGTATGTCTGTATTGTATGTAAATTTGTATCCCCCTGCATGTATTAGACGTCCAAACTCTGTTTGTATGTATGTCTGTGCTTGTATGTGAATGGGTGTAGGTATTGAACGTGCGCTTGAATGTATGTATGTATGTATGTATGTATGTATGTATGTATGTATGTATGTATGTATGTATGTATGTATGTATGTATGTATGTATGTATGTATGTATGTATGTATGTATGTATGTATGTATGTATGTATGTATGTATGTATGTATGTATGTGTATGTATGTATGTATGTATGTATGTATGTATGTATGTATGTATGTATGTATGTATGTATGTATGTATGTATGTATGTATATGTATGTATGTATGTATGTATGTATGTATGTATGTATGTATGTATGTATGTATGTATGTATGTATGTATGTATGTATGTATGTATGTATGTATGTATGTATGTATGTATGTATGTATGTATGTATGTGTGCATGTATGTATGTATGAATGTATGTACGTATGTACGTATGTATGTATGTATGTATGTATGTATGTATGTATGTATGTATGTATGTATGTATGCATGAATGTATGTATGTATGTACTTAAGTACGTATGCTTGTATGAATGTATGTATGTACATTATGTACATATTAAATTTTTACACATCCCCCTGCATCTGATTAGACGTCCAAACTCTGTTTTCAACTCTTCTCACAAATTATATTAATCTTCTGAGAATTGTTGTCATAAATGTATTCCTATTGAGAAGGATCTAGCCTAATGTGAATGGTCTGCATGCATGAAGAACGACAGCATAGTTAACTGCTGGCATAAAATATTTTATAGTCCTCTGCCCTACTGTTGACAAATCGTTAAGTCGGCATACTGCTAGAATCCGTTCATGCTACCATACACGATAAAGATCTGCATGCTATAATCATCCATACTAACCCATCGTATACTGCAGCAACGTTCACACACGTTACCAAACTGCCGGATATCTCCTCAGTTATATTTTAGAATCCAGTGGAACCGATTTTAAACTCTCTTATGCAAGGGAGGATATATTGGGGGGTGTTCTCGGCTTCAAACAGTGACAGCTGCTTGCGAATATAAAATATACATATGATCATGTCGACTTGTGCCATCGGCCACATCCGGAGACACATGTTTATTATTATTTCAACTGTGGCGGTACTTCAAACCACAGACCTCAGAACGCTCATTTTTCATAGTTAATGTGACACTTCCACTCAAAAAAGAGGTCACAAAAATTATTTTCGGCAAAATGCATTTGAATCATTTGCAGCATTCACCTCAACCGCTTTTATAGTGTGTAACTTTGTATTGATCTCAAGGATAGATTGATGTCCAGATATATTGCGCCTCGGGACATTTACATAGCAGGCCCTGGCGTTTATGTTTTTTGTTAACACCAATAGGATTATTTATGGATTCTGCTATACACATAGGGACTTGGCCTATATATGATTGATAGCATTTAAATAACTATGCATTTTCATTCACGTCAATCTAAAGCGTCCTAGCATGAAATTCGTTGACAAAGAATAATATCATTCTGAAGCACCTTCAATGAATTAGCATCTTTAATGATATTTATTTCTGCATTTGATTTTTCGGCCCCTGTCTTATTTTTGGCATTTGCGATTTTAAATATATGCAAACCTTTGTTAGATATTTCTATCTAAATGCATCTGTACAAGTTCCTATGAGCGGCGACTGATGGCAGCAATGCAATAATGTGAGCGGGGTTACTTTACAATCGGCATTACATTAGACTGCCTATTTACACCATAGTCAACAGTTGTTTGGGATGCACTATTAAAGGCGAAATATGAGTCCAATTTTGCATGCTCTTCTAGGAGTGCAGTACACAGATCTTTTAAGTGGCAATCGCTAGTGCTACAGCTAACAAACTGGGAGCCATTAGGCAAGATCGGCCTATGTACAATGATGGTAATGAAAACCGAATGCTGCACCAGCAACACTCGCAAATAATTCCGAAAGTGCAACAGCCCCCATATAGATATGAGCCGTGTGTGCCTCGGAGCACGTAGAAGTAAGGTCAGAGAAGTCAATAAGCTACCAACAATATCAAGAACGAACAGGCATGGCCTTACATACCTTGTTTATATTCTGTTTATATATTGAAGCCTTTTAACTATATCAAGGGTCATCCTTTCATGTCGTACATTCTTTACCAGTTCCTCTAAAGAATAGCTACACGTGAAAGGCAATGGTCGTTGCATTAGATTATGGCTGTATTTTGCGCGCGTACTGATTATTTCTTATTTCTGAGGGATGATCAATCACTATCAATTGTGGAAATTATTACACTACATTTATTACACCTGTTTAACACAAAGACAGCAAGAAAAGTAAAATGTTAGATAATGTGCTTATAGTAGATTTACTGCACTTCTGTTGTTAGCATATCGTCCCTGCATTTCACTGTTCGAATGATCACAACTACCATCAAGAACATATGTGCCTTGCAACCCCCGCATGAATGTTTCGACTCGTTCTTATTGTCAGCCAGTGAATTTGCCATGTTTCGATATGTCACTTCATATATATTCAAGATACATCTTGTGCTCAGCATCCATTACGTCACCAGTCTTCGCCTTCAGGTCGATATTTTGCAGTGCTTCAATCTCAATTTTACGCTTCATTTCGCAAAAGACCGTCACAAACTGTGATCCCAGAGCTGCTACCAAGACTTCATCACCCTCAAGCGCCTGCAAGGCTTCTTCAAGTGAGTAAGGGAGATTAACAGCAGCTTCATCCATCTCTGGTGGTAGCTCGAGTGTCCGTCTCAGGCCGTCCATACCAGCAGCGATGACTGCTGAAGCAACCAGGTAGGGATTAGACGCAGCCGAAGGCAACCTGAGCTCTACAAAGCTCCCAGAGTTACTACGCCGAAGACGCAGTAATGCTAATCGGTTGTCCATTCCCCACTTTGCATCATGCGGGGCCCATGGTTGATGTAAACGGCGATAGCAATTAACAGTAGGGCAACAAAGGGCAGTGATCGCACGTGCGTGTAGAATGAGACCTGATAGCCAATGCTTGAACGTCGAGGACATTTTATTGGGGTCGAAGTCGTCATTAAAGACGTTATTGGCGCCATTGTGCCACAGGGAAATGTTGAAATGGGTACCGCTGCTGCACGCGTTCTCATTACTCACTGATGGTCTCGTCATAAATGTTGCCATGTACCCCTCTTGACGGCTCATTTCTTTCAGACCTGTCTTCAAGAGGAAACTCGCATCCACGGCTTGTATTCCTAATGTTGCATGGGTGACTAATTCAAATTGACCGCACTGGTACTCAGGCAGAATGCTTTCGATATCAACGCCGACTTGACAGAACTTTTTCTCTACATTCGTAAAGAATTTCTCGAATTGAGAGAGCAGGATTGTACAATAGCTGTCATTACCTGCTGTCACCGGCGACAGAGTATTTTTGTTCAAGAGTATAAACTCATGCTCACATCCCGACATCATTTCCAAGCCAAATTCGGTTTTAAGTACATTTGTCAGTCGGAGCAGAAGACCGCGAGGACAAAATGCTAACGGCTCCATGGTGTCTTCTCGTTTTCCTAAACACAGCACCTGTCCAATCGTGACGTCAATGTCCGCTTGGCACGCCCACGGTACGACGTGGAGTGTCGCAACGTCGGGCATTTCCAGGCAATTGCCAAACCAGTCCTCAACTTCGTCGAATACGACTACCTGGCTACGCGGGCCAAGAAGTTGGTTACCTGAAATATATACACGTCACCAACATTCAAAGATCGCAAATAACCTGCGCAAAAGTACTTTCACTTCCCTTGCCCTTTATACTCAGCCAGCTAGGATCGTTATAAACTTACCATGATAAACGCTGATACCATGTTTAAGGAAAGACGACGCATGACGCCTTGGTACAAGTTTCGATCTGGCAATGCCATGCACATCACTCCAAACAAATCTAACATAGTCGAGGTTTTTCAATTCACTCTCATCATCTTGGTTGAATGTCATATCTGTATCCTGCAACATAAGACATATTGGGAAGATTCTAGCAGTGTTTGATGCTTTATTTATTGATGCTAGTCACTAGTACGTTTAATCTCAATGAACTCAGACGTAGCTTGGCACACTAAATGAAAATAGACGCTGGTCAATTCATCTGTTGAGTAAACTTGGACACTGATCAATTGACACTCTGGCAACCAATTAATCGTTAAATAATGAAACAAAGAACATCTTAGTGGCGAACATAGATTATCGGACGACTCAATTGTTTTATCCTTACTGCTTTATCATTACCGAGGGAGTACCTGAGGGATTGACCTCCTTAGAGGTGGAGGTCTGTAACTTTTTGTAAATCGACCTTTTAAACGGCTCTTATCACGACCAGAGATCGGGGTTCTGCCGACCTCAGTCGATATACTGAGCTCTACATGACCAGAGAAGACAACACTGCTTAAATTGAACCTCAACCACCCAACCACCACATGCCGTAACTAAGCTATTATACACCACTGAAGATTCCGAATTGAGACGAATAGCGCACTCCTTGCCACTCCCAAAATATCTGTCACTGACCCCAAGAATATCTTCAATCACATTTTGGGTTACAAGGCCGCTCGAGTGAATGGTATTAATGTCTGTATTGACCTCACCTTATCACAAGCGTCGTTGTTCTGCGCGTTCCGTTTTGAATAAGTTCGTGAATATAACGCTTGAAATTTATTGACTTTACCAGTTGTATACTGCTTCATGCCAGTTCATAGCTTAACGGTAAAATATACTAGAATATGATAGCCCCGGTACAATGATTCTTATTATCAGTAAGTAACTTAAATAATTACTGCCATAATCCTTAAGTTATCCGTGCTTAGTGATAAGTTGTCAGATCAGGGCGCTTTTGCTGCCTGCTGTGAATCATCGTCTGTTCTACACAGATGTCCTTGTCTAAGCAGAGCAAGCATGGGAAGCCCTTCTGGTAATAAACTAGCTATGTCACTCAAACAAGACCCGTATAATTTTGCCGTGATTACTATTTTATTAAGAATTTATCGCATTCTTAATCTATGTCATCCCAGTTGTACTTGTGGCAGTAGTTGTCACGCCATAAACTTAAATGCCTTATTTGTACATAAATATCGAAGTATATGACTCCGTTTAATATATTATAGTTCATGTATACTCACACAGTGACTTGACCACGGTTCCATTATACATCATTAGTTCCTGAGATAGTCGTTGGGACTGGGATAGACCTTGTTTGAGCCACGTGTCGTTGCGTGCTCTGTTTTAACAATGGGCCAATATATCAAGAGGCTCATAAGTACATGGGGAAACTTGGCGAACTTCGATCATATTTTTTTGATCATCATCGTTATTGTCATCATAATTTCCCAGGTTATCTTCATAATTATCCTTATCATAAAAATCGTCATTTCGTCAATCATCATTAGTTCATTAACAACATTGTCATCATCATCATCATCTTCGTCATCATTTCAATCAATAAACCTTGTCTGAGAGATAATAATTTCAATCAATTAACCAGGTCTGTGAGATAAGCATTTTATAGGGCTGGTGAAGCTTTTTGATACTATATCAACTTGGCTAGTTAGTCTTTGTGATGAAATAAGCCACAGGACGATGGTCAGTTCGCCATTGCGAGGAGATAACTCAGCAACGACGCGTTGGTCAACGTGAAAAACTTCGCAACAGAGCGTTGGTCAGTTAGTGCTTAGGATTGATTCAACAGGAGGTGGTTACTTAGTCGTTGTGAAGAACTTAACTACCGGGCGATGGTCAGTTAGTCATTGTGATGAACCTAGTTACAGAGCAATGGTCAGTTTGTCATTGTGATGAATCTGGCAACAGAGCAATGGTCAGTTAGTCATTGCAATGCACCTAGCACACGAGCGATGGTCGGTAAGTCATTTTGATGAGCCTAACAACAGATCGATGGTCAATAAGTCATTGTAATAAACCTAGCAACAGAGCAAAGGCCTGTTTGTCATTGTGATGAAGCTAGCAATAGAGCTATGGTCAGTTAGTAATTGTGATGAATCGAGTAACAGAGCAATGGTAAGTAAGCAGTAATTATGATGAACTTAGCAACAAGGCGATGGTCAGTTAGTCATCGTGACGAATCTAACAACAGAGCGATGGTCTCAGTCATTGTGAAGAACTTTGAAACATCGTTATAGACAGTTGCTTATACCATGTGATGACCTCAGATATTTTTTCTCAGTGTGTTGATGATTTAGCCAACGTCGGTTCATGTGCCGATGAGTGTTAAAAACACCACACCTTTCTCCTTGATCATATATCAAGTCTTTGTAGTCACAACTGGATGTGTTCTGTTGACAAACGTGAATAGTTGAATAAAATACGAAAGAAAAATTCAGTTCTCTCCCAAGGATGGGCCTAAGCGCACGATATATCTCATTTTCGCTGAACAATATACTACGCCAAGCTAAAGACGGGCCGGGAGAAGTCATGACTAGTTTTAAGCCACATCTGCATTAATGATGTAGAAAAAATAGTTAATATCAGTTGACAACCACGCCGTTTATTCAAGTCATGTAAGTGATGAAGTCTGGGACACCATCGCTCTAAGTGCCTGCTCTCTACATTCCTTTGAGTTTGAAAAAAGCTTCTTGCAGTTAACTCGCCAAGCGTTGTCCCCACCCTCTATCTGACCCTCTTACATAATGCGTCCCCTCTGTCATCTCCCTTTCAGTATTGACTGCGCTCTCTATCTGACTCTCTAACGAAAGGGCAATTGGTACATGGAGCAACTTGGCGAACTGTATCTTGAAGTTACAATATTTCAAAAATGGCCCATAATTGACCAACTTAATGTTGAATTTAAATTTTTGACAACCATAATTCAACCTATTTTCATAACCATCGCAAGCATATTGATAAATTTTTAAGCGATTAATTTATTACAGCATTCGTGCTGTCTGGAGCCATGAAAGATTAACAATGATTTGGCTGACTCAAGAAAAAGCTTACTTTATTAAATAGTACCATTCTTGTGTGCGCCCCCATGAGGCAAGGAGGGATCAGCAGCGACCCTTGTTCAGCAGGATGCAGGCTGCTGCTAACAAACAGTGAAAACCCAGCAGAAATGACATCCGCTGTAATTACAGCTTACTTTGTAAGAAAACTATAGATAATTTACAAAAGATTATATTGAGTTACAATACGACCATTAACGACGGAGAAACGACGCGTTAACTTACGATTTCCGGCTAATTTTATATTTGATTCGTTTGTAACCGGAAGTGACGCATGCGACATGCACAAAAACCTATAACTCAGTTGACGCAATCCATGATAACATTTGGTCTAACTTTTATAGCCATCGAACGCATATTGTCGATTTTATAAGCGATCGAAAATTTCTTGCAAATTTTAGCTGTTTTCCTAACATTTCCCTGCGATTCATGAGAAAAATAAGCATAATTCGCGCGGACATGCAGCAAACGAAAT
>CM067357.1:14620941-14670430 GCA_034190875.2 Urechis unicinctus
CTCTCGATTTGATCACACTCTAGCATATAGAAATGAGCTTTTGCAAATGTTCACATACCTGGATGGAGTGAAGCAATCTTCACGATTCTTCTGCTCTGTCAGCCTATCCTATGAGTAAGGTGGACGTGCAGACGAAGCGCTATGAACCTTTTTTTCTTAACCTACTGAGGAGAAAGTATGCGAGTCAAAAGAGAGAGGGTTTGAGAAACCAAGCGCATATGAACGCATATACCGTGTCCGAATAGGTGCCTTAACTCGTTACATGCACGTTTGACTCCACTCACCTTTTCATGCGCTGTCATGGGTGTCGGCTGCTAAATATATTGTGGTCGTTTGCTAGGTATGGAGTAGTATAGAAAGTAGCGGTTCTGGCGCACCTCTACTTATCTATACTACACGTTAAAGTAGGACGTTGATTTTTTTTGCTCCCTGCTCACTTTTATTGCATTTAGGGAGAGCTTCACTCAAGATAAAGGCGGGTCGGTTCTGGCGCACCGCCCCTCATCTATATACTACACCACTAATTACCGCTTGTACAGGAGATTATGACCTAAACAGGGCAGCCCGGCTCACAAGCAGGGTAGCGGATCGGGCCCGACCTTGAACGGTCCCGACGGCAAACTAACGTGACCATAGGCCAAGGTGTCTACGCCGTTTGCGGCTATCCTCATCTAGGCATTCCACTCGATTCATAAGGTCATCGTTCTTAGACTCCAGATCTCTCACTTTATCCTTCAGTTCCACAAAGTCATCGTACTTAGTCTTATATCACCCACAAGATCTCTCAGCTCGTACTGAGTGTGTCCATAAATGTTTTCTTAATTATGACCACCGGCTCATAGACTTTTCGCAAGTGTCACATGTAAAACGCTTCTTCCCTGTGTGTGTCCTTAACTCGTGTGATTGAAGAGCCTGGTCAAATGATTTTCCACACATGTCACATTGATGCACATGTTGATCAAAATCACCAGCCTTGGTGGAGGTAGTGTCACAAGTTCTGTATGGCTGTTCTCACATATGCCCACAGACTGGGATATACTTGGCGTATCACAATTACTGAGTTCTATGTTATGATCCTCGACCAACGCAGATTTGTCAGAGAATAATTCGCCTGGCACATGATCACAGACATCATCAGGGGCCTCTAGCTTTATCGCCGCTTTAACGGTAAGCTCGTCCTGCTCATAAAGAGATACATCACAGACATAAACTGAGGCCTCTGCTTTGATAACTGCTTTAAAATCTTACATGGCGAAGGATCCCATTCCAGCTGCTGTTTGCCTTAATTGGTTGTGTTCGCCTGTATGTTCTGTTGAACGGTACAATCCATGTTCATCCAGAGCGACTTACTGGTTGACGGTGCTGTCATTGGCTCCGAATTCCCTGACATTGCTATCACAGCTGTCCACAGACTTGACCAACACCGATTCGTTACAGGGTAATCCGTCCTGTATATGCGAGGAACCACAATACACATCATCAGTGGCCTCCTCTTTTATCACCGCTTGATCATCTTCCATTCTGATCAATTCTGCTCTTACAGTCGTTTTTCTCAGTTGGTTGAATTCTCTTGGTACACAAATGATAACTATGGACATACGGCATTAAATGCATAACCAATTTTTAAACATTAAAGTTCAACAAAAGTGCAGTTTATCACAACAAAAGGTATTCTAACCAATGTCTGCCTACTGTTGAGGGAAATGGGAAATAAGGAACACACCATGTAAAATCAGGACACCAGTAGATACAAAATACCATTAATGTCATGTCCCGCAGCATTGACATTTGCTGCTCTTAACTTACATATAATGGTGTACAGTACAGCTTGGCATCTGATGAGTTAAACTATTAATTTTAAGAAGGAACCACCCAATATAATATAATTGCAAAGGGCACATACTTTTCCATCTTGTAATCCTTGATTGCACATGTCTGGCTGTTATGTTGGGTTTGGTGGTTAATATTAGGAGGCGAAGTTGATTTTGCTGTTTGTACTTTTAAAGTTTTTTTCTCAATATTCAATTATATTTCGCGATGCTTGCCGTCACTTAATGAATGCCTGTTCATATTCGTTCGATTTTTAACTTGTGATATTTCCTATTTGCATCATCAATAAGAATGAACATGGCGTGGGTATTTTTTTTCTTTTCATTGAATTGCGTTAACTCATTAAAGTTTTGCTCCAAATAACTCGACTGCAACACTTATGAAAGGAAATATCAAATCATCGTTAATTTATCAATATTGACGGCATGAAAACCGCCGTCGAACTTTGTAATAAACATATTCAAAAGTGTAACAAACCATGCATGCCCAACTCCATAATTATCGAGTATTACCGTTCAAAGTTCATTCCTTTTCAGCTTGAGATGTCTTATTGTGTCTACCACATGCCACATTTTGACTTTTGGTATCAACAAATAAGGAAGACAATCTCATTCAATGTGAAAGTAGCCATCGAGGGTCGTCAATTGTGATGGAACCCAAATCAAACAATGATGTCATTATATGTTCATATTACAATGCACAGTTGACTGATTGAAATACACCTTACCCTCTCCTTACTCCAGCGGAGCAAAGTTCACCTGGATTGATTTGGCGAATGCATTCCATCAGCTAGCTCAAGATAAGGAGTCAAGTGAGATACTCACACTAAACAAAACTAGGGGATTGTTTCAGCCAACAAGTGTTGGTGTAGCTCCATATATAGTTATTCCAGAAAGTAATGGATCAGATTTTGCAATATATTGATCAAGTGGTGTGCTACCTTGATGATATACTCATCACAGCTCTAAAAGATAAGCAGCATTGACAAAGACAGTGTAGTGTACTTGGGAGATAGGATTGACAAGACAGGAGTCTATCCAGTCAAGGAAAGAATAGATACATTTAGAAAGCGGAAAGTAACTTTACTGCATCACTTTTTCCCACCAGTTGTTAGGCGAACTTATAAGGCTTGTCGTCCACATTATGATGGCCATGTAACTTGGGAGGAGTTAAATATCTGTCACAGTGTTCATCTGTCATAGTTTTCATCTGTTGTCAAGACTGACATTTCTTAAGTAAGGGTGCGTGGTGCATGATTGTACGGGAGGAATGTGGTGTATGTCAAATCACTTATGATCACCAAGGTAATCGGGGACACCGGAAGGTACTTGCTAGATGGCTACTCTTTTCTACCTCCGTTTGCATACACAACGCAAATAATTCAAACAAACCTTCGATAATAATAACCTGCGATAATATGTACCACCCTACCACCCTATCCTACCTCGCACTAAATAAGCGCAAAACACTAAAAGCTGTCCGTGTCAAACACTGCACTTAGTACTTATAACCCAATAATGATTGCCCAACATCACCTGGATATGTATCACACAATGCTTCCCAACGTGCATCATTTCTCATACTGTTTAACGATGCATTGTCGCCCTCATGGTCACGCTCAGTTAGTACTTCAGGTGTTGAGAGTTCATAGCGCTTGCTAATGAGCACACGAATCACATTAAATACACAGGATCTATACGTGTGACTTAGCCATAATAAATAGTTGTTTTTGTTCTATCAAGCGCGGACATCATCACTGACACCGCATTTTGACTTCGATGTATCAGGTAAATCTTAAGTTTAACCGTAAGCGAACGCCACGTATAACTGTCTTCATCATAATTCATGTTGCACCAGCAATAGCTAGCAACAAACATCACTCAGGTTTACATACAGCAAACAACTTAACACAACGAGGAGGCAGACTTACGTAATGGTACTTCAGTAATTACAGCAATGGATGGCCACTTGTGAAATTCATTAGGCGAACTACAACCTCTGCTCATCGTGGCTTGTGCGCTGAAGAACCCAGATGCTCAGAGAAATCAAGCGCGCCTTTACAACTATCTTATAAATCCTAAACTATTTGATGACTCCGCGAACAACATCCCGGCAACCGTGTAACAGGCCACTTCAATGTCACTATGTCACAATTCACATCCACGCCACCAAGTCGCAAGCCATAATCACGCCACCATTTCACGAGCCACATCCATGTAACCATGTCACAAGCCACATCCACGCCACCATGTCACAAGCCGCATTCACACCACCATGTCAGCCGCATCCACGCCCACATGGCACAAGCCACATCCATGCCATTGTGTCACAAGCCACATTCACGCAACCATGTCACACCACGTTCACACCACCATGTCACGAGCCACATTCACTCAACCACGCCACAAGTCACATCCACGGCACAATGTCATAAGCCACATCAATGTCATTGTGTCACAAGCCACATTCACGCAACCATGTCACAAGCCACATCCACGCCACCATGTCACAAGCCACATCCACGCCACCATGTCACAAGCCACATTCACGCAACCACGCCACAAGTCACATCCACGCCACAATATCATAAGCCACATCCATGCCATTGTGTCACAAGCCACATCCACGCCACCATGTCACAAGCCACATTCACGCAACCATGTCACAAGCCACGTTCACACCACCATGTCACGAGCCACATCCACGCCACCATGTCACAAGCCACATTCACGCAACCACGCCACAAGTCACATCCACACCGCAATGTCATAAGCCACATCCATGACATTGTGTCACAAGCCACATCCACGCCACCGTGTCACAAGTCACATGCAAGCCACTATGCAACGTAATTCATTTATGCATCTGCATAACAGAGCACATTCACGCCACTATTATGTCTTCCTCTGCACTTCAATATAATTGCAGTAACTAGTAGATTAACATTTCCTTTAAGATTAAGTGTCAACAAGATTATCAACCATAAAATGATGATCCGAGCAACAGGAGACCGTGATTACAAATGCCAAGTTGGTTGCGAAATCAACCTTACGCTGTGGAGGTTAGCAGAATCATATTAGGCTATGTTATATTTGAACCATAACGAAATATGGTTCGGGCAACAGTGGACAGTTGGACAATAGGTTATAAGTATCTGTTCAATATTAATCAACTTCAGTGTCAGTCTCGTGTTTGGTCGTCTTTCTTCAATGTGTCATAACGTTATTGGGAACATATTCGTCAGCATGTTCTACTCTGATATAGGAAATAATTACCCTTACAGGAGATATTTTTCCTAGCTGTCTATTACCGAGCGCTCATGACTGGCCGCAGTTTCGTAAGCTGTAATTTGAGGAGCAACCCCATCCACATATCATGAGCTCCTTCGAATGTAGACCAATCGACTCACATCAGTGGTTTCTGGGCTCCATTTGACAATATGTTATTGGTAACGTGAAGTTTCAAGATATCTACTAAAGTCGTGACGTAGTCTGCGCCCTAGAAACCATGTGATCCGCAACGCTGCTCGCCCCGGAGTCTACAAAAGGGGACCTGATGCGTTCAAATATTCATTTGACGTCATTCGACGTGTGTCTCAATTTAAAACGGCCTCTCCTGCCGAACCAATATGACAAGAGTTTGTAATAGTTGAACAACATACTCAATAGAATATTCCATTTCATCCAATAGATAGGCAAAATACCTCATTTCTGCTTCGAAATGTATCAGACCTAACAAAAAATGGGACGTAAGAGAATAATTTCACCCCCTCCATTTAAGTCGGTGAGCGATGCTGTTACGCTTGTCAGGACGAAGGAAGCAACACCGCTCTAAACGCCCGTTCCTTACAGTATAGTGTTATTCACTTTATATTCCCTGATTCTGACGAGACGTGTTTCTGCTTCACATCACTACCTATACCGCAATGAGGCTTCAAGGCTCTGATATCATTCTACATCGACCATGTCTATGTCTGTCTTTCCTATACAATATCGCTATCAATCATGCCTAAGCCCATCCCCTGTTACCTTTCTCTCACCTTGTCACCGCCTCTTCGTCTGTCGCAACAAATCTCGCTCGATGTTGCCTTTCCTTTATACATGTTAACTCTCGTGTTTGTCAATCCTATTTTCTCTTTATCTCCACATTAATAAAACGCATGATTACGCGGACGAAAGCTGTTGAATTTGGTAAATGACACCTGATGACATTTGCAATCGAACCATATTCAATTTACGCTTCGCATATAACGTTTTCTCCATTTAATGTACAACTTTCACAATAACTCAATAATCCCGTTGAATTTCCCCACTGTACCACCCTCCAATGAAAGTTGAAAATATGGCTACAGACAGCTAATCGAGTCCTTTGTGTACTTAGGGGCTTTGGGTTTCAATGTTTAAATGGTAATGGTATCGCCCACGTTAAGGATCTTATTTTCCACCCACTAACGCATGTCATGTTATTATGATACAATCGTCAGCATTCTGATTAGGGTGAAGCAAATGTCCCCTGGGTGCATGTATACTACCGGCTGGAACCCGTGTTGTCTCGCTACAGTGGTCATGACGTACCTTAAACAATGCTGGGGGCTGGGGGCGATATAGATTGGTTGAATTAACCATTTTTTAATAATATTACGCAGTATTGGAAAAAAAACCCCATACTTTTAGAACATAGTGGGTGGGTCAGGTCACGATAAACGATTTTTTTGGGGAATAAGACCAGAGCAGTGATGCACATTCTTTGAGGTCCTGTTAAGCTGGTAATATATGAGGATAGTCGAAATAAGAGTCAAATAGTCTAATCGATCCCATTCGCTTTTAGCACCAGAACTCTGGCACGCTATATGCGCATGGTGTTGCAGGTAGGGCAGCGTTCTTTTTTTTGGTCACATGCAAAGGCATATATAGTCCTACAAGACATCTCTATGTAAAATAAAATGCTATGCTGTCTAGGACTTGACTGGCAGATATTATTTAGCAGTTCATTGACGGTTCATTCACTTTGTCAGGCACAATCTTGAAATCACCGGAAAAATGACGAGGCCCACCAATATTTGTCGCAAAATGCGCCTCCTGGTTTCAAGAAATCAAAAGATACCAAATATATAAACAACATCCATGTTTTAAGTAGCGAATATCTATTAAGGTGTTACAGGTAAATGACATCAAAAACAATAAAAATCCTGGAATTATTCGCAGTATTGGACCCATTAGACTCAAGTGATATGAACGTTCTGGTGATGAGCACAAAACGTGTACATGTAAACAAAAGTATTATTACGCCAACCATTCTATAAATCAAGCGTATAAACACGTAAATTACTGACAATCAGTCTATTCCCGGCCAAAACAAAGCAAGACAAGACGAAAATACCTCTTCTTTAAACCTCTACGCTCTGCGATAGCGAAATACCCCATCATATGAATCCATACCAATATTTATCATATGCTGACGCCATGGCTTAGACCAAAAAATAAATTGGAATCTAAACTATAAAACATATTCTACGATTAAATTTTCATCTAAGGATTAGGCGGGTATGTACAGAATTAATGAAACACCATATTAACATTATATATGACGTTATTTGGTGTAATCAAGTAACAGCATGGAAATTATAGCACAAATATTGTTAACACGTAATAACGATTATAATCTGCAAGTACATGTAATACGTGTAACAATGTTCGCTCCTTGCTGGCGATTTGATAAAAACATGAAATACATATTGCTAGCTGTCGGATTCAAAGCGAATTATATCCTTATATCATATAGACGTACGCATAGCACAAGTGTCGCCCCTCTCACTTTCAAGTCTTGAAGAATTTTCAAACGTCCAATGGTGATATAGTTGGCTTGTAAAGAGGTCCCATGCTTTGTTATCTCTCACCTGGTGGTATTAACGACTATTTCACAGATATGTTTGATGTATCATTAAAGTTTACAGTATTAAGGCAAGCTGGAGATTGCAACAATATATGAGCTGTTTTGATAGAGCCCGTTGTGCAACATGTCAACATGCGTAGATGATCGCTTCTGTTTTCAATGTGAAATGAAATTTCATTTGCAAAAGGTATTAATTATTTCTGCAGCGAATCATTTTGGAATCGAAGTCACGCCTTGTCAATTAACTGCATAACTTACAATGCATCACTCTCGGTCAGCAGGACAGTTCGCGATTTTTATTTCGGTGGCATTCGTTCAAGTATTTGCGGCAAAATGTGTTGGTTGAATGTGATATTAGCCAATACATTTATTTAGCATATTCCAAGAGGAGCAGAATTATTTCTAGTGATGTATTTTTATGCTTAAAGACCAACTGGCGATAAACTAATGATGTTTGTCATAGGAATATCCTCCCAATGGAATATCTGCAGTCAGGCAATTCACCAGCTCTCTCATCCTATTTATAAATATTCTGAAATTTCGCACATTACTCTTCCCCATTTTGTATCCGGTTCAGCCTGGGCTTTATCGAGCGACAATCAATTGTTGTCGACATGACATATCCGTCCTTACAACACCCACTAGTTACTTTGTACAGCATTTATAATCCACTACGCGGCAATAAGTTGAGTACCCCTCCTTACAGCACCCACTTGCATTTGTAATCAACTGCCTGACACGGATCTCTATGCTCCTTGCCAAGAGGCGCTGAGTTCTTGCAAACATGGCGTTCAATATGTACATCATTGATAATCCCATCAGGAACATGGTGTTTTTCTAGTTCATAAGTGATATTTGAATCTATATAAAGCTTCCTTTGGTCTGGTAAAATATGACAGTATGCTATGTGACACCGATATCGAGTTTTTAGCAATTGTTTTCTTTTTAATACATACAATTTTGATAGATTTTTTTTTTATATAGTGCGTACTGGTAGACCTAGTCCGTTATCGACAGGCAATTTGTAAACATACCCCTTTTAATAGATGTTACATTTAACCTATGAGTCAGTATAACATCCTTGTCTATTGGGGATCAATACCTCGTATTCAAGAGAATTCCATGGGCATATATGATGTTATTTTTGAATGTATGTTAGCGTAATGCGTGTACGGACTTAGTGATAGGAAATGCATGAAGTGTACGCGCGGTGAATGAACCCTGTTGAAGCCGATAACAGAATAACGGGTTATGATCGATTGATTAATGATGGTTGGCGACAGAGCGTATATATCATTGATAATGCTTGAGCGCAACGGACATTCATATAAGTGCCCTTTACTCCGGTAAACCACAAGTAATGTTTGATCTGATATGTGTCCTTTTATGAATCAGTACTTTGAAGTGATGGAGCAAACTTCCTGATATATTTGTTATATATGAGGACAATAATCCTTATGCAGAATCTGCTTCGATTCAACAGCAAAATTAAATGCTTTTTTATAAGATATCAAAGTATGATGTGACAGAGTACTTGGTCCATGTAAACCCTGCTCCACATCCATGTGATATTTTAACAAGTATGTGTTCTATTATGGTGCTTCCACGATTGAAACACCTCTCACAAATGTCAAACGGGAATTCGATATCTTATGGTTTTTTTTTATATTGCTTCCAGATGTAAAGGTCTTTCCAAATATAACATATATGCGTCGATTCGGAAACCATCGTATGATTCCCAGCACCACAATATATATTATCATCCACATCACATCCGATTTAAGGTGTCCTTATTCATTTCACATTCTAGTTTGGTGGCATAATTCACCACATGTTTCTCACACGCTCTAGACTTGCTGCCGAGAGTGCCATAGCTACCTGAATGTATACTGCTAAACTGCCATTAGTATACTGCCATTAACGATCAATAAGGTTCCTTACATTATCCCTTACACTTCAAATCCAATGAAATCACATCATGTTTATCCACGACTGGTACAATGACACATATTAAGTCGGTGACTTATATTGCTACATCCACCTAGATGAGTCGGTTTGTAGCTTGACAGATTCAATCTCTTCATCCATGAGTTGCAAACAAATATCGCTGCATGGCAGTCCTTCACATCAACTGCATATCACAGCTAAATCCAACATTCATGTAATGGCACAATGTATGAGTATTGCCTCGTTTGTTACTATGTGTGAGTTAACTTGTAGTATACACAGCATGCTTTCATAGGTTATTAAATATCTATAGTGGTTCTTCATGTTGTGAACCCAACAGGTTAACCGGAGACGTGCGTTCGGGTACACTTTTAATTTCTTTCTCTTGCAATAAATGATCTTCGTCTACCAAATGCCGCCGATCAATTGGACAACTATGTATTTGAATTGAGGGGTTATTTGTAGCGCGTCATGCGCGCTATCTATTAACTGCTTTTAGTGGCTGAGGCCTGAACCATTATCCTTGATTGTCAGCACAACTAGCCGGCCATTTTATTGGCAGCTAAGATGACAAATATGTATTAGTCTTATTTCGACTCATATGTACATCCGTTAACCAATGAATAGGAAAGCATATAAAAAGGATAATGGTTCTGCCTACAGTCACGCAAATGTCCAGTTTCAATTTGAGGGATTGATACGCACTCTTAAAGTGAATTCAGCCCTGGGATGCGCCTTTTAGTTTTCCCGAGTATTGTGTCTGACGTCACCTGTACATAACACTAGCCTAGTCAACGAGGGTTCATATCACGAGGGTAAATAGGCAACATTGGAGTGGTACGTTAAGTCAAGCATGACAAATCAGTAATACTTGTAGGTCACAGTGATATTGTATAAATTGAAATAACAGGATTTTCGGCATATGCCTGACATGATGGATAGCTATTATAAAAAGAATGGAAAATGCCAAATCCAACGTTTATGTTTAGACATATTGCCTGTGTTACTGCGTCAGTTGGTCAGTTTACAGCAAATTGTCGTATGTGTATGTATGCTATGCAATGGCATTTCGCTCGCTCACGACTTGCTTGGGTATAACCATGCAATTACCAACATACCATCAATGTTTCTGTCGTAGAGCAGGCGCGCAACTTCTAATAAACATGGTTTATTGGAGTGGTGATGACAAGCTCACATGAGACAAAACTCGCTGATCTGCGACAGCATGAACAATGTTGTAAGGGTTGCTTAATGTATTTGTGTACTATAAAAAGAGCAGAATACACACACACACACACACACACACACACACACACACACACACACACACACACACACATATATATATATATATATATATATATATATATATATATATATATATATATATATATATATATATATATATATATATATATATATATATATATATATATATATATATATATGCGCACACAAACACACACATATACAACAGGTGGCAAACTACAAGTCTAAGAAAATCATTATTGACGTACTACCTGCTTAATCTAAGGCCCACGACGCTTCAATTTGATCTCTGTTCGAATCAAAATTGGAAGAAAATGATGCCCAATTAAAAGAGCTGCAAGAAGCAAATGACAGATTCACAAATCGATTAGACGACATGGAGCAATACAATCAAAGAAACTCTTTCAGAATTTCAGGAATGGAGAAAACTTAGATATTAAATACATCAGTGTGATCAATTATATTGTGCATTGTCTCCACGCACATGCCAAATGGCAAGCAATTCCATTGCAGCGAGATCTTTCTACTCTTTTTTATAATAGGATAACTTGGAGTTGCGAGCTGGACATTTCTCTCAATTCCAGCAATGCTGTTTGTCCTTAACTCAATTTTCACAGGGGTTTTGGTCAGTTCCGGGGTTGGTGGGTCTACTTCTGTAGCCTCCCCCTGTGGGACCGAGGGTAGAATAGGCCCACTGTATCCTCCTGCACGTCGTAAGAGGCGACTAATAGGGGCAACCTGTTGGCCGTGGGTTGCGACTCATGTCCACCTCTCTTTTGAGGGCCATGTCTGCAACACACTACTCTGGCCCGAATTTTGCCTAGACGAGAGGCTGGAATAGCCTGGTCTAGTCAACCGGCTGGTGGTGACTTGCCCTAGGATAATCGCTTCCATTTTTATCTTTTCCGTATCCATTTTCATTTATCCTAGAATGCGGCTGCTTAATCAGGTCAGTCTTATCTAATAACCTTTCTAGGCACCATATAACACATGAGTGTTGGTGTGCCGTTAAACACTATACTTACCTTACCTTACTTATGTAGCCTTAATATTTTGTTCGTAAGCAATTGGCTGTGGGTGATGGTTGTGGCTTGGGCTTGGTATGGCGCCTAATACGGGGGACTTCATCCCTGGTGTGTAATTCATTCAACTGTCTTTGGGACACTTCAAATTGCTGACCGAGTTTCATTGCCTTAGCAAGTGCGAGCTCCTAACCTCTGTGTAACATTATATTTTGCAGCTTGTGTTCATGCACACCATTATTGATACATTCAATGAAAATCTGAATTTGTGTGCTCACAGTCTTTAATGATTAGGTCCTTCACAAAGTTGTCAAAAGTTTCTTGTGGCAGTTGTTTGTGCTGTTTGAGCTTGTCACACCTCAAACTTATCAAACACAGTTGAAGGTTAATCCTTTTCATCTTCTCCTTAATCCAGGGTCTGGTACATTTCCCTCCCATTTGGCACTAGCCATGTTCCAAGCTAGCCTGCCCTCTGATTGCCCGACTGAGTGTGCACGGGCCCCATAAATTCGATTAATGGAGTTCCGTTGGCCACCTTTTTCGGTTTGAATATTTTTCGATAGTTATGGCATTGTGAGCAAGATCTAAAATCGCTCCATAAACGCCTTCGCTATCTACCATTACATATACTGCATGAAATGGTTGAAATTATGCTCAAATTCGTCAAATCGGGGGCAGTCTGAGAGTATTAAGGAAACAAATTAAAATTGCTCCTGGGCGAGTGCAGTTTGTTTCTGATGTTATCAAAAGGAGGTCTAGTGTACCACACCCACCGGAGAAGGACAAACTATAGCTCCATCTAACGATCGAGTGCCCCCTCCATACCTTTGCGTACATATATTATTGGGCCTTTCCTCGACAATCTAATAATATCAACCCACCACACAAATGCATTTAGTCGATGTACTGAGACGATGCACTGAAATAATTAACTGCAAGCCCTGCTCTAGTACATGTAAGTTTATATTGACAATTTCTTGCTTGATTAACATTGTCATAGCACACAATGTTTACAGAGTGAAGGCATGGTTCATTACCGGAAGCAATTAAATTGTTCTGTTTCATCCTTTATAGAAAAATATACACGTACACCCGAACGGAATACCGTCGAGTTCGGAACTCGAATCAGGCTCCATTACATTTAGAGGCTTTTTGTATCACCTTTATAATATACTAGCATTGGTTTTCGGCGTTGCGTACGTGCTTATTATCTAAATACAACATTTGTTGTTTCATAGGAGAAAGATTTAACGCACATGTTAAACAGAATAAACCATTGGAAATCCAGGTTTTAAAAAGACGTTTCATGTCGCTGCGGGGTTACAAATATGCCACAAATTTATTTAAGATTAGTTCAGAAATGTCGACGATGTTTCAAGACAAACGATCAAAACCCAAATAAACATTGGTGTTTTTTTTACGCGTACAAGTGTTTTCCCGGGCAAGTTTATATCGCCAATGTTCCCTTTCTTACTGCCCACATACCCTTGTAAGCCTGCTCCCCATGGTCGGCTATAACAGCCTTCTACGCCGATCTGGCTTTAGAAAATAAGACTCGTCGTCTGCTTGAACAGTAAATGATAATGTATTCATAATTGTAAAGCTTTTGACGACTGGAGAGCTCTGCAAACACAAATAGCGACAGATATGATGGGATGTCTGATTCACATTTAGACCTGATAAGATCCATTGGTTCTCGGCATTGTAAGCCATTAATACGTCATAGTTATCAAAGCGTTCTGCATTTGGACGTACAACTCGAGCATAAATTGATTGTCAAACATGGTTATATTCACGGAAAATGTAAGTACCTTTCCGACTGCACACGTGCTATCGGCAATAGTGTTATCGACACGAAATTAAATGTCAGTTGCATAGTCCATTGGTCAATAATATACGTTTGTCAAAGGTTAGTAATTCAGCTATTGCCGCATGCATTTGACTCGAGACATCTTCATTGATTTTAACGACAATCAATAATCCTACCTCAGAAGAATCGATTAGCGAGTGTTTGGACACTAGTATGCAGTGAAATTTAATCTTCCATCTCGTGAAGCTCAACTGAGTGGCTTTCATGACTGCAAGCTGTTGTCTCTGCAAAATAGAATGAGGTGATCTGCTTAGCTGAAAACAAAACCTAAAGATTCGATGGTGGTAAGCAAAATGTTGCACAACAGCTCTCTTCAATGTTTCCTGGAGCAGGGCCGTCATAGTTCCACTGACCCTGTGTGGTTACTCAACGTCTTCTGGCTTGGTCGCTCTCTCGCTGGGTCTAATGTGCTCTATTATTTATTAGCTGGGCCACTCGTGACATTGTCAGGAAAGAGCTGCTTGTGGTGCCACCAGACACCTAGCCTCCACGGATAATGTTCTCATTCAGTATATCCTTGTGACCATAGGCTAGAGTGTTTATTCCAAGTGCATTGATCTATCTCTCGGAATTGAATGGGGACAGATACACCTTGTTTATTGTCAGTCCATAAATCTGATACCCTCACTTCGCAACAATATCGTCGCGCGCATGAATTACGTTTTAACAAATAGGTCTTCCATACACAGATTGTATCAATTTTTCTTGTTTTCAATGCTGTCTTTATCATGCCTGTTGCTTTTCTAATCTCGTTTGTTTGATGAAGTTGCTTGAATGCATGGGGCTGCAAAATTATTGTCACATACTTTATATCTGGCTTAGGAAGGACTGGCCACCAAACAGCATATGTCGTCCTCTTCTGCCGAACCCACAAGCTTGATGTTGACCCACTTTCTGACGTTTCTTAAAGTTCTGCCAAATACAGATTTATTCATCAGCTTGGCTCATATAATAACGCATCTCTATGCAGGTTGTACGAAAAGTACGGCTCTCCTAATTATCTCTTTATCCCCGTGATGGAATAGTACATTTACCTGAGACGAACAAGAAATTTTCATGACGATATATCGACTGCTCTACAGATCATAACTACAAGCTAATCATTGGATTTCACTAACATGCATGAAGCTTCCAAATTACAATAGCACGCAATGGGTAAGCAAAACAAAAATGCCGGCCATGGAACAGCCACACCCGGTTATTCACAAAACAAGTCTGCCGTAGAAACAACTGGTTGCAAACTACAAGTCTAAGCCAATCATTATTGCCTTACTAGTTGCTTGATCTAAGGCATGCGACGCTTTGATTTGATCTCTGTTCGAATCACAATTGGAAGTGACGGAAACCAAAATAGAAGAGCTGCAAGATGCAAATGTCACACTCAAATTGATTAGACCACATGGATTAATACGATGGAAGAAATTCTTTAAGAATTTCAGGAGTGGAGAAAACTTGGATATTAATCGCATCAGTCTTATAATTTAGATTGTGCATTGTCTCCACTCACGTGCCGATTGGGAAAGAATTTCCTTGCACCGAGTTCTTTCCACTCTTTTTTTAATAAGAACACTTGAAGTTGTGAGCTTGACATTTTTTTATCCATTCAAGCAATGCTGATTGTCCTCAACACAATTTACACAGGGGTTCTGGTTAGTTGCGGGATTGTTGGGTCTACTTCTGTAGCCTTGATATTTTGGTCGTGAAAATTCGACTGTGGTCGATGGTCGTGGCTTGGGCTTGGTATGGCGCCTTATACGGGGGACTACATCCCTGGTGTGTTATTCATTCAACTGTCTCTGGAACACTTCAAATTGTTGATCAAGTTCAATTGCCTTAGCAAGTGCGAGCTACTCACCCTTGTCTAACATTCATTTTTGCAGCTTGTCCTCATACACACTATCAATTATACATTCAAAGAAAATCTGGATTTGTGTGGTCACAGTCTTTAATGATTAGATCCTTCACAAAGTTGCTTGTCCTGTTTGAGCTTGTCACACATTGTGCTCATATTTATCAAGCACAGTTGAAGGTGAATCCTTTTCATCTCCTACTTAATCCAGGGTCTGGTACGTCCCTTCCACTTGTAACTAGCCATGCTTCAAGCTAGCCTGCCCTATGTTTGTCCGCCTGAGTGTGCATGGGCTTCTTAAATCCGATAAATGGAGTTGCGTTGGCAGCATTTTTCGGTTGAAAGATTTTCAAAAGATATGGCATTATGAGCAAAATCCTATCTATGAGGGCTTTATATACGCCTTCTCAATCTACCATTACTTGTACTGCATGAAATGGTTGAAATTATGTTAAAATTTGTCAATTTGGGAGCAGTCTGAGATTATCGGAAAAAAACAAAATCAAACTGCTCCTGGGGGAGTGCAATTCAGTCCTTATATTATCAAGCAGAAGGTATAGAGTCCCACACCCACAGGAGAAAGACAAAATATAGCTCCATCTAACGATCGAATGCCCCTCCATATCTTTGCATACGTATATTATTGGGCCTTCCCATGACAATCTACTAATATCAATACACCACACAAATGGATGTAGTCGATGTACTGAGGCAATGCACTGATACAATTAACTGCAAGGCCTGCTCTAGTTCATGTTAGTTTTTTAATTTACAATTTCTTGCTTGATTAGTATTGTCACAACAGACAATGAGTGAAGGCATTGTTTATTACCGGAAGCAATTAAATTGTTCTGTTTCATTCTTTATAACTAAATATAAACGTATACACGAACGGAATACCGTCGATTTCGGAACTCGAATTAGGCATTACATTAAGAGGTTTTGTGTATCGCTTTTATAATGTTCTAGCATTGGTATTCGGCGTTGCGTACATGCTAATTATATAAAAACCAACATATGTTGTTTCATAGATGAAAGATTTAACGCACATGTTTAAACAGAAGAAACCATTAGAAATCCTGGTTTTAAAAAGACGTATGGGGTTCAAAATATGCGACAAATTTGGTTAAGATTAGTTCAGAAATGTAGACATTATTTCAAGACAAACGATCAAAACCCAAATGAACATTGGTGCTGTTTTGTATGCATACAAGTGTTGTCTTGAGCACGTTTACATCGCCACTTTCTTACTGCCCGCACACCCTTGTAAGCCTGCTCCCCATGGTAGGCTATAACAGCCTTCTTCGCCGATCTGGCTTTAGCAAATAAGCCTCATTTTCCGCTAGCACAGGAAGTTAGACTGTATTCATAATTGTAAAGCTTTTGGCGACTGGAGAGTTCTGCAAACACAAATAGCGACAGATATGATGGGATGTCTGATTCACATTTAGACCTGATTAGATCGATTGGTTCTCGGCATTGAAAGACATTGTTTCGTCATAGTTATCAAAGCGTTTTGCAATTGGACGTGCCACAATAGTGAACCCAGAGGCGAGTTTAAATTGATTGTTAAACATGATTATATTCACGGAAAATGTAAGTGCCTTTCCGCCTGGACAAGAGTTATCGACAACAGCACCCGATTCTGAAACCTGCAATGCCAAGTAGCGTGTGCAGGTCTCCAACTGCTTATGCTAATAGACATTGCAGCTGGTCTTATCGTACCGTGTGAGATACATGCATTCGCCAATCAGCGTTGCAGGTCGAAATGCAACCAAAGACATGCAAGACCGGTATAGCGCTACGCCAATATCAGTAATAAATTTTAAAAATATGGGATGTGGTCAATAATTATTAATTTATAATTGAATTACGAAACGATTATAGAAAGAGCATTCTGGGATGAATTGGAGATAATGGATTGATTCAGGCCAACACAAAGTCATTAACTCTTGATATACGATTCCCATAACTTAGCTATAAAGTTTTTAGATATTACATGTTTGAATCATATTCAGAAGCTCGTTGCTTAGGTACTTGGACGGCGATGACGTTAGCCTAGTGAAGTTTCAGTGATGGGTACATTTTTAAAAAGCATCAGTGATCCAAACCCCTTCGAGTTTTCAGGGCGGTTCGCCGCGGAAGCACCGTTATCGAGCTAGATTAATGATCAACAAGCCTGTCGCATATCACGTGTGACGCAATGTAGTGTCTGTTCAAATGGACTGTACGAGTTATAATTCAGAGAATATTCATGGTATATGACAGGTACCTTACTCGCATTGTTTCATATATACTCATTGCGTGTTGGTCTCTTGCATGTAGGTGAAGCCAGAGAAATACACTTTGTATTGATATGAGCGATAATATAACAGTGGCTTGATAATTTCAGGCGAGTGCTGTGGCCCGTGTGGGTAAGGACTAGGGGGTGATGGTGTGTGTAGGTCGCAGGCCTAAGCCCCGTTGGATGAGGTTGATTAAGCTTAATGAAAAAATTAGTCCTATATATTTATTGGTTACCGTCACATAATAATGCAGTAATGCTGTGTTGCCACTTTTATCAGCTGACATTTATTTACTCTTCTTGATCGAGTACGTTCAAATAAAGCAGGTAGTTGGTAGTGGGATGGTCTCTTCCTCAATCTGCACTAGCAGAGGGTCAACTGAGGTTGACTCATCAATGGCTTTTGTTCTTTAGTTTGGGTCGACTGGCAATAAATTGGTCACCATATCTGACAAAACTTTCATGGCTAGAAAACCCTAACAGGATACACATTGTCATTTTGCGGTTTGTCAGGTTAGCATTAGCATAATTATACATCCGCGTAGATTATACCTCATTGCTATATTTAAGGACACGTTTTGTGTTTTAATAAAGCAGCGGTATTAAATCTAGCATCGTTATTTATATTATACAACTGATTAATTCATCGTTTTCCAGCAATGTTGTTGCCCTTTGTTAGAACGTAAAATTCTGACGTTTATTTTTAACAAAGTTAGTATGTCAGGGCACGAAATTGGTTATAAAAGTATATTCCACGGACTCATTTGTCACATTTGTCGTCCGCCAGGGCGATAACTTTTCTGCTACCATGCTCGACGTCAAAAGATAAACATGTTGACAATAGCGCGATTGTTTGAAATTGTGAACTGACCCAATTGACTTGACCTCAGCTTTTATCCAGAGTACTTCGGTTATTTGTGTATTGACGAAAGCACACGATTATCAATGAATTTGTATAACTCGTTTTTATTGGTCAGTCTATGTCAAGTGCAAATGAGTGTCGAATGTTCCCGGCATTACAAGTCTCTGATTTGATACTTCACGCAAAATATTTTTCCCAAGTTTAACAACAATGGACAATTTTGTCAAACCTTTACCTGACTGCAACTGTGATGAATTAGAAAAAAGTCCACCTTCACTCAGCTTTTTCACTTCTACTTTCAGCATTGTGAATAAAAAGGCCATTGAGAGGACCAGTTAAATACTGGTAGGGCCAGTTCATTTTGTTGAAGGGCCAGTTGAACAAAATTAGAGGGCCAATTCACATATTTGCTAATTTCATGCCCTGTATGTTTAATCGCCGCAGCTTCTTTTTTATATTGCACCGATAATTAAGCTAGCATAGCTGTTAAAATTACACCTTGGAGACCGGGGAGTGAGGCTACCAGAGTGCTCATCCTAAGCTTGTAAATTACTGCAGCAAGTGGAATTTTAGCATGATTTTTTTTAGTTCCTGATATGGACGTAAGTAAAACAACACTTCGTTAACATCTCCTCATGTTTTTCAATCAAGTCCTGCTAATTTTTACTAGTCCGATTGAAAATATGACTAACAAGGAATTTACCGGAATCGCCGATCACCTTGTGAGTCTTGCAATGCAGTTAGTTTAGCCGTTGATGTCGCAAACAGACAATTTAGGTTTTCTTTTTTGGTAAGCCGAACCCACGTTCCCAGGTATCGCTGATCGATCTTAATATACTTTGTTTAAAACAAATTTGAATATAAAAAATGACCTGTCCCATTGTACAAGTTAGATGGCAGCTTCACTTGTCCGATGGCTACCCTACTTGCCAGGGACAATCAGGTGATGGTTAATGTTTCACCCTGTAGCTGTAAGCGATATTGTTGTAATGGTTGCAATCATAAATAGTTGATTGATAGCAGACAGGGAGCACCATATAATAACAACACTCACTGCTGGTGCTGTGACAGTACAGATGCACCCTATCGTTGTCCTGATTGCCTGTCTGCAATATGACTCTACTATGGCGCATTGAACACCCATTCATGAGTGGCAGGTATGGCGCCACTGCTGTATGTATTATTAATGAAGAAATAACTATTGCTGACAGTTACTTGTGGTCCTTTTTGTATTGTGTTACTCTATTCAGGGCGACCATTTTATCACTGCTGATCTCCCGGGTTCGAAGCAAATCAAGGATCCTCATGAATCCCCGGACGCACCATCATCTTTACTAATATTTAAGTAAGTTAACCGAAATAAGCCAAGCACCTAACCATTGCTTTCTTTCACACATTGATTGAACCTGACACAGCATATGAATGGTTCATCGATTTGATATAAATATTATGGTAATACAATAACTGAGGTTAAAAATGTTAAGTATATGTACATGCATATCTTATAAGTCTCTCTATTTGTGCATATTACAGCTATGCAGGGTGCACCCACTCTGGTATTGCAGCATGGAAGAGAGGGACCTCACAAATCTTTTGAGGAATGGCTTCTGGCCACTGACCCCTAACAAGCGAGGAGTTATAGCAAGGTAGCTTGACCAACTGCAGTGCCTATCACTTGAGGCACAGATTTAAGTGCAGGCATTTGTCACTTCCACTGATATACACACATCCTCAAAGTTGGGCAAGGTAATTTGTGATATATCTTAAAAATTGATTAACAAATGAGATAAGATATGTGTGATCAATTCATATTTCCCTTTGTGTAACAAAAGGAATCTTTCACTCTGTTCTGTATCAGTCGCAGTGGAAAGATTCTTGAGTATCCACAACAAGTCAAGGTCCCCTAGCCTGAAGCCTGTGGGCGCTGTTTACATGTTACTGATATTCAATAGTCTCTAGGGCGAGAAGCGTAGCGGAACCCCTAGAGTCTGGGACGCAGACTAATCCACAACTGTGGCAGGAGATGAGGGCTGCCCCAATATCACTTTCATTGCCTGTTTCTTGGCTTATTGAATTTCCAGTCTGGGCTGCTAGACTCAGATGATGCAGACACAACCCTGAGGATCACAGCTAAGCTCACCATGTATGTAACTATCATAAACAGTTTTTAGCTCTTCTGTTCAGCAGAGTTTACTAAGTACCTGTCTGTTTGTAAACTTTTGATGGCACAAATTACACAAAGACCCACCTGTGACAATTGTACCCTGCAGACTAAAAATCTGCCCTGCATGACCTTCCCCGAGTTATTTATGAAAAAATTATGAATTAGTGTTTAACCCTGGTGTGTCGTTAAATACTTTATCAAACCATAATAGTGATTAATTGTCTTCTAGTCATTACTTTAATTGAAATTCATGCCAAAAGATGAAGAGATCCAAGGTATATTGACCTCTCATTGAATGTTTTATATCTAGTTGTATTTTTTGCAAACAATGTCAGAAATGTATTTGATTACAGGTTTGACAAGAAGCTGACTGAAATTGGCAAGTAACATCAAGGTTGTTTGTTCTCTATTCACTATGCAACCAAGGTCTGCAGAACAAGGCTCGACAACCACCATCAAGCTGTTACAACATCTTGCACATTCTTTTTCAATTATCTCCCTATTTTTGCACTCTTGTCAGCATGTCTGAAATAAAATAACCTGATATTATGAACGTTCTCATTTAGTGTTGATTTATGCATGGCTATCAAGCTTAAGGACTTATTGTGCCATCAATAATATCAATACAGTACCATGAAGATATTAACCGATGAATGCACTAAAATACATAAGGGAATGATGAATTATTCCACCTCAAGCTATGTGAACATTGACTAGAATAGCTCTGGTATTTGTGCTGGGTCTGCAAGTAAAATAACAAGAATATCATAGCGTTTTGAGCTACAATATGGAAATTTCTGACGTGAATTTATATGCTTTATAATTAAATCAATCGAATTTGACAATGAAATAGAGGTCAGTCGATAGAGCACTCGCTAGAGCGTCCACATCGCTTTGCTAACGGAACTATTAGACACCGGATATATCAGGCTACAAAGTGATGCCGTTATTATCCCGTGCGACCCCATGTTGCGCCCCGCAAAGATGCGAAAACCCCCACACTGGACCCAACAACATGAATAACTTAATTTTATGGGGCTACATAATTATGTCGTCATAATCAGCGATGTGACGTCACACTTGTTAGTCCTTTACATGTAAGATTTATATCAGTCTTATTCGTGGTCGTCGATATATAATCAAAGATAGTTCTAGTAGTATATTTAAAATAACCCCCGGACATAACTATGTGCTACAAAAGAAGCACAAATGCGAGTGAAGACCATAGTCAATGATTAGATTGACGCGGTTCCGTTGACGTCATGGACACGTTGGTTCTTATCGAAAATTAAACCGTGTTCCCTGACACGCGGCCAGATATAACTCTATATTTTAAATATATCTTGCAAACAGACCTGATGAACGACCCTGACTAAACTTATACATCCCAGGTGGCGACAAATATTAACCTTTGCAAATTCACCACATGCGATTCCTGGTATTGTCGATACCATAGCTCATGTCCTTCCCCAGACTGAGACGCTTAGCAAATCATGTTAAGTTGCTATAATTTCGCCAATAGCTAACTACTAATTCTATCCCAAAGTCTATGACAATATACTTGATGTAAATTGTAACATATATTCATCTTCGCTTTTATATTTTACCTTAAAGGGTTTTCAATGCTAGCTTTGCAACACAGACGAATTTTGATGGACGTGAGTCATAAGGGGGGTGGCAATTGCTTATGCACGATAAATCGGCAGATTCACGCCACCTCTTATCAGTTATTTTGGGATCAAAGGGAGTGGCGTTTATACCCCGGTAAAACTCACATTAACGGATCAGCTGTCCACGGCGGAGCAGGAAACCACGGAGTGCATAACTTTACAACACTTTCGGAGTCCGCCACTGTACCCCAACTTAAATCCATATTAAATATTCGAGCTGCCTATGATAACTTATGGTTTTAACAGGATAGATCCGACACAACTAAATTTTATATGATAGATGAGTATATCATATGGATGGCTTTTGATAAAAATAACATTTTACTGCTAAACTGAAAACGCTTCATTTATCTCACATGCTACACCTGACCCTGATTAAACTAACTACCGTAGTTAAATGGTTAGGATTTCTTGTCGGGGATAGAGAATATTCTGGCGTTATTATTAATTGTGAGCTAAATAATGTAGAAAAAATACAGAACAATGTGTTTTTCACTGAATCATCATATTGGAGAGAAGCCTAGACACTTATATGCTGGCATTAATCTACTAACCCTACACACCGCTGACAAGACCTTTTCTTGCCCAGTTGGAAGATCTGGCCAAGCTGTTACTCAGTAGTGAAAGGAGCATTTTCTCCACTGTATCTTTCACCCCAAATCAATGCAGGGAGCATAAATGAGTAACCTAAACACACACAACAACGATCAGACATTTTCCTGCTATGCTGTAAGTAATACACTCATGACAGTAGCTATATGGGTTTTGTAATTGAAAACAACTACATGAAATAAATATTGATTGAATATTGACTCTAAGGTAATGTCCTGTGTGATTTGATATTGGGGTGCTAGTAGAATCAATGGGCTAGTTTACCTAGCTTATTCAGTTGATAATAATGCAATATCAAGTACTGAACTGAAACGAACCGCTAAGATAAAAGGAAGAAGGGTAAACACATCTTTAACAAGGCATATGGTTAGTGAAGCACCATACCTATTTGAAAATTACTGTCAAGAGTAACTTAGTGTCATTAGTATTTATGTCGTTTTATTTACCTGCATTGTACTTTTTTAATCAAGATATGCTATGTTGAATGGTCTGTCGGTAAGTGCATTAGCTGAAACAATAGGGTCACTGCGCAAATGTCCAAGGTGGAAGCTGGCAAGGTGCAAGCATTAGAAATGCCTTCTGGGGTTGTCTGTTAGCGACCAGGCAGTTACAACCTGATTGAACTGGAAGCTGTTTTGTCCCACAGGAAAGACAAAGTTTGAGGGTACATACAAAAATGTTCCAGACTGAACACTATTATTATTTATTGTATTATAGAAAAGATATGCAGCTATAGTAACTGATACCAATATCATTGAAAACAATAAGAGCACATATCATAGTCAGTCAGAACATCATACATATTGATGATTAAATCACCACTGTTTCAGTGGTCACCGACAAGATGCAGTGTAGGTCCACGTTGGAAATAATTCCCTCCCATGAATGAGGTCCAGCCAACTGTTGACATGGAAACAGATGCTGTAGATGCTGTGAAGGACAAAAGCAAGGATACAAACACAGGCGAATATTCTGTTGAGTGTGTGAAAAGCATAAAAAACTTATAGAGAGATAATCAATCATTATTTTGGATATGAGGATCTTTAATGTCAACTCAGTTGAATTTAATAATGTTATCAGTAGCATATGTTTCTTTTGAAATGTTATCGTCATTGATAACGGATAACTATGTTTGATTAAACACTGTTTCAGTGGTCACCAACAACTTGGAAGGTGCAGTGGAGGTCCACGTTGGAAATGACTCAATGAATGAGGTAGAGCCAAGTTTCGACGACCACAATAAGGTAATGGAAACAGTAGATTCTGTGTAGGACACCAGTACAGGTACAGTTGAAGGTGTTTGAAGAGAGTATTGAAAGAAAGATGGGAGATATGAAGTGGAAGACATATTGAAACGGATGAAACGAGGACGAGGGTGGAGCTATTTAATAAAGTGGTTGGGGTATGACAAAACCACATGTGCTCTATATTCTTTTGTTAAGGGAATTTTAGGGTCAGGTGAATATTCTGTCGAGAGAGTGAACATCACAAAAACCTAGTTGTATATAATAATTTAATCAGCAGCATGTGTGTTATGAAACTATTCCAGCCATAAGCCCTTAATTATCAGCATGATGTGGCCTGTACCAAATCCCTTTGATTAATGGCTGACAAGATGGACCGTGGACCAATGGCGTGGGCTGTTCAAGGGCCTCGGGGGAATACAACGACCGGGAGCACTATTTAATCAGCCCGCTCATATACCCGGGGTGGGGGGGGGGCACTTGGCCTTATTCTGAATAGGTGTGTGACGCGGGACCTAAAAAACCTGTACAGTCGAACAAGGTCAAAATGGCCAAAAGCATACCCCGTCGTACAAGGTATTATGCGAATGTATAACCCTCCGAACAGATTTGAAGCTGAAAAAATTAACCCTGTTGTGCAAGTATGAGGCCAAAATAACCCGTTGTACAAGTTGAGAGGCCGAAAAAACATACCCCGTCTCGCAGCACATATCGGGTCATATCATTTCAAAATTTATCTACGGCTATGCTTCACACACCAATATTTATGTTGATATTATGATATTAAACACTCGTGTTGTTTTATTAATGCAGCGCCTGACCACTTCAAGTTACCGAACTCAATATTTCACGTCAATCGCTTTATCTGTTTATTATCGCCCATATCAAGTCACAATGTTCAGACAAAACTCGCTGTAAATTATTAACAATGCTACCGATAAATTGACACTTGACCCCTTTGGATCGAGGAGATATCGCATATCATCTCCAATAATGCTTTCATCCGCAGAAAAAAATCACTTCAACAATTCGACAGCCTAAACTCTCCCATGTTCATGATGTTGTTGTTGGTTATTCAGATTTGAGTGGTTTCGGCAGCTTTTGCCATGTACCACCTAAACTCTTTCAACACCAGAGACCGGTATATCCGTCTGGGCGTCGTGGTTATAATATGACTGCGGAGACGTGTGATTGGCCTATAGAGGGGATTCCATGACGTTGCCAAAAATGTCGCCTTTTGCTGCAGATACCCATTAAGACCTGTTACGGATAAGGGGCCAGTCGGATCGATTTTGTAATGAATAAGATGTATGGAAAACATGGATGGAAAAACAATGTTTATCCCTGGGAAACTACACAGCCAACTGTATATGACAGAAATCTGTCCCAGAAATCACTCCCGCTTGTACACCGGCAATACGTCACAAGATGTAGAATGTTAACGAACCCTCGAGTAAGGCTATTTAGGTTAAACATTGGCAATTTATTAATGACCAATGTCCGAATTTTAGTATTAAACCGAAAAATTTGCTAGATGAGTTCACCGCGTATAAATAGTAACACCGATCGTAAAGATGAGGATCATTTAAAGATCATAAACACAATTTTTTTTAAAAGCGAAATTCGAAAGAATAAACTTCAATAATGGTATTCATATCAATAGCGGTTTTGAAACATAAAAATCGGATATGTCAAAAAACGTTAGTTTTGATCTTTAAAAGATTTATCCGGGGCCAAAATTAAGGTTTTAAGTAAGACATAAATAAAGTTTTAAAATGTGGCAACTAAAATACCAGATTTCATGCTTGCGTTTTCCATGATCGCAAAACGATTATCGAGCTTAACGAGATGGAGATCACGAGTGTCATTCGCTAGGTGGCGATACTCACGCTGCATCCAATCTAGCAGTTCACCGCTCGCGTCACGAGATCTCGTTCCACCTGCAACGCTGGTTGGCGAATGCAGGTATCTCACATGGTACGATAAGACCAGCTGCAATGTCTATTAGCATAAGCAGTTGGAGACTTGCACACGCTACTTGGCATTGCAGGTTTCAGAATCGGGTGACAACAGTGTTATCCACACGAAATTAATGGGCAGATGCATATTCCATTGGTCAAAAATACACATTTGTTCAAAGTTGCCATGTGCATTTGACAATAGTTTTATTATTATTTTAACGGCTATTAATAATCCTACATCAGAAGAATCGATCATGAATTGTATTTTATGCATATGCACCATTGACCCGATACGGGACACTGTCACTTATTTCACCACCTGCATGAATATATGTTGAATTCATAAGTTAAAGTTTCTTTTGTGTGAAACAAATACATAGAAAGCCCAACTGTTCGTAAGTCGACAACCCGCGCGATTCCCGATGTGGGCCATTAATGCTTTGAAGAATTTCCGTTCAGCTATGATAATCCGGCTAGCTGGGGTGTTACTGTTGTTCATTATTGCTCTGACAATGATGAACGGTAGCTCTACTGATAAAGTAGGATACATTTGCATCAAATATCAACTTCAATGTTTCATATAACATCGAAAACAATAAATCATTCTTAAGCTTACAGGTATGTTGGCATAGTAATTGCATGATTTCAGAGAATGAACACAATTTATCGCGCTATATTTGATCATTACAAAACTTTCAAAAGCTTGATATAAGCCCAGGAGGAATTCAGACGGTCAGTTTAAGTAGACAATCATATGTAAAACATTTCAATTGAAATGGGCAAAGACAATTTACTGCTTTTCTAAGTACCTGTGTGAACTGAACTCGTCATTAAAGGTTAGCCACGACACCAACCGTGAGTTGTAACGGCGAGTTGAAGATGACCAGAGGCGTCGATGATTACGAACTATGTGCCTCTGATCTCTACGGGCCGGAAAAGAATAATTGTCTTATATATTCTTTGGGGTATGTCGATCATTCTAATTCCATTATATCCATTTCGTCTGCAACATTAATATTTAAGCTCATATCCATGACTGCAATGAATGCATTATGACTTCAGAATTGGTAGGGACAAATCATTTGACGAGTACATGCACCACGAATTCTTATGCGACGTGCGAATGTTCGATCCAACGTAAGCAGTTAGTCATATATATATATATATAAATAAATACATATGAATATATGTACATATATTTCAATGTGTATATGTATATATATACATGTTTATATATAAGTACTGTACTGATAAATACATTTTGTTTCATTGGCATGTGTTAATATATATACATTTATTCATGCATATAATTTTTTTATAGGTGCATATACATATATATATATATATATATATATATATATGTAGTAAATTTATTTTGTTTCAATTGTATGTGTATTTATTCCTATAGTTTATTAATATGTGCATATATATATATATATATATATATATATATATATATATATATATATATATATATATATATATATATATATATATATATATATAATACATTTTGTTTCATTGGCATGTGTTAATATATATACATTTATTCATGCATATAATCTTTTATAGGTGCATATATATATACATATATATATATATATATATATAGTAATTTATTTTGTTTCAATTGTATGTGTATTTATTCCTATAGTTTGTTAATATGTGCATATATATATATATATATATATATATATATATATATATATATATATATATATATATATATATATATATATATATATATATATATATATATATATATATATATATATATATATATATATACCAGCCGAAAAAGGTGTTATTTGAGGGGCCACCAGAGTAGCATATTTCACCCCATTAGCATATATGAGAATGGTATTTCCTTGTTACTACAAGGCTTGGCCAGCAGACGCGCATTCTTAAGCCAAAGCTGTATTTCTATAACCTTGGTGCCTCTGGAATACATGAATGGATAGGCCCGAAAGGAAAGTGGGAACTGAACCGGATTGCAGAAATTCGAAAACAACTCGGTCATACTGAGGTAAAATTCATCTTTTCTCAGGGCAACAACAGATGGTGATAGGGGAGTGATAGATTACCAATAGCTCATGTTAATAACGCTGGCCATATTATAAAACAAACTTACGATGATGTGCATGCGTAGTGTAGTAATGATGATACTGCTTGTGCAAATAACGATCAAACCATGCTTGCACTGCAATGTAACAACTCATATAAAAAGCGGTTATTGTGAGACAAAAATAATGGTAATTAAGATACAGATTATGAAAACGCTGACAACACATATTCATGACGGTGTGACTTTGAAGATGACGATGCTGATTATATTGCCTTTCATTATCAGTCGGTGATAGACATATTGAAGATAGACATTGAGAAGTATGAGTGGGGTGTCTTCCGGGATATGATTGAATCCGGCGATATCCATAGCATTCGGCAAATCCTCGCGGAGCTGCACACTCCGAGTCATAGAGCACCAATGACAATCGACGATTATGTCGAGGCATGCAATATTCTGCATGAGCTAAAGCAAGCAGGGTTCGAAGTATTCAAATACCACAATAATGACTGTTGTCGGGGTTTCAATGCTCTCGTCGAGTTGCCTGGACAGCAAGAACGCATCTGCTGTTATGAAGTCTTTTACATCAATACCAAATTCATTGAATGACGTGCCGGTGTCAGGTTAAATATAGATATGTTGGTGTTAATAGTAAATTAAGGTGCGCCATGTCTATTAAATACATTGATATACTGGATTCGTCTTGTGTTTCATGTTATTGCATCTTCTTACAAAACTGCGACTGTTTATATACATCATATGGAAGCTGCTCCAGGTACGCTTTGCTTGGTCTGGCTGTGTTCATATTCTTTCTTCCTCTCTTTTAAGATGTCAAAGACACCTATTCAAGGAGATTTTGCACCCAATCCCCGCACACACCTTTTTTGATTTATGTTTTAATGGAAGGTACAGATACAGAGTATTATCTGTGCTTTTTAAAATACATTAATATCGATGTTAATGGTAAGCAATTATTCATGGACAAACATGAATAACAATGAATATGCATACACATTCACGGACAATTATGCTCTAGATCTACAATTTCAATGACGGAACAACAGAATCCGTCACATATCTGAAATATTAACAGAGAGTAATTTTAGTGTCGAATAGAGGCATTGCAGTATTTATATCATCCGTATCAATAGCTTGATGATGAGATATATTATGACAGCCTTATTAACGAAACATGTAATGGTAAGTCTGGATTGGTAGTGGAGGCAAAGGTATGGATAAGAATCATACAAATAATCATTTGGTATTTGCAGTTTTAGCATTTCTATGCATTGCAGATTGTTAAGCGTTAGGTCTAATCCAACAAATACCATGCACCTATTGTTGACGCATATATGCATGGGCAGTTACCGATAATGGTTGATCAATGACGGACGCCTCTGTGATTTATTTCATGATGATGTATAGCGTGATGATTTATGCCATTTGTGATTTATTTCATGATGATGTATAGCGTTATGATTTATGCCCTTTATGATTTATAGCATGGTAATTTATGATTTAAAACGTGATAATTTATAACATGCTTGTGCAATCTGGAATGCGTTGATTTGAGAGTATCTCGATAATACGTGACTTCGTATTTTGTTTGTTATTTAATTGATTTATTTTATTTTTAACTGGGCACAGTAAGTCATCGACAGGTTCTTGTATCATGTTATCTAACAAGCCAATGTGGTGGTACCTTATTGCTGACAGCCGCCGTCTCCGCTTTACGCCGACTTTTATCAGAGCAAGCCCTCAGGTGTCAATGAGTTAGCATGAGGTGCAGAGCCGCATATCCATGGTCAACTGGGCAAAATGTCACTGAATCAACTTCAGTTAACTTCAAGATAGGTTCCCCAACTGCTATATGTGAGGAAGTCGTAACGCTACTCTCCTCTACAGCCACAGTCCTTAACAAGTTCCTGGTCACCTATATGCTGGCTCTCAACCCGCAATCAGCAACACCAAAATGCTATGCTAACAAGGTTCACACTGGCTGACTATACGGTTAGCATTTCTATGAGTGAAAAGCTCGCCCGTTGTCAGATTGCGCTACCATAGAATCAACAGATACGCTTGTGACTATTGATCCAACGTCTTTTGGGTTGCTTGGAAGTGGCTTATGTTGAGCCATGGTCGTCGCGATCGTGCCCCTGAATTTACCACAAATATCCAAGTTTTACACTAGACCTTGTGATAAGCAGTGCGCTGCACGCAAGTGATGTGGCCATATATTTTAACCTGGAGTGATCCCATTTAGCGTTGCGATACTCTCTTAGGCGATACACCATGTGATAAGTATGAATCTTTCCTCGGCTGTTTCCTCCCCTGGCCTTGCCCATTTCCTCACCCTGTCAACAGCATCGCGTCATGTAACAAGTCTCCACCTATCATCGAATGACACAGTCCGCCATGCATTAGCCGATCTGTGTCCATCCAATAACACAGTCCACCATACAATAGCCAATCTGTATCCATCCATTAACACAGTCCATCATGCAATAGCTAATCTGTGTCCAACCGTTAACACATGCCACCATGCAATAGCCAATCTGTGTCCAACCGTTAACACATGCCACCATGCAATAGCCAATCTGTGTCCATCCATTAACACAGTCCACCATGCAATAGCCAGTATGTGTCCGACCATGACATATACACGAGTCAGATCATTGCTGCTCAGAATAGACAACTACAGGACGTTTCCACGCATGTTGTAATTGTCGACGTTGCGGACGTTGCAGACGTTTCTAAGTGCGAGTGTGAGTTCTCGCTAATGCACACTATGTTGCCATTATGATAGGATCTGTGGGAGCCAAGTGACCCTTAAGAAATGCTCGGGATCGGTTGATTTCTTGTAGTGGTGTGTTGTGGTATTGTTGTAGGGCAGCGGTAACCCCGTCTGTGTCGAAGTCACTGGCAGAGCCAAGATTCGTCATAAGTGGTACTTAGCACTAGCTATCTCGGCCCTACTGTTCCCCTAAGCATGGTATGCTAATGATAAACGGTAACACACTCTCCACCGTGAGAGGAATGACTGCCGATATTGTGGTGATGAGGGTGGGATCGCTGGTAGAGCGTGTTGTGATGGTGCTATAGCGTAGCATTTGCTACATTGGTTCCTGTGGTTCACTGTAGCAGCAGACATGACAGGCGAGTGTACACACATCCGAGCAAGGGCCTTCATCCCATTCACACCTTAGTGAGCCACGCCTGGAGTGATGAAGCTACCACAATACGTATGCCTTACACTATTACATCATTTGCCACCAACAGGTAAAGGCAAACATCCCCGAATAGGAGTCGAGTGAGGGCTGAGAATGCTGCATAGTTTGTTAGGTTGAACGATTGGAGCCATCACTTGGATCGTATGATCTAGGTCATAGTCATCAATGGCAGGAGTTATTGGGTAGCAGAAGGGGGCATCGGCATTATCATTATCTTGCAACATAAATTCGGTGTCTTCTCTTTCAATCACCGCCGACGGGTGCAAGCAATAATAATTATAGCATTTATTTCGCACACATGGTATAGATATTTTATGACGATTCAGTGTCCCATCACTTAGCAATATTACCGATGGTTCCTGGTCAACCACAGCAGTGAGGGCTGGGTACCCATGATGAATAGGCAGCACTGTTCCCTCCCTCTGAGCCCTGCGTGATACATTCTGTGACATGGAAAAATAACGATGTGACGTTATGGTCGCACAGTGCTGTGTCATCGATGACCTTTGCCTTGTGTTGGACTTCAGTGACGAGGTCATCATAAGCTCTTGTGTATGCGTCTCCAACTGGACGGAAGCCTTGAGGGGTTCTCTTTATCGGTAACGACCCCATTCGGTGATGTATGTGGTAGCTGCCGTGTCGTTCTGTACCAGAGGGAGCGAATGGTACCCGTTCAAGGCGTCTAATCTCACTTTATTAGTGTTCGGCAGCATTATAGATGCTTGGCTGAACAGGAGATTTGTATGATGTGTTTAAGGATATGTTGCCACATTTCTTTGGCACTAAAAACATCCGAGAACACCAAATGGTGGGTGTGCCTTGTGGGACGCGTTCGATAATCCAGTATTTTATCCATGTTTAGAGCATCTTTCATCCAACCCTTGAAGTGATGAGGCACTTGAAGGTACTGCTTTTGGCTCCGCATCTGGTTTCATGCGTAAATCTAGTGGTTTTGTAGTCATATGTGCAAGTCTGGGCATTGGCATTGGTAGTGATTGGCAGTCATTTTAGCTGGGTAACCTTCATTGTCTTAGCTAGTTTGGCCACAATGGGGTGCCAAGCTACCTCGTATGCATCAAAGAGGACACTCAGAGAAGAGGGTATCTTCCTCTGTGTCTCAGGGAAGCAGGCAGCGAATCGTTGTTTTCAGATCATTCAATATGTGGCAGAGGGTTGCTTAATGCATCAATGTTCCAGCAATGGAGGAAAACGCCATATTGAACAGGGCGCTGTGTGTGGCGCTGATGCCCTATACTGATCTGCTGTTACCCAATGAAGGCAATGCTGAGCACGACTATGCGATGTGCAGCGACCATGGGATGCCACTACACCGCCAGAGAAGCCGGATGGGGGTATGCTATAAGGTGGGTAAAACCTTTACTTACTATACGCTCTTCTTTGTCATCCTTTTTTAAGGCAACTGCTTGCTCTACTTTCCTCCTCTAGTGCTGTGATCGCCTTGAATTTGTCATTGAACGTCTTGAGTCCTCTTTAGAACAGCACTTCCTCACAGCGGCAAGACATGAAGTCGGTAGGGGTGCAGTTCACTACAGGAATGTGAAGGCAACTCACTGCGTTTTCGACGATGATGTTGATGTTCCTGAATTATCGCTCATTTTCACTTGATGGACATTTACCAGGTGTCCCAAATCCTATCAGCTGCGCCATGTAAAGTTCCTTTATTCATACTTAACTGCTGAATAAGTGTTAGGTATATGGTAACAAAATGAAAGCACAAAGAGAACCCAGTGATTTATCGCAGCTTAGACTGGAGTAAGACAACAGGCAAAACCTGAAGCGCTATGATTTATCAGCTTTCATGGGAAAATTCGTCCTCATAAAGATATCTTACAGTATACAAGAAGTTCACTTAGTGAACGCTATGATTTTGCCCATTTTCACGGACATTGATTTTGGTAAATTCTTGTTGCATTGTGCACGCCTACACGCACTCTCATGTTCCCTCGCTAATATACACATATACAACCGTGTGCAAATAACACACACGCAATACACACTCCCCAGTCGCCTACGAATTGCTCTCTTTGCCGGTGCCTACTTCAACCGTTGACGAAATGTCGAATGTCATTTACAAATGTCAGAAGGCCGATATTTCATTTTCTGTGGCTCTCCAGTAAAGGATATATGAGGATTATGGCTATCATTGTTACAGCTGATGGAGGCCACAGCTATCACAGTCAATGAGTAGTAATCGCCACTTTCCCTGATAACCCGTGTTTATCACAGTTTTCACTATTAAGTCGGGTTGATCACAGTCTACTCTACCAACTTGTATTGATCAATGTTTACTCCTGATGATCAAAGCTATTACTGCTAATACATTGTGATCTCTGATGTAGACGCCACTAATCAATGGTAGTGTAGTGATCTCCGCGACTGTTCACTCAGACTGATAACAGCCATCGCTGATTCCTCGTGGCAATCACAATGATGTATATTGATTCGTGATTATCGAAGCAATCGCGGTAAACATGAGATGATAGCAATAATCACTCTTAACTCGAGGTGCTTAGAAATATATCTATTACCTAGCATTTATCAAAGATCTCAAGGTTTGCGCTTGGCAATCGCGCCCATTGCAGGTAATTCATGCTTATCACATCTACCTCTGTTAAACGAAGATGTCTACAGTTATTACTCTTCACCTGTGATAATTGCAGCTATCACTGCTCACTTGCGCTAATCACATCAACATCAGCAATCACTGTCAACTCGTATTAATTTCGACATTACTCTTAATGCATGGCAAACACAGTTGTTTATTGTTAATTCATGACCATCACAACTGTCTCTGTTAAGTCACGTTGATAAAAACTATTTCTATAAGCTGGCGTTGATTACAGCTGTCATAGTTAATTTGCATTGGCCTCTGTTACCATAGTTACTTTGTGATGATCACGGCCATCAAGGATAACTCGTAGTAATCACAACTACCAGTGGTTAATGCCGTCGACTTCAGCTTTTACAGCTTCGTTGCGCTGGTCAGAGCAGTTAATGTCTATTAAATACGATTGCAGATAACACTATAGACTTGAGTTTATCACAGTTATCACTATTGAAGTTTTCATTTTCTTTGTCACTATCACTTTTAACTTGTTTTATGACGTTTATCACTAGTTCTGATAACAGCTGTTACTATGAATGTAGCTGTCTATCAGTTTGTGTCGATCAAAGCTATCACTGTAATATCGCATTAGTCACCATTATCACTGCTTATTCAGAATGATCGCATCTATCACTCTGGACTCATATTAAACACATTGATCACCACGACCTGTCTGTGGCTGTAGCTGTGATTTTAACACGTCGGGGTCACAAATAATGATGCGTACTCGAGAATCCCATTTATCTCCCACTCTATAAGTTCCCCAATAACGGATCAGAGCTTGGTTCAGCCATTATGTCACTTACGATGGTGCTTTCTCCAACTTTACTACTTTTCAGCATTTCACGGTAGACAAAGTCACTGAGTTATGAAGCCGTTTCGTCACTCAGAAGAACAACACAAAAATCCTCTGGAAGCAACCTAGACGAATAGATCGCTATTGCCCATGAACATGCTTGTATCGTTTTATTGATCCGACCAACATCAAACTGAGTGAACTTATCACGAATACAAGTAGCTCATGCGTAAGCAGCCTCTTTTCTTTGAGCAATATAGGCTACCTCCCCATGTATGTTGTGTGTTTGTTCCCATGCCTTGCCAGGCTTTATATCTTTCTCAGCACCAACACCATTGTGTGAGGATCACATCTTGTTAGGTCGCTAGCAACATGGTGCATTGTGCAATATGTAAAATATTCATGAGCGAAATTTAGTTCAATGCGTTGTGAACGATTGTTACCTTCTTTCGCGAGTTTGTACTGTTTGACACCCCTAACTCTCTGCGTTAACGATTGTTACCTTCTTTCGCGAGTTTGTGCTGTTTGACACCCCTAACTCTCTGTGTTAACGATTGTTACCTTCTTCCGCGAGTTTGTGCTGTTTGACACCCCTAACTCTCTGTGTTAACGATTGTTACCTTCTTTCGCGAGTTTGTACTGTTTGACACCCCTAACTCTCTGTGTTAACGATTGTTACCTTCTGCCGCCAGTTTGTGTTGGTTGATACCCCAAACTTTCTGTGTTAGCAGTTGTTACCCAAGATGCAGTTGTTTATTGTTGTGCCTGATCTCATTGGGGATTATTTTGGCGTCATAATACACAACGAAGAAAAAGAGACTAACTTTGATCTCACATTTTCACTCATACATCAAATTACTCATTCACTCAACGACTTGCACACTCATATATATATACATAGCGACCAACTCATTCACTCACTCTCCCACTTATTGACTCTTTCATTTACACACCAATGAATCAATTAATTCAATTGATCACTCAATCACTCACTGATAATTTACTTCCTCAGTTACTCACGCGCTAACTCTCTCTCTCTGATTGACGTACCGACGCACCCGCTCAATTTGTGACTTCCTAATTCAACCATCTGTTCACTGTTACTCTCACTTAATTACTCGCTCTCCCATGTACACAATCATGTACTTACTCACACGTCCACACACTCGTTCATTAACGTACTTGCTTACTCACTCATTCATTCGTTGATTTACACACTATAACACTCACACATGCATTTATTCCTTGTTTGGCTTACTCACTCATATCACCCATCATTCATACAGTCATCAAATGAGTTCTTCAATGACTCATGTACTCACTTCCCCCACTCACCCAGCCACTCACGCACTCGATATATCGCTGTCTGATACTCGCTCAGCAACAAAGATAGTCATCCATTTAATCCAATACTCAATTACCAAAACACCTGTATACTCACACCTGGCACTTGAACGCTCTTTGTATCCCGCTCGCCCATTCATTCTTGCCACCATTGTACATATCAGCTACTTTACTCGCTGATAGTTAAAGTAGCTCCCCCACACATACTTTCTCCCACTCACTAACTCGGTCACTAACTCACTGTCTGACTGACATTCGCCGCTTATGCTAACTCTCACACGTTCACTCATTCACCAGTTCAATGGTAGACTAAGCGGAAGACCGACTAACTGACTCACCAAATCATTAACTCACATACTCAGTGACTAGCTTACTAACTGGGTCAGTCATTCACTAGCTTACTAACTCAATCACTCATTCACCTGCTAGGTATATCACTGACTCACTGACCATCTCCCTCACTCACTCACGCACTTACTCACTCACATAGTTCACTCAAACTACGATTCATTCTCTCACTTGCTCATTTGCTCATAAACTCACTCTCTCATGCACTCACTCACTAATGCAATCATGCTTTTTAGTGCAGTCATTGACGTTGTTGGTGCACACATACAAATCAACCAAAAACAATAGCTTGATGATATACTTATCGACTCATGCACAATGTTGTCACACTCACCCAAGCACTTGCTCACTCATTCGCTCACAAACATGACATAGTCATTCTCATAAAGTTGATCTCCCAACAACACACCTATTCAAACATAGACTGGACCACTCACTCACGCACTCCCTCTGTCACTCACTCACTCGCTCACCCACTAACCCACTCATTTATTTATGAACTCGCTCACCTATTCGCCAACTTTCGCCACTTCTTACCACACACATTATTATTCATCTTTAGGCTCACCAAATGACTCGTTCACTCACTGACTCAATTAATCACTTATGCAGTCACTCGAACAATCACCAATGCATTCGCTCATTTTCGTTTTCACTCTTTACTTAATTACTCATTTATTTGCAATTTGGCACTCACTCGTGCACTCATTCACTCGCTCAATCACTTGCTCATAACGTGCATAAAGGCTCGTACGCAGTCGCTTTTTCAATCACTCCATACCAAACCACTTACTCGCTCACTCATAAACTCGATTACTCCTTCGTTCACTAACTTACCAACCTGCTTACGCATCCAATCACTATTTTGCTCACTCATTCGATCAGGCACTAAACCCCTAGCACACACGCATTTATTCATGTTATTGGTTTATCCTATGGCTCCAACATTTAATAATGAGTCATTCACTGATTCATACACTCTCACCCCTTACACTTTAGATTACTAAAGCATTTGATGCATCTCGGTTGCTCTCGCTCATAAATGCATCAGCATGCTGACCGAATATGAAACCCACTAACCCATAATCCCATTCGCTCGATCGAATACGCATTAAGCACTAGTTTACTCTCACTTCTCTCATTGACAAGCTCGCTCATTCACTCTCTCTCTCACTTTACAACTCATTGATTTTCTCTCGCATTGTCATCGCTAATATCCAACTCAGACGTTCCCATTGTCGTGCACTCATTCCTCACTTCACTTCACTCACTGACTGACTCACCCGTTCACTGATGCATAGATTCACTCACATAGTCGCTCACTCATTTACACACTCACTCATGACCTATAAACGCACTTTCATCACCCACTCAGCCACACTCACTCACTCACTCACTCACTCACTCACTCACTCACTCACTCACTCACTCACTCACTCACTCACTCACTCACTCACTCACTCACTCACTCACTCACTCACTCACTCACTCACTTGAAGATTTGTTCAAAAACTTCTGTAAACATGCGACGGGTTGAAGTTTTGTGCGCACATTGTCCATATCTTTCCTTCTCTGTTCATGAGCAAGACCAAGCTTATCAATTAGACCTGAATGTAGGTTAATTTCCTTCATGCGCTCTATCAACTTTTCCAGCTTTTCCATGGGGTCATTAGTGTTGCACCAGGTTCGAAGAAATGGAGCAATGATGATATCAACATTTCTTGTGTAATTAACACTTGGTTGAGCGCAGACAGGCTTTGAAGCACGGTCGGTAATATGTTTGAAAGAGGAGTCCTTGTGCACAGACCCAGGGCAAGGCAAGAAGTCCCGTGAATTGTGGTTGATTTTACTTCTTGGTCTTCTCAGCAGGACAAGTTCACACTCGCCTGCTGCCAGTACCTTACAATAGATTAGTATTGCTAGATTCTTTATTCACATTATTCCCGAAATGCACAGAAATTATACAATTTTCTATTGAAAAATATTCAGGTAAAATCGAATAAGTATTTAGGCCAACAAGATCATATTACATAAGCCAAATAACAACTACCTGAAAATAAAATATACATCAGTACAGAAGATTTTTTGGACCTTGCTATGAGGTACTGCATGAATTCATACTGGGGCATTGACTGATCTTTGACTATCCTAGCATTGGACTGCAAACAAACTTATAAGATATACAAGATAACCGAGTGTTATCTGATATGTTTGATATTATGTACACTGTTACATGTTCAATACATTCACTGTGAGATGTGTACACTGACTGTGACAGGTGTTTGATATCATAGGTATCATATATGTACACTGTTAGCTGCAAGTGTTTCATACCTTCACTGTGAGATGTGTACAGTGTCTGTTACATTTGTTTAATATCATCAGTGACAGATGTATACACAGTCTCTTACATGTGCTTGATACTTTCACTGTTAGATGTGTACACTTTCTGCTAATACGTTTGATATCATCAAGGCCATAATGATACCAACTTTTTGGATGGATGGATCAACCCTTAAAACAATTTTGTCATTGCATACATAGTTATCCCAGTTAGCATAGTAAAAACAGTGTCCTTTGCGGGTATAACATGGTAAACCCAGTGTGTGCTGTAGCTTGTATAGCATAGTAAACCCAGTGTGTGCCCAGACTTAGATAGCACAATAAACCCAATGTGTGCCCTAACTTGGAGTACACTGTAAAACCAAATGTGTGTCCTGGATTGGAATGCATTGTAAACATAACATGAGTATCCTGGCTTGAATAGCACAGTCAACATGCAGCGTGCCCTAGCTTTGAAAGCTAAGTAAACAACAGCGTGACAGAGTTGAATACCACGGTAAACCTATATATATATATATATATATATATATATCTATATATATCTATATATATATATATATATATATATATATATATATATATATATATATATATATATATACTTACAATTGCAACCATTTTGGACAATATCGACAAAAACCGACCATTTTGGGTCATTCGATTATTTCGCTTTTTGGAGCTCAAATTATGTGATATCACGGATGCAAAACATTATACATCTGCCTTGTACAGCTTTCAGTTAATATCTTCATTCAAAACTTATTTTAGAAGATTATAAAAATCCTAGGCCAAAATGGTTGTACCAAAATAGTCATGATAGTTTTGTCATGCAAAAAAACAACCATTTTGGAACTTTTTTATAAAACCAACCATTTTGGCCTTTTTATATAACCAACCATTTTGACCATTTTACATATCTACCCATATTGGCGATTAGAATAAACAAATGAGCCGACCAGGCCTTTTTGCCATCCGATATTACCAACATTTATTATCCCAACCAACCTACTACTGACAGACCATCGTGTATACAACCTTGGGTTACAAAGCTTAGTCACTGAAAAAGCTTAGGTCAATGAAACCATAAACGACTTAAATTTAATTCCTACACACAAGCTTGCACAAAGTATTGCGCGTTTTTAGGTCTTTCGGGAACCGAAAGAAACTTTTTTCGATTTCTCATTGTTTAAACATAATTCGAACTGTACATTCACAATATTCAACGAGCCATGAAGAAAAAAGTGAAGCTAAATTATCGGCGCGATTCCACAAAATGCTGATGCAATGTCTTGCTCCGAAAAGTTCCGAACCTTGCCGAGCGGCAGGTGTACCGGTCGAACGGAGAAAATATGCATTAAAGTCACCTATTTTAAGGAAGGGAGTTCTTCAACGTACCCGTTATTAATTTGGTTACAAGTTTATACTTAGGTACTGCGAGTTTTAACAAGAATTAGTGATACCTAACATTCTGAAGATTGTCGTCTCTAATATTGGAGCACGGACGATTCCAAGTCAAAAATGCACGTAGGTCATATATTTTAACGTATTTATATTCTGATTCATGGATAATTAAACTGTCATCATTGAAGTAATTGCTGTAACTATTATACATTTCGATTGCTCTGGGCAGATTTATGTTATTTAACCACTCTGAACACTGTAATCTGTCTGTCAACGATGTTGGACAACATCTCTCTTCCCTTGAATTGGGAGAGTCCAAACAGCTGTCACTATTTATCTCCGTGCGACATGGCGACAGTTTTGCCGCACATGGCCAAAGTTGCAAGATCCGCTTAAATTTGGTGCAACAAAACAACAAGGTATAATCTTAAATCAGTTCCAATTAAATGAATGAAGAAGTGTTTATATATAGTAAATGAAAGGCGAATAAGATATGGTAATTTGAGAGAAAATGACTTTCGACTGAAGCTATTTGGGTGTTTCCCAAATCGGTCGCGTTGACAGGCTTCTGTGAAGTTCTGATCAGCTAGCTAGCTATACGCTGAATGACACGGACCAGTGGAGGCAGCATCACATAGCGTTATGAACCCATTCCTCGCTCTTAAATGGTTCAATAATTTATTTTCGTATTGTTAAATATTAACTGCAATAATGCAAACCAGCCGAGAAGTTTAGGCAACAGGACACAAAGTATGTGCATGTCATATAATGGTGTGTCCAATTGCATATGTTCATGCATCTATTCACAATTTGCTTCATCAAGTGTCAAACTGACCTCCAATTGATTAATTGTGCATTCTTTATTACATGTTTTATCTGTTCATGAAAGAGCATCATTGTCTTGCCTTACATTATATTTATTTTGAGAATTAAACTGAATCCCATCTTTTAGTGTGAACGATATAAATCCCCTCAAGACACCATGATTAAAACATGGAATAAACAATCTTTAAGCTTTAAATATATCACCTTTATTCAGTTTGCCACATAATAACATGTAGTTACAAAATGGAAAAAAAAACAGCAGCATCTGCAGGCAATGTGCTGAAGGATTTCTTAAGGTCAGGAGTAGGCAGAGGATGAATTTAATTTGTTGATGATTAAACTTTGATTGCTGTTCACTTGCCTATCTAGGGTCACTTAAGTTCTTAAAAAAAATGTATCCACATTAAAGACATTCAGAGTTGATTCAGCTGAATAAATTGACTTAATGGACTGAATGTATTGACCTCATAAGGGTTAACAATATAAGGAAATCAATTATCAGGATATCATTATCAGCCAAAGCATATCTACAGATAAATTTGAACATGATCAGCAGGAACTTTGACAACAGCGTCTTATGTTGCACTATCAGTAATAAACTTTCAATAGGGCCAGTCTTGGTGGGTTTCCATTAGGACACAATTAGTGAATCCATACAACAGCTTGTCCATATGATTCAGCTAAAGACGATTCTCCTGCTGTGCCCCAGCTATAGTTGCACATTCTGTTACACACACAAAGTTAACTTGTCAAACTGCCAATCAGTCTTATATCATAAGAACTAAAGGAAGTCTATGTAAAACATTACACAACATTAATTCTTACCAACCTGATAAGGTTGAATATCAATACAGCATGTCACATGAATCAATCTCTTGTAATTAAGTAAAGGAAGTAAAAACTAATCCCTCTCTTGTGGCAGACACTGAATCTACATTTGAATATAAACTAATAGAATATTGGTAAAACACATCGTAAGCCTGATATTATCAATATGCACTGCAATTACATAACCAATAACAAACCGCCCACCCATCAATAATTAATGTTACCTTCATTCATTGACCACTGATGGCAACTTTAACATTCTCTTTCTGGGTATCCAGATAACAGGCATTGACTAGTGACCACCAGGAAGGTTGCTATGGAGCTTAGCATTGATAAATATACTAGAATTCAATGCTTGACTGCTCCCCTGGGTTGGCTATGGTGCACTTCCTTCTGTCACTTAATAAAATGGTGTCTCATCCACATAAGCCAGCTCTCTTCACCCTTAACCCATGGTCACATTTACAATTATACACATCTGAAAATCAGTATATAGTGAATATGAGGACATACATATCTGATGTTCATCTGGAGTTGATTATGTGACAAAGCCAGATGTTCAGAATAAGTCTACAGCTCAGAGAGCTTAGTTCAGTCATCAGTAACAGGGCTGGAACTTAACTAAAATGGCCACCCGTCCTGACCTGTCCTGGTGACCGGTGGCCATTTTACATGTTAACTGGCCTCAAGAAATACTACCCCTCCAAACAAAAATGATGCCATGTTAGGAGAACCCCAGGTCGGTGACATACTGGGCTGGTGACAAGAACCCCAGGTCAGTGTAACGACTGGCTGGTAATAAAAAGAACCCCAGGTCTGTGTCATGCTGGGCTGGCGATGAGGAGGTGATATGAATTGCAGATAAATACAGAGCAGATTAAGTGTACAACAATGAGACACTATACACAGGTCACCTGTGTATAGTGACAGGTGCATACATCATAACTGCAAGACCATCAATCCGGACCATGTGGAGCTTAACAGTCATACTGGGTAAACAGAACTTCTGATAAAAAAATCTTCTACATTAACAGATTGTTGAAGCCATACCCCACACACAACAAATACAGATAATACTCATTGTTTCGGTCATTTTGGTCATTCTGATGGTTTTAACAAAAATTACAATTATACATAATATGTCTTTTTAAGCCCCAGTGATTGATATATCTCAACGGAATATGATAAACAAGAGAAGCCAAAACATTGATGAAGCCACAACATTGATGAAGCCACAAAATTGACGAAGTCATGAAATTGGTGAAGCCACAGTATTGGTGAAGCCAGAGTATTGGTGAAGCCACAATATTGGTGAAGCCACAGTATTGTTGAAGCCACAATATTGGTGAAGCCACAATATTGATGAAGTTTTAATATTGCTGAAGCCACAATATTGGTGAAGTCACAACACAGCTAAAGCCACAACATTGGTGAAGCCACTGGTAAAGCCAAAATATTGGTAAAGCCACAACATTGATGAAGCTACAACATTGGTGAAGCCAAAATATTGATGAAGCCACAACATTGGTGAAGCCACAAAATTGTTGAAGTCACAATATTGACGAAGCCACAATATTGGTGAAACCACAACACTGGTGAAGCCACAACATTGGTGAAGCCACTGGTAAAGCCAAAATAATGGTAAAGCCACAACACTGGTGACGTGACAACATTGGTGAAGCCAAAATTTGGATGAAGGGATAACATTGATGAAGCTACAACATTGGTGAAGCCAAAATATTGATGAAGCCACAACACTGGTGAAGCCACAAAATTGGTGAAGTCACAATATTGATGAAGCCACAATATTGGTCAAACCACAACACTGGTGAAGCCACAACATTGGTGAAGCCAAAATATTGATGAAGCCACATTATTGGAAAAGGAACAGTATTGATGAAGCCACAATATTGATGAAGTCAAAATATTGATGCAGCCACAACATTGGTAACTCCTCAACACTTGTGAAGCCAAATATTGATGAAGCCACAGTATTGGAGAAGCCACAGTATAGGTAAAGGCCACAATATTGATGAAGCCACAGTATTAGTGAAGCCACAACATTGGTGAAGCCACAATATTGATGTCACAGTATTGATGAAGCCATAATATCATTGAATCCACAACACTGGTGAGGCCACAACAATGTTGAAGCTAAAATATTGTTGAAGTCACAACATTGGTTAAAACAAAACACTGGTAGAGCCACAACTTTGGTGATGCCACATTATTTGTAAAGCCACAATATTGGTAAAGCCACAATATTGGTAAAGCCACAACACTTGTAAAGCCACAACATTGGTGAAGCCAAAATATTTATGGAGACACAACACTGGTGAAACCACAGTATTGGTGAAGCCACAACACTGGTGAAGCCACAGTATTTGTGAAGCCTCAATATTGGTAAGGCCACAACACTGGTGAAGCCACAACATTGGTGAAGCCAAAATATTGATGAAGCTACAGTATTGGAGAAACCACAGAATTGGTAAAGCCACAATATTGATGAAGCCACAATATTGGTGAAGCCAAAGTATTGGTGAAGCCACAACATTGGTGAAGCCACAGTATTGGTGAAGCCACAATATTGATGTCACAATATTGATGAAGCCACAATATCATTGAATCCACAACACTGGTGAAGCCGCAACAATGTTGAAGCCACAACACTGGTGAAGCCACAACACTGTTGAAGCCAAGAAATTGATGAAGCCACAGTATTGGTGAAGCCACAATATTGGTTAAGTCACGATATCGATGATGCCACAGTATTGGAAAAGTCACAGATGTGTAAAGCCACAATATTGATGAAGTCACAATATTGGTGAAGCCACAGTATTAATGAAGCCACAACATTGGTGAAGCCAAAGTATTGGTGAAGCCACAATATTGATGTCACAATATTTATGAAGCCACAATATCATTGAACCCATAACACTGGTGAGGCCACAACAATGTTGAAGCTAAAATGTTATGAAGCCATAGCATTGGTGATGCCACAGTATTTGTAAAGCAACAATATTGGTAAAGCCACAATATTGGTGAAGCCACAACATTGGTGAAGCCAAAATATTGATGAAGCCACAGTATTGATGAAGCCTCAATATCATTAAATCCACAACACTGATGAAGCCGCAACAATGTTGAAGCCGAAATATTAATGAAGCCACAGTATTGGTGAAGCAACAACATTAGTAAAAACACAACACTGGTGAAGCCACATTGGTGATGCCACAGTATTTGCGAAGCCACAATAATGGTAAAGCCACAACACTGGTGAAGCCACAACATTGGTGAAGCCAAAATATTAATGAAGCCACAGTATTGGTGAAGCCACAACATTGGTGAAAAAACAACTCTGGTGAAGCCACAACATTGGTGATGCCACAGTATTTGTGAAGCCTCAATATTGGTAAAGCCACAACACTGGTGAAGCCACAACACTGGTGAAGCCAAAATATTGATGAAGCCACAGAATTGGTGAAGCCACAACATTGGTGAAAACACAAAACTAGTGAAGCCACAACATTGGTGATGCCACAGTATTTGTGAAGCCTCAATATTGGTAAAGCCACAACACTGGTTAAGTCACAACATTGGTGAAACTACAATATTGATGAAGCCACAATATTATTGAAGCCACAGTATTTGTGAAGCCACAATATTGGTGAAAAAACAACACTGGTGAAGCCACAACATTGGTGATGCCACAGTATTTGTGAAGCCTCAATATTGGTAAAGCCACAACACTGGTGAAGCCAAAATATTGATGAAGCCACAGAATTGGTGAAGCCACAACATTGGTGAAAACACAAAACTAGTGAAGCCACAACATTGGTGATGCCACAGTATTTGTGAAGCCTCAATATTGGTAAAGCCACAACACTGGTTAAGTCACAACATTGGTGAAACTACAATATTGATGAAGCCACAATATTATTGAAGCCACAGTATTTGTGAAGCCACAATATTGGTGAAGCCACAATATTGTAAAGCCACAAAACTGATGAAACCACAATATTGATGAAGTTGTGAATTTACCATTAACATGAATTTGTTTTCATGGTGGTTAAGCACATGGACCTTAATATTGCACATGCAACTCATTATGTAGAATAGTGAGGAGGTCATGTGGCTTCATCTACATTACTGGCAGTAATGTAGATGAAGCCACATGACCTCCTTACTATTCGTATCTTTAACTATTCATTTATATCAAATCACCAAATGTCATGAAATGAAAAGACTAAAGAATATTTCTCTTCACTTAGCAAGAGCCTAGTGGCCCTACAGCAAGACACGGATCCATTTGATATGAGGAGGTGTCTTGCAGAGATAGATGAGCATAATTGAGATGTTTGGACAGCTGATACTGTTGCCCATCTTGAAAAAATAAACTTCCTAAATTGGGCAGATTAACCAACACAGAGGATATTAATCTCCAATATGATTCAATTGAGATACTGGGTCCATAATATTAAACCCAGAACAGGAGGTAAAGCAGTTAATCACTACCAGATTGTGAGTGCTGCTGAGCAAAATGTCATCACAAACACCTAGTCAATCTCACTGCCTAACAATAAAGACAGAAGACCTATGGCTATTGAACTCTGCTGCTTTTGACAGCATTTAATCATAGCTTTAATAGTATATCTTTGTATTCAATGACACACCAGGGCTGAATAATAACTCCCAAACCCACTTGTCTAGCAACAATAGTCCATCCCCAAGTATGCAAAAAGTTTAAGCCTAATTATTTAAGTTATTAAGAAATGATTCACCCTAATACCCATGAGCTAATAATAACTTAGCTACATTTTCCTGGAACAAGCAATTTTGATTTGCTTTTATTTAGCAAGTCAGAGGTCAAGAGCCATAAAGCTATGAGTTAAAGTTTGCAAGATTTGGTCAATGTGAAGTTGCAAGCTTGCATTATAAGAAAATGTGCCATCAAGAATTATTCCCCATTGAGTAAATCACTCAGGAACAAAAGGTCATGCAGCGCTGATATTTACTTTGTAAGTGATCATCAATATGAGTGGTTCATGTTTAATTTGAGACAGGTATTCCCTATTTGGTTAACATAGCTAAGAAAATTTTTTTCAATAATGTCACAATCAATATATGAGTGACTTGCACTATTAAGAAAATGTGACACCAAACGTTTACAAGCAGACAGATTGACAGGGCAAAACTGTACTGTGTCATGTGTGATTTGGGATTTCAGATATGCTTAATACCCTTATCAACACTAGATCAGATGCACAGCTTTTAAGACTAACTGACAGATGACCATGGCATTTATAGCTTATACATGACATATTCAAATGATATGATTGTACTATTGAACATTGAACATTTGACAACAATTTTACTACCAATATTGATGTGGCAGATACCCTGACAAAAGAGGCTCTGGACTTCAAAAACCCACCTAGGTTCTAATTATTTGGCAAGCCACTGTTGAACTTGGCTGGCAGCTAAAACTAGCACAGTTTGTTTTGGATAGCTATTATTGAGATACAGATAGGATCATTCTCCTGACTTATTGATAACAAAAGTTGTGACTATCATCTAACACATAATCAAACTTATAGGAATGTAATAAAGAATTCATGTTTTAGTGTATTACAATGATACATAATATTAGCAGATCATGCTATTTCCATGTCCAATAAAAGTACTTTAGAAGGTAGGTTAAAGGTCACATTACTGATGCAAGTAAGTATATTATTCAAGAATGTTGAAAGCAAATTATCAATCTTCAACCTTTGAAAAAACATTGAAAGAGTAACCCCACCCCACTAACGCACTACCACCAGAGTAGTTATAACTTATATGGTGTACTATGACACTAGGCTAGGGGTGGCTAGTGTCATAGTCCACCATACAACATTGTTAGTTACAGGTCATAAAGTCTGAAGTCTGTTTGGGTTATTGTGATACCGGAGCGGATTAGGCAATGTTTACATCTGACAGATGACAGCAAAAGCCGTAGGCAATAGTCGATACGGTTTAATGAACGTTAGGAAATACATTTAAAACAAATCATTGGTAATCGATAGATCTATCCAACCAAACTGCAGGCATCTAGTCACATTAACATGGTATCTGGGTATTGTTGGCCCTTGGAATGGTGTTCGTGATCGGAAAGTGTGAGTGTGAACGGTAGAGCCCACGTACGGAACTGCCCGGTGAAGCTCGCTAACCACTGTAAACTACGGGTATTTTGTAATTTGTCGTACATGAAATTTCTTTCCGCAACAATAGCGTTCATTGTTACATGAATGATATTCAATCTATAAACGTTAGAATCATACTGACCGAGCGAGAATCACATGGATACAGTGCGTGTAAAATTGTCATGGCTGACCGATCGTCTTGTTTATGTTCGCTCGTGTACCGGAAATTCCACGAGGTATGGCAGGCTGGAATAGTTACAATCCCAAAATATACCTTCAGATTGAGCCCGCGGGTGCGTTAGTGGGAACATTTGGATTTTACGACACGAGCAAACTGATAACACAGAACAATCTTTTTAATTAATCACTTGATAAAAACTGTCCGTTGATACGATATGCTTTCATTGATTACTCGAAACTTTACACATCATAGATCGAAAAAACCGGTATTTCATTTCAGTGAGATTCTCAAAACATTTTAAATGCTGATCTGCTTCTAGAATTCCCAGCTTAAGTACTACATTTGTTCTTATTTATCTAAATTAAACATTATCAGACGGATATGTACTGAGAAAAAAACAACAAAAATGAGTTGACAAAGACTTACAACCCCGGATTTCCCAGTAAAATCGCCATTTTTTTTATATCCGTCCGTAAAGATATTTGAGCGTGTGCCGCCCGTTATTCTTTAATCTGCTGATTTATATATTCATTCAAAATTTGTATGTTTTTCATTTCAAGCGATAATTTAAAACAAAGAATTGTTCATTGAAGTTAAAAGTCACACAAATCATGAATATAAGTTTGGAGCAAATATACATCGAACAAAGCCATATAATGACCGATTATTCAACATGGCCAAAATGGTCGTTTTGACCAAAATGTAAATTCAGGCAAATGCATTTAACGCCAAGAAAAGTGGATAGTTATCCCGAATAATAAGATTCCAACCTTAGGAGGAGTAGAAGCAAATAAAGTTACGATTTTGTGGGGAAGCGCAGCTGTGTAAGCCTATTATATATATA
>CM067357.1:14678061-14718355 GCA_034190875.2 Urechis unicinctus
GTGAGAATGTGAGACTGTGTCATGTTTGTGAGCAAATGAGTGAGCAAGTGCTTGGGTGAGTGTGACAACATTGTGCTTGAGTCGATAAGTATATCATCAAGCTGTTGTTTTTGGTTGATTTGTATGTGTGCACCAACAACGTCAATGACTGCACTAAAAAGCATGATTGCATTAGTGAGTGAGTGCATGAGAGAGTGAGTTTATGAGCAAATGAGCAAGTGAGAGAATGAATCGTAGTTTGAGTGAACTATGTGAGTGAGTAAGTGAGTGAGTGAATGAGGGAGATGGTCAGTGAGTCAGTGATATACCTAGCAGGTGAATGAGTGATTGAGTTAGTAAGCTAGTGAATGACTGACCCAGTTAGTAAGCTAGTCACTGAGTATGTGAGTTAATGATTTGGTGAGTCAGTTAGTCGATCTTCCGCTTAGTCTACCATTGAACTGGTGAATGAGTGAACGTGTGAGAGTTAGCATAAGCGGCGAATGTCAGTCAGACAGTGAGTTAGTGACCGAGTTAGCGAGTGGGAGAAAGTATGTGTGGGGGAGCTACTTTAACTATCAGCGAGCAAAGTAGCTGATATGTACAATGGTGGCAAGAATGAATGGGCGAGCGGGATACAAAGAGCTTTCAAGTGCCAGGTGTGAGTATACAGGTGTTTTGGTAATTGAGTATTGGATTAAATGGATGACTATCTTTGTTGTTGAGCGAGTATCAGACAGCGATATATCGAGTGCGTGAGTGGCTGGGTGGGTGAGGAGTACATGAGTCATTGAAGAACTCATTTGATGACTGTATGAATGATGGGTGATATGAGTGAGTAAGCCAAACAAGGAATAAATGCATGTGTGAGTGTTATAGTGTGTAAATCAACGAATGAATGAGTGAGTAAGCAAGTACGTTAATGAACGAGTGTGTGGACGTGTGAGTAAGTACATGATTGTGTACATGGGAGAGCGAGTAATTAAGTGAGAGTAACAGTGAACAGATGGTTGAATTAGGAAGTCAAAGATTGAGCGGGTGCGTCGGTACGTCAATCAGAGAGAGAGAGAGTTAGCGCATGAACGAGTGAGTAACTGAGTAAGTAAATTATCAGTGAGTGATTGAGTGATCAATTGAATTAATTGATTCATTGGTGTGTCAATGAAAGAGTCAATAAGTGGGAGAGTGAGTGAATGAGTTGGTCGCTATGTATATATATGAGTGTGCAAGTCGTTGAGTGAATGAGTAATTTGATATATGAGTAAAAATGTGAGATCAAAGTTAGTCTCTTTTTCTTCGTTGTGTATTATGACGCCAAAATAATCCCTAATGAGATCAGGCACAACAATAAACAACTGCATCTTGGGTAACAACTGCTAACACAGAAAGTTTGGGGTATCAACCAACACAAACTGGCGGCAGAAGGTAACAATCGTTAACACAGAGAGTTAGGGGTGTCAAACAGTACAAACTCGCGAAAGAAGGTAACAATCGTTAACACAGAGAGTTAGGGGTGTCAAACAGTACAAACTGGCGACAGAAGGTAACAATCGTTAACACAGAGAGTTAGGGGTGTCAAACAGTACAAACTCGCGAAAGAAGGTAACAATCGTTAACACAGAGAGTTAGGGGTGTCAAACAGTACAAACTGGCGACAGAAGGTAACAATCGTTAACACAGAGAGTTAGGGGTGTCAAACAGTACAAACTCGCGAAAGAAGGTAACAATCGTTAACACAGAGAGTTAGGGGTGTCAAACAGTACAAACTGGCGGCAGAAGGTAACAATCGTTAACACAGAGAGTTAGGGGTGTCAAACAGCACAAACTCGCGGAAGAAGGTAACAATCGTTAACACAGAGAGTTAGGGGTGTCAAACAGTACAAACTGGCGGCAGAAGGTAACAATCGTTAACACAGAGAGTTAGGGATGTCAAACAGCACAAACTCGCGAAAGAAGGCAACAATCGTTCACAACGCATTCAACTAATGCTCATGAATATTATACTTATTGCACAATGCACCATGTTGCTAGCGACCTAACAAGATGTGATCCTCACACAATGGTGTTGGTGCTGAGAAAGATATAAAGCCTGGCATGGCATGGGAACAAACACACAACATACATGGGGAGGTAGCCTATATTGCTCAAAGAAAAGAGGTTGCTTACTTATGAGGTACTTGTATTCGTGATAAGTTAGAGGCGTTCACTCAGTTTGATGTTGGTCGGATCAATAAAACGATACAAGCATGTTCATGGGCAATATTAGTAACACAATCCAGGAGGTAGGCTAGAATCTGAGGTGGCCATCTTGCATACTCAATATGGAGCAAGCAAGAGTCAAACAGTGGAACTGGTTATGGTTAACAAATACGGTATGGCCTGGGTGATTCGCGCAATATCATTCACCCAAAGAATCTTCAGGAGACATTGGCAGTGGGAAAAAAAATTCCCCTGTAGTCATGGAGATCTGTGGCATCAGGGGGAAACTTTGTTAGGACCAATACTAGGGACCCATACTAGGGACCCATACTAGGTAGTAATTCATCCATCATTACGAATGATTATACACCGCCAATGCATAAGTGCATACATAACCACACGCATGCACCTAAAGACGCAAACATGTCCACAAACATGCAAGCAAACAGGATATTGTAACACAAAACATATATCCATGCAAGCATGCATGGCAACACACCAGCAACCATGCAAAAATACACCCAGACTCTTGCAACAATTCAGCTTATCATACCTACGTACATTTAACCATTCCGATTATTACACCTACGTATATTCTACACACCTCATTTGCACATTGAGATTATGCGAGAGAGCGCATGCGTGTCAAGAGATCATGAGCGTGCTTTGTCTAAAAGAGATCAGACGTGTTTTGTTTCCCAGAATAATTTGTGTGTTGGATCTATTCGTCTAGGTTGCTTCCAGAGTGACGAAACGGCTTCACAACTCAGTGACTTTGTCTACCGTGAAATGCTTGAAATGCTGAAAAGTAGTAAAGTTGGAGAAAGCACCGACATCGTAAGTGACATAATGGCTGAACCAAGCTCTGATCCGTAATTGGGGAACTTATAGAGTGGGAGATAAATGGGATTCTCGAGTTCGCATCATTATTTGTGATCCCGACGTGTTAAAATCACAGCTAAAGCCGCAGACAGGTCGTGGTGATCAATGTGTTTAATATGAGTCAAGAGTGATAGATGCGATCATTCTGAATAAGTAGTGATAATGGTGACTAATGTGATATTACAGTGATAGCTTTGATCGACACAAACTGATAGATACTCTGACCGACTAATAGCGACAGCCACTTTCATAGTAACAGCTGTTATCAGAACTAGTGATAAACGTCATAAAACAAGTTAAAAGTGATAGTGACGAAGAAAATGAAAACTTCAATAGTGATAACTGTGATAAACTCAAGTCCATAGTGTTATCTGCAATCGTATTTAATAGACATTAACTGCTCTGACCAGCGCAACGAAGCTGTAAAAGCTGAAGTCGACGGCATTAACCACTGGTAGTTGTGATTACTACGATTTATCCTTGATGGCCGTGATCATCACAAAGTAACTATGGTAACAGAGGCCAATGCAAATTAACTATGACAGCTGTAATCAACGCCAGCTTATAGAAATAGTTTTTATCAACGTGACTTAACAGAGACAGTTGTGATGGTCATGAATTAACAATAAACAACTGTGGTTGCCATGCATTAAGAGTGATGTCGAAATTAATACGAGTTGACAGTGATTGCTGATGTTGATGTGATTAGCGCAAGTGAGCAGCGATAGCTGCAATTATCACAGGTGAAGAGAAATAACTGTAGACATCTTCGTTTAACAGAGGTAGATGTGATAAGCATGAATTACCTGCAATGGGCGCGATTGCCATGCGCAAACCTTGAGATCTTTGATAAATGCTAGGCAATAGATATATTTCTAAGCACCTCGAGTTAAGAGTGATTATTGCTATCATCTCATGTTTACCGTGATTGCTTCGATAATCACGAATCAATATACACCATTGTGATTACCACGAGGAATCAGCGATGGCTGTTATCAGTCTGAGTGAACAGTCGCGGAGATCACTACACTACCATTGAATAGTGGCGTCTACATCAGAGATCACAATGTATTAGCAGTAATAGCTTTGATCATCAGGAGTAAACATTGATCAATACAAGTTGGTAGAGTAGACTGTGATGAACCCGACTCAATAGTGAAAACTGTGATAAACACGGGTTATCAGGGAAAGTGGTGATTACTACTCATTGACTGTGATAGTTGTGGCCTCCATCAGGTATAACAATGATAGCCATAATCCTCATATATCCTTTACTGGAGAGCCACAGAAAATGAAATATCGGCCTTCTGACATTTGTAAATGACATTCGATATTTCGTCAACGGTTGAAGTAGGCACCGGCAAAGAGAGCAATTCGTAGGCGACTGGGGAGTGTGTATTGCGTGTGTGTTATTTGCACACGGTTGTATATTAGCGAGGGAACATGAGAGTGCGTGTAGGCGTGCACAATGCAACAAGAATTTACCAAAATCAATGTCCGTGAAAATGGGCAAAATCATAGCGTTCACTAAGTGAACTTCTTGTATACTGTAAGATATCTTTATGAGGACGAATTTTCCCATGAAAGCTGATAAATCATAGCGCTTCAGGTTTTGTCTGTTGTCTCACTCCAGTCTAAGCTGCGATAAATCACTGGGTTCTCTTTGTGCTGAGACTTTCATTTTGTTACCATATACCTAACACTTATTCAGCAGTTAAGTATGAATAAAGGAACTTTACATGGCGCAGCTGATAGGATTTGGGACACCTGGGGCCGTATTCACCAACCGACTTAAGTCTAAGTTTTGTCTAATAACGCTGAGCCGTGACTTAGCGGTATTCACCAACAAACTTAAGTTTAAGTTTTGACTCAAAACGTGCTCAAAGCTGAGACACCTTCGACGGTGACTTAAGTTTTTAATAATGACTTAAATATGGCCGACACAGTTAACATCAACATTCCGCGGCTGTTTTGTTCGTGATTTTAAGAGTTAATATTTGATTATAGCTCATAATAAAGTTAAATGAGATATAAATCGACAAGCTTTTCCATTTACACGTTAAATTTTAGCAATGTTTATACAACTGGCCGGATGAGACTACAATCGGTCTGCGAAGCGAGATATTTCGCTCGCGACCATATTTTGCCATACACTGCCAAGATGACAGCGAACACATGTCCTCGGGTCGATGATGTTTACGTGGCATTTTTGTCACATGCAAAGTATAACGTCTGCTAAATATCAACGGAAAATAGTCAGTCATTCATTCAGAAGATGGCGATACTGTTTTGTATTAAAAAGCTTCGCCCGTTACAACGATAAAATCTCATTATGATGATTTATAACCCGGCCATCATAAAGTATCGAGGCCGAGAGGCAATATGTCAAATGTCAGCTGCATTGAAATGTAAGTCATACATTGTATCGACAAATTATATTTAATCTATCTTTTGCGGAATGAGGGAACATGATTTGGTTTAAATGTCGTGCTGACAACTATTTAAAATACTCCAGTCTACATTGCGTTTACATTGGATAGATTTTGACAGTAGTCTAGAGGTGAGAACTGAGATACTTCATCCATATTGAATATATATAGTTCCGAACAGAATTGACAGATAACCCAGGGTTCAATCAAAGATTTAGCTATAATCTTTACAAGATCTTTGGTTCAATATTAAATGGAGAGGGTGGTTTGGGTGACTTAAGTGAACTAATTAGGTATCAATTTCGCGATATGTGTAACCTTGCAGGGCTATGTCCAGTAGACTGTAGAGCATTCATGTGACATACACTACCGAGGAGGGTATTTATGGCAGGAGGACACTTTACCAAGACTCTAGACACTTATGATATATTGAACACAATTAGAAAAGTGGGAATTATTCAATTAGTGATTCTAGTCCTATTTGAAATAGCTTGTAATAGACTATATTAAGTCCAGTAGGGTCATCATGTTACAAATATTAACAAGGTCTACAATGGCTCTACATACCGACGATTTATTGACCCCAGATAGAAAAGTGAGAATTATCCAATCAATAAATATTTTCCTCTTTGAAAAAAGAATGGGATTGGTTATGGTTACCTCTGTGCACTAATTAGGTATCAATTTGATGATTTATTGACCCCAGCTAGAAAAGTGAGAATTATCCAATCAATAATTATTGTCCTCTCTGAAAAAAGAATGGGATTGGTTTTGGTTACCTCAGTGACCTAATTAGGTATCAATTTTGTGGTATGTGTACCCTTGCAGGGCTATGTTGCAAAGTGATTCCTGTGAAATGCTGATGGGCTATTGATAAAGGTCCTGTTTTCTGCCTATGTAGGTGATCACTCCTGGCAAGAACATGACAAGAGAAGTCTTGAAAATCTAATTTGGTTGTTTCATTGATTGACTGAATGTAGTACTATAATGAAATGGCTGAACCAACAAGCTTCATGTTTGTTTTATATCAAACAAATAACAAACACCTTCTACTAATTCCCACTAATAATAAGTAAGTAGATAATTTTGAGATTTTACTTGTTATAGTACTTAAGAATATATTTGTTTGATTAATCTGTTATTAAAACATTTTGGCAGAATTAGCATTCCCAAGTACAGTGCCTGCTGAGTATTATAGTGAACTAGTCAACTTTTTATTCAATCATTTTTAAGCTGGCTGTCATTTGGAATATATTGTCTAAAGGAACTAAAGAAATGCATATTTTTACATGTGAAAAACAGTTTGGCTTTAAACAGAAACACTACAGATATGTGTACGTATGCCTTGAAAGATATTTTAACTATCTAAACTCAGGCTCCACTGTATTTGTATGTTTTCTATAAGCTTCAAAAGCTTTTGATAGAATTAATCGCAAGACATTATTTCTTGAAATGTCTCATTAGGTTATTAGTATATTGGTAGGGTCAACAGAATATTGTTGCTAAATTGGGCGGTACTTTCTAAGAACCTTTTCATGTTAACAATGGTGCCAGACAAGAAGGCATACTGTCACCCTTTCTAATCAACTTGCATATGGAAGATCTGACTGTTAAACTAAATGCATGTACAACCGGTTTTATGTTTGGTTCTAAGCCTATTAACCACCTTATGTATACTAGCTACATATCAGACATGTGGAAACACTGGTAATTGAGTATATTCACTGTATATGGCCAACTAAGGTGATTTCACACTGTCATCTGTAAATATTCTGTACTTCTTTCTGTCTGTATATACTAATGACAATTTTTGCCAATTTCATGAGGAATTAAATGATGTTAATGATGTGATTTATTTTCAACATTTGTATGCAAAAGAAAATGGCAAACAATCTGTTGGCAGAAGAGTGATTTAAAGAATTGAACTCAAAACACCACAATTCATCCTTTTTCATTTGTAGTTCAAGTGCTTTAGTTGCTATCTCATCTTTTATTATCTGCACCTCAAGGGATTTTCTAGGTGGGGAATGTCAGTCCTAAGATTTGTTTTCATCCGTTTCAATCTAGGTTGATCAATGTCAATGGCTGTTACACATCAATAAGCCAAACTGTTGTTATTGAGTCTTCATGGTTGTGGCAATTGGATACGAGTATTCTACATATATGGCTTACGCATTGCAGCTTTAGACTTGGGTGTATTCTTAGCAAGTTCACAACTTTCTTAAGACACAACATTTGATGATATAATGTATTTACATGTTACTTAACTGTTGTATATTGAAAGCAATATTGCTAATGTAATTATGACATCATTTTCATCATATGATGGTAGGATTTGTTTTCATATACTATAAGAATATTATAACCCATTTGTAGAAGTGCTTGCTTCTTCTGGTATAGAATTGGCAGCACTGGCACCTAGATCAACAACAGGATGTATGAGCAAAATGATATTTATAAGTATGTTTTAACAGTGTCTGAACATAGGTAGAATTGAATAAAAACATACCATTACCACATCAAATTAACATTGTCATTTACTTACTGTCTATTCCACCGGCAACTTCATTTTGGGAGGGAGCCCCCTCAAACATTCTGAGGAATACTGCCTCAGCTTCATCAGCCTGTTTTGGCTCCTTCCCTTCTCCAGTTGAAGGATGCTTCACTGCATCTCTTTTTGCTTTGGCTATTTCAAACATATATGTTGAATACCAATGGAATAGATACTTCCATTTAAATATTACTCTGAATACAACATGATAAATGAATCAAGAATTCATTATTGACAACAATACTCTTATAGACTAGACTAGATTAAACTGGACTACCCAGTAGCAGACGACTAATGATTACACGGAAGCCTGGAGGGGCGGGGCAGTAGTCTTGAGTAGACAGGTAGACGACGAGTCAGATTCCGAAAGAAGAGCTAAACTACTCAAAATCTCGTCAGAGCGATCTGAATATCATTTAATACAACAAACAGATAAAGATAATCTAAAACGTTTAACAATAAAATTAGCTTTGCAAATTAATTGATGATATTGTATATCGGTTTGTTTTCCGTTGATTATCGTCCATCGTCAAGACGAACAACAAAGAACATCGTCAAGCTCGAATTCTCCTTGCGTTGACAAGTAATAATCCTTGATAACCATCCATGCACACAAACTGGATGATGTAAATCTCTTTATCCAAACTGTCGAGTTGTAGTAGACATCGTAGACCATCATATGTCTACAAACCCGCGCAAAATGTTTGAACCACGGCGCACTGCGAGAGGCGAGGTTTTGATTCTGGCAGACAGCCAAAACGTTGCGCGCGTGTCTCAACTAAGTCCGTACTCAACGGTGTTGGTGAATACCAACTTAGCGACGGCTCAGCTGAGTCATCATAACGGCGACTCAGCGTTGAGTTGTGACTTAAGCTCAGCGTGGTTGGTGAATACGGGCCCAGGTAAATGTCCATCAAGTGAAAATGAGCGATAATTCAGGAACATCAACATCATCGTCGAAAACGCAGTGAGTTGCCTTCACATTCCTGTATTGAACTGCACCCCTACCGACTTCATGTCTTGCCGCTGTGAGGAAGTGCTGTTCAAAAGAGGACTCAAGACGTTCAATGACAAATTCAAGGCGATCACAGCACTAGAGGAGGAAAGTAGAGCAAGCAGTTGCCTTAAAAAAGGATGACAAAGAAGAGCGTATAGTAAGTAAAGGTTTTACCCACCTTATAGCATACCCCCATCCGGCTTCTCTGGCGGTGTAGTGGCATCCCATGGTCGCTGCACATCGCATAGTCGTGCTCAGCATTGCCTTCATTGGGTAACAGCAGATTAGTATAGGGCATCAGCGAACCTGCCACACACAGCGCCCTGTTCAATATGGCGTTTTCCTCCATTGCTGGAACAGCATTAAGCAACCCTCTGCCACATATTGAATGATCTGAAAACAACGATTCGCTGCCTGCTTCCCTGAGACACAGAGGAAGATACCCTCTTCTCTGAGTGTCCTCTTTGATGCATACGAGGTAGCTTGGCACCCCATTGTGGCCAAACTAGCTAAGACAATGAAGGTTACCCAGCTAAAATGACTGCCAATCACTACCAATGCCAATGCCCAGACTTGAACGTAGGACTACAAAACCACTAGATTTACGCATGAAACCAGATGCGGAGCCAAAAGCAGTACCTTCAAGTGCCTCATCACTTCAAGGGTTGGATGAAAGATGCTCTAAACATGGATAAAATACTGGATTATCGAACGCGTCCCACAAGGCACACCCACCATTTGGTGTTCTCGGATGTTTTTAGTGCCAAAGAAATGTGGCAACATATCCTTAAACACATCATACAAATCTCCTGTTCAGCCAAGCATCTATAATGCTGCCGAACACTAATAAAGTGAGATTAGACGCCTTGAACGGGTACCATTCGCTCCCTCTGGTACAGAACGACACGGCAGCTACCACATACATCACCGAATGGGGTCGTTACCGATAAAGAGAACCCCTCAAGGCTTCCGTCCAGTTGGAGACGCATACACAAGAGCTTATGATGACCTCGTCACTGAAGTCCAACACAAGGCAAAGGTCATCGATGACACAGCACTGTGCGACCATAACGTCACATCGTTATTTTTCCATGTCACAGAATGTATCACGCAGGGCTCAGAGGGAGGGAACAGTGCTGCCTATTCATCATGGGTACCCAGCCCTCACTGCTGTGGTTGACCAGGAACCATCGGTAATATTGCTAAGTGATGGGACACTGAATCGTCATAAAATATCTATACCATGTGTGCGAAATAAATGCTATAATTATTACTGCTTGCCCCCGTCGGCCGTGATTGAAAGAGAAGACACCGAATTTATGTTGCAAGATAATGATAATGCCGATGCCCCCTTCTGCTACCCAATAACTCCTGCCATTGATGACTATGACCTAGATCATACGATCCAAGTGATGGCTCCAATCGTTCAACCTAACAAACTATGCAGCATTCTCAGCCCTCACTCGACTCCTATTCGGGGATGTTTGCCTTTACCTGTTGGTGGCAAATGATGTAATAGTGTAAGGCATACGTATTGTGGTAGCTTCATCACTCCAGGCGTGGCTCACTAAGGTGTGAATGGGATGAAGGCCCTTGCTCGGATGTGTGTACACTCGCCTGGCATGTCTGCTGCTACAGTGAACCACAGGAACCAATGTAGCAAATGCTACGCTATAGCACCATCACAACACGCTCTACCAGCGATCCCACCCTCATCACCACAATATCGGCAGTCATTCCTCTCACGGTGGAGAGTGTGTTACCGTTTATCATTAGCATACCATGCTTAGGGGAACAGTAGGGCCGAGATAGCTAGTGCTAAGTACCACTTATGACGAATCTTGGCTCTGCCAGTGACTTCGACACAGACGGGGTTACCGCTGCCCTACAACAATACCACAACACACCACTACAAGAAATCAACCGATCCCGAGCATTTCTTAAGGGTCACTTGGCTTCCACAGATCCTATCAGAATGGCAAAATAGTGTGCATTAGAGAGAACTCACACTCGCACTTAGAAACGTCTGCAACGTCCGCAACGTCGACAATTACAACATGCGTGGAAACGTCCCGTAGTTGTCTATTCTGAGCAGCAACTATCTGGCTCGTGTATATGTCATGGTCGGACACATACTGGCTATTGCATGGTGAACTGTGTTAATGGATGGACACAGATTGGCTATTGCATGGTGGCATGTGTTAACGGTTGGACACGGATTGGCTATTGCATGGTGGCATGTGTTAACGGTTGGACACATACTGGCTATTGCATGATGGACTGTGTTAATGGATGGATACAGATTGGCTATTGCATGGTGGACTGCGTTAATGGATGGACACAGATCGGCTAATGCATGGCGGACTGTGTCATTCGATGATAGGTGGAGACTTGTTACATGACGCGATGCTGTTGACAGGGTGAGGAAATGGGCAAGGCCAGGGGAGGAAACAGTCGAGGAAAGATTCATACTTATCACATGGTGTATCGCCTAAGAGGGTATCGCAACGCTAAATGGGATCACTCCAGGTTAAAATATATGGCCACATCACTTGCGTGCAGCGCACTGCTTATCACAAGGTCTAGTGTAAAACCACTTGGATATTTGTGGTTAATTCAGGGGCACGATCGCGACGACCATGGCTCAACATAAGCCACTTCCAAGCAACCCAAAAGACTTTGGATCAATAGTCACAAGCGTATCTGTTGATTCCATGGTAGCGCAATCTGACAACGGGCAAGCTTTTCACTCATAGAAATGCTAACCGTATAGTCAGCCCAATGTGAACCTTGTTAGCATAGCATTTTGGTGTCGCTGATTGCGGGTTGAGAGCCAGCATATAGGTGACCAGGAACTTGTTAAGGACTGTGGCTGTAGAGGAGAGTAGCGTTACGACTTCCTCACATATAGCAGTTGGGGGTACCTATCTTGAAGTTAACTGAAGTTGATTCAGTGACATTTTGCCCAGTTGACCATGGATCTGCGGCTCTGCACCTCATGCTAACTCATTGACACCTGAGGGCTTGCTCTGATAAAAGTCTGCGTGAAGCGGAGACGGCGGCTGTTGACAATAAGGTACCACCACATTGGCTTGTTAGATAACATGATACAAGACCCTGTCGATGACTTACTGTGCCCAGTTAAAAATAAAATAAAGCAATTAAATAACAAACAAAATACGAAGTCACGTATTATCGAGATACTCTCAAATCAACGCATTCCAGATTCCACAAGCATGTTATAAATTATCACGTTTTAAATCATAAATTACCACGCTATAAATCATAAAGGGCATAAATCATAACGCTATACGTCATCATGAAATAAATCACAAATGGCATAAATCATAACGCTATACATCATCATGAAATAAATCACAGAGGCGTCCGTCATTGATCAACCATTATCGGTAACTGCCCATGCATATATGCGTCACACAATAGGTGCATGGTATTTGTTGGATTAGACCTAACGCTTAACAACCTGCAATGCATAGAAATGCTAAAACTGCAAATACAAAATGATTATTTGTATGATTCTTATCCATACTTTTGCCTCCACTACCAATCCAGACTTACCATTACATGTTTCGTTAATAAGGCTGTCATAATATATCTCATCATCAAGCTATTGATACGGATGATATAAATACTGCAATGCCTCTATTCGACACTAAAATTACTCTCTGTTAATATTTCAGATATGTGACGGATTCTGTTGTTCCGTCATTGAAAGTTTAGATCTAGAGCATAATTGTCCGTGAATGTGTATGCATATTCATTGTTATTCATGTTTGTCCATGAATAATTGCTTACCATTAACATCGATATTAATGTATTTTAAAAAGCACAGATAATACTCTGTATCTGTACCTTCCATTAAAACATAAATCAAAAACGGTGTGTGCGGGGATTGGGTGCAAAATCTCCTTGAATAGGTGTCTTTAACATCTTAAAAGAGAGGAAGAAAGAATATGAACACAGCCAGACCAAGCAAAGCGTACCTGGAGCAGCTTCCATATGATGTATATAAACAAAGTCGCAGTTTTGTAAGAAGATGCAATAACATGAAACACAAGACGAATCCCGTATATCAATGTATTTAATAGACATGGCGCACCTTAATTTACTATTAACACCAACATATCTTTATTTAACCTGACACCGGCACGTCATTCAATGAATTTGGTATTGATGTAAAAGACTTCATAACAGCAGATGCGTTCTTGCTGTCCAGGCAACTCGACGAGAGCATTTGAAACCCCGACAACAGTCATTATTGTGGTATTTGAATACTTCGAACCCTGCTTGCTTTAGCTCATGCAGAATATTGCATGCCTCGACATAATCGTCGATTGTCATTGGTGCTCTATGACTCGGAGTGTGCAGCTCCGCGAGGATTTTGCCGAATGCTATGGATATCGCCGGATTCAATCATATCCCGGAAGACACCCCACTCGTACTTCTCAATGTCTATCTTCAATATGTCTATCACCGACTGATAATGAAAGGCAATATAATCAGCATCGTCATCTTCAAAAGTCACACCGTCATGAATATGTGTTGTCAGCGTTTTCATAATCTGTATCTTAATTACCATTATTTTTGTCTCACAATAACCGCTTTTTATATGAGTTGTTACATTGCAGTGAACGCATGGTTTGATCGTTATTTGCACAAGCAGTATCATCATTACTACACTACGCATGCACATCATCGTAAGTTTGTTTTATAATATGGCCAGCGTCATTAACATGAGCTATTGGTAATCTATCACTCCCCTATCACCATCTGTTGTTGCCCTGAGAAAAGATGAATTTTACCTCAGTATGACCGAGTTGTTTTCGAATTTCTGCAATCCGGTTCAGTTCCCACTTTCCTTTCGGGCCTATCCATTCATGTATTCCAGAGGCACCAAGGTTATAGAAATACAGCTTTGAAGTGAAAATGAGCGATAATTCAGGAACATAACATCATCGTCGAAAACGCAGTGAGTTGCCTTCACATTCCTGTAGTGAACTGCACCCCTACCGACTTCATGTCTTGCCGCTGTGAGGAAGTGCTGTTCAAAAGAGGACTCAAGACGTTCAATGACAAATTCAAGGCGATCACAGCACTAGAGGAGGAAAGTAGAGCAAGCAGTTGCCTTAAAAAAGGATGACAAAGAAGAGCGTATAGTACGTAAAGGTTTTACCCACCTTATAGCATACCCCCATCCGGCATCTCTGGCGGTGTAGTGGCATCCCATGGTCGCTGCACATCGCATAGTCGTGCTCAGCATTGTCTTCATTGGGTAACAGCAGATCAGTATAGGGCATCAGCGAACCTGCCACACACACAGCCACTGTTCAATATGGCGTTTTCCTCAATTGCTGGAACAGCATTAAGCAACCCTCTGCCACATATTGAATGATCTGAAAACAACCATTCACTGCCCGCTTCCCTGAGACACAGAGGAAGATACCCTTTTCTCGGAGTGTCCTCTTTGATGCATACGAGGTAGCTTGGCACCCCATTGTGGCCAAACTAGCTAAGACAATGAAGGTTACCCAGCTAAAATGACTGCCAATCACTACCAATCCCAATGCCCAGACTTGCACATATGACTACAAAACCACTAGAATTACGCATGAAACCAGATGCGGAGCCAAAAGCAGTACCTTCAAGTGCCTCATCACTTCAAGGGTTGGATGAAAGATGCTCTAAACATGGATAAAATACTGGATTATCGAACGCGTCCCACAAGGCACACCCACCATTTGGTGTTCTCGGATGTTTTTAGTGCCAAAGAAATGTAGTGGACCGAGGTCAACAGTTGACTTTCAACCATTGTACAACAACATATACTTAAACAAATCTCCTGTTCAGCCAAGCATCTATAATGCCGCCGAACACTAATAAAGTGAGATTAGATGCCTTGAACGGGTACCATTCCCTTCCTCTGGTACAGAACGCCACGGCAGCTACAACATACATCACCGAATGGGGTCGTTACCGATAAAGAGAAACCCCTCGAGGCTTCCGTCCTGTTGGAGACGCATACACAAGAATTTATGATGACCTCGTCACTGAAGTCCAACACAAGGCAAAGGTCATCGATGACACAGCACTGTGCGACCATAACGTCACATTTTTATTTTTCCATGTCACAGAATGTATCACGCAGGGCTCAGAGGGAGGGAACAGTGCTGCCTATTCATCATGGGTACCCAGCCCTCACTGCTGTGGTTGACCAGGAACCATCGGTAATATTGCTAAGTGATGGGACACTGAATTGTCATAAAATATCTATACCATGTGTGCGAAATAAATGCTATAATTATTATTGCTTGCCCCCGTCTGCCGTGATTGAAAGAGAAGACACTGAATTTATGTTGCAAGATAATGATAATGCCGATGCCCCCTTCTGCTACCCAATAACTCCTGCCATTGATGACTATGACCTAGATCATACGATCCAACTGATGGCCCCGATCGTTCAACCTAACAAACTATGCAGCATTCTCAGCCCTCACTCGACTCCTATTTGGGTATGTTTGCCTTTACGCTGTTTGTGGCAAATGATGTAATAGTGTAAGGCATAGGTATTGTGGTAGCCTCATCACTCCAGGCGTGGCTCACTAAGGTGTGAATGGGATGAAGGCCCTTGCTCGGATTTGTGTACACTGGCCTGGCATGTCTGTTGCTACAGTGAACCACTGGAACCAATGTAGCAAATGCTACGCTATAGCACCATCACAACACGCTCTACCAGCGATCCCACCCTCATCACCACAATATCGGCAGTCATTCCTCTCACGGTGGAGAGTTTGTTACCGTTTATCATTAGCATACCATGCTTAGGGGAACAGTAGGGCCGAGTTAGCTAGTGCTAAGTACCACTTATGACGAATCTTGGCTCTGCCAGTGACTTCGACACAGACGGGGTTACCGCTGCCCTACAACAATACCACAACACACCACTACAAGAAATCAACCGATCCCGAGCATTTCTTAAGGGTCACTTGGCTTCCACAGATCCTATCAGAATGGCAACATAGTGTGCATTAGAGAGAACTCACACTCGCACTTAGAAACGTCTGCAACGTCCGCAACGTCGACAATTACAACATGCGTGGAAACGTCCTGTTGTTGTCTATTCTGAGCAGCAATGATCTGGCTCGTGTATATGTCATGGTCGGACACATACTGGCTATTGCATGGTGGACTGTGTTAATGGATGGACACAGATTGGCTATTGCATGGTGGCATGTGTTAACGGTTGGACACAGATTGGCTATTGCATGGTGGCATGTGTTAAAGGTTGGACACAGATTGGCTATTGCATGATGGACTGTGTTAATGGATGGATACAGATTGGCTATTGCATGGTGGACTGTGTTAATGGATGGACACAGATCGGCTAATGCATGGCGGACTGTGTCATTCGATGATAGGTGGAGACTTGTTACATGACGCGATGCTGTTGACAGGGTGAGGAAATGGGCAAGGCCAGGGGAGGAAACAGTCGAGGAAAGATTCATACTTATCACATGGTGTATCGCCTAAGAGGGTATCGCAACGCTAAATGGGATCACTCCAGGTTAAAATATATGGCCACATCACTTGCGTGCAGCGCACTGCTTATCACAAGGTCTAGTGTAAAACCACTTGGATATTTGTGGTTAATTCAGGGGCACGATCGCGACGACCATGGCTCAACATAAGCCACTTCCAAGCAACCCAAAAGACTTTGGATCAATAGTCACAAGCGTATCTGTTGATTCCATGGTAGCGCAATCTGACAACGGGCAAGCTTTTCACTCATAGAAATGCTAACCGTATAGTCAGCCAATGTGAACCTTGTTAGCATAGCATTTTGGTGTCGCTGATTGCGGGTTGAGAGCCAGCATATAGGTGACCAGGAACTTGTTAAGGACTGTGGCTGTAGAGGAGAGTAGCGTTACGACTTCCTCACATATAGCAGTTGGGGTACCTATCTTGAAGTTAACTGAAGTTGATTCAGTGACATTTTGCCCAGTTGACCATGGATCTGCGGCTCTGCACCTCATGCTAACTCATTGACACCTGAGGGCTTGCTCTGATAAAAGTCTGCGTGAAGCGGAGACGGCGGCTGTTGACAATAAGGTACCACCACATTGGCTTGTTAGATAACATGATACAAGACCCTGTCGATGACTTACTGTGCCCAGTTAAAAATAAAATAAAGCAATTAAATAACAAACAAAATACGAAGTCACGTATTATCGAGATACTCTCAAATCAACGCATTCCAGATTCCACAAGCATGTTATAAATTATCACGTTTTAAATCATAAATTACCACGCTATAAATCATAAAGGGCATAAATCATAACGCTATACGTCATCATGAAATAAATCACAAATGGCATAAATCATAACGCTATACATCATCATGAAATAAATCACAGAGGCGTCCGTCATTGATCAACCATTATCGGTAACTGCCCATGCATATATGCGTCAACAATAGGTGCATGGTATTTGTTGGATTAGACCTAACGCTTAACAACCTGCAATGCATAGAAATGCTAAAACTGCAAATACAAAATGATTATTTGTATGATTCTTATCCATACTTTTGCCTCCACTACCAATCCAGACTTACCATTACATGTTTCGTTAATAAGGCTGTCATAATATATCTCATCATCAAGCTATTGATACGGATGATATAAATACTGCAATGCCTCTATTCGACACTAAAATTACTCTCTGTTAATATTTCAGATATGTGACGGATTCTGTTGTTCCGTCATTGAAATTGTGGATCTAGAGCATAATTGTCCGTGAATGTGTATGCATATTCATTGTTATTCATGTTTGTCCATGAATAATTGCTTACCATTAACATCGATATTAATGTATTTTAAAAAGCACAGATAATACTCTGTATCTGTACCTTCCATTAAAACATAAATCAAAAAAGGTGTGTGCGGGGATTGGGTGCAAAATCTCCTTGAATAGGTGTCTTTAACATCTTAAAAGAGAGGAAGAAAGAATATGAACACAGCCAGACCAAGCAAAGCGTACCTGGAGCAGCTTCCATATGATGTATATAAACAGTCGCAGTTTTGTAAGAAGATGCAATAACATGAAACACAAGACGAATCCCGTATATCAATGTATTTAATAGACATGGCGCACCTTAATTTACTATTAACACCAACATATCTTTATTTAACCTGACACCGGCACGTCATTCAATGAATTTGGTATTGATGTAAAAGACTTCATAACAGCAGATGCGTTCTTGCTGTCCAGGCAACTCGACGAGAGCATTGAAACCCCGACAACAGTCATTATTGTGGTATTTGAATACTTCGAACCCTGCTTGCTTTAGCTCATGCAGAATATTGCATGCCTCGACATAATCGTCGATTGTCATTGGTGCTCTATGACTCGGAGTGTGCAGCTCCGCGAGGATTTGCCGAATGCTATGGATATCGCCGGATTCAATCATATCCCGGAAGACACCCCACTCGTACTTCTCAATGTCTATCTTCAATATGTCTATCACCGACTGATAATGAAAGGCAATATAATCAGCATCGTCATCTTCAAAGTCACACCGTCATGAATATGTGTTGTCAGCGTTTTCATAATCTGTATCTTAATTACCATTATTTTTGTCTCACAATAACCGCTTTTTATATGAGTTGTTACATTGCAGTGAACGCATGGTTTGATCGTTATTTGCACAAGCAGTATCATCATTACTACACTACGCATGCACATCATCGTAAGTTTGTTTTATAATATGGCCAGCGTCATTAACATGAGCTATTGGTAATCTATCACTCCCCTATCACCATCTGTTGTTGCCCTGAGAAAAGATGAATTTTACCTCAGTATGACCGAGTTGTTTTCGAATTTCTGCAATCCGGTTCAGTTCCCACTTTCCTTTCGGGCCTATCCATTCATGTATTCCAGAGGCACCAAGGTTATAGAAATACAGCTTTGGCTTAAGAATGCGCGTCTGCTGGCCAAAGCCTTGTAGTAACAAGGAAATACCATTCTCATATATGCTAATGGGGTGAAATATGCTACTCTGGTGGCCCCTCAAATAACACCTTTTTCGGCTGGTATATATATATATATATATATATATATATATATATATATATATATATATATATATATATATATATATATATATATATATAGAGAGATATAGAGATATATATATATATATATATATATATATATATATATATATATATATATATATATATATATATATATATATATATATATATATATATATATATATATATATATATATATGCACATATTAACAAACTATAGGAATAAATACACATACAATTGAAACAAAATAAATATATATATATATAATAAATATATATACATATGCACCTATAAAAGATTATATGCATGAATAAATGTATATATATTAACACATGCCAATAACAAAATGTATATATATATATATATATATATATATATATATATATATATATATAAAATATATATATGCATGATATATATATATATATATTAATAAACTATAGGCACAATGAAACAAAATAAAACAAAATGTATATTATCAGTACAGTATATATATATATATAATATATATATATATATATATATATACACATTGAATAAATGTATATATAATAACACATGCCAATGAAACAAAATGTATTTATCAGTACAGTACTTATATATCACATATACACATGAAATATATGTACATATATTATTTATTTATATATATATATATATGACCATGCTTACGTTGGATCGAACATTCGCACGTCGCATAAGAATTCGTGGTGCATGTACTCGTCAAATGATTTGTCCCTACCAATTCTGAAGTCATAATGCATTCATTGCAGTCATGGATATGAGCTTAAATATTAATGTTGCAGACGAAATGGATATAATGGAATTAGAATGATCGACATACCCCAAAGAATATATAAGACAATTATTCTTTTCCGGCCCGTAGAGATCAGAGGCACATAGTTCGTAATCATCGACGCCTCTGGTCATCTTCAACTCGCCGTTACAACTCACGGTTGGTGTCGTGGCTAACCTTTAATGACGAGTTCAGTTCACACAGGTACTTAGAAAAGCAGTAAATTGTCTTTGCCCATTTCAATTGAAATTTTTTACATATGATTGTCTACTTAAACTGACCGTCTGAATTCCTCCTGGGCGTATATCAAGCTTTTGAAAGTTTTGTAATGATCAAATGTAGCGCGATAAATTGTGTTCATTCTCTGAAATCATGCAATTACTATGCCAACATACCTGTAAGCTTAAGAATGATTTATAGTTTTCGATGTTATATGAAACATTGAAGTTGATATTTGATGCAAATGTATCCTACTTTATCAGTAGAGCTACCGTTCATCATTGTCAGAGCAATAATGAACAACAGTAACACCCCAGCTAGCCGGATTATCATAGCTGAACGGAAATTCTTCAAAGCATTAATGGCCCACATCGGGAATCGCGCGGGTTGTCGACTTATGAACAGTTGGGCTTTCTATGTATTTGTTTCACACAAAAGAAACTTTAACTTATGAATTCAACATATATTCATGCAGGTGGTGAAATAAGTGACAGTGTCCCGTATCGGGTCAATGGTGCATATGCATAAAATACAATTCATGATCGATTCTTCTGATGTAGGATTATTAATAGCCGTTAAAATAATAATAAAACTATTGTCAAATGCACATGGCAACTTTGAACAAATGTGTATTTTTGACCAATGGAATATGCATCTGCCCATTAATTTCGTGTGGATAACACTGTTGTCGATAACTCTTGTCCAGGCGGAAAGGCACTTACATTTTCCGTGAATATAATCATGTTTAACAATCAATTTAAACTCGCCTCTGGGTTCACTATTGTGGCACGTCCAATTGCAAAACGCTTTGATAACTATGACGAAACAATGTCTTTCAATGCCGAGAACCAATCGATCTAATCAGGTCTAAATGTGAATCAGACATCCCATCATATCTGTCGCTATTTGTGTTTGCAGAACTCTCCAGTCGCCAAAAGCTTTACAATTATGAATACAGTCTAACTTCCTGTGCTAGCGGAAAATGAGGCTTATTTGCTAAAGCCAGATCGGCGTAGAAGGCTGTTATAGCCTACCATGGGGAGCAGGCTTACAAGGGTGTGCGGGCAGTAAGAAAGTGGCGATGTAAACGTGCTCAAGACAACACTTGTATGCATACAAAACAGCACCAATGTTCATTTGGGTTTTGATCGTTTGTCTTGAAATAATGTCGACATTTCTGAACTAATCTTAACCAAATTTGTCGCATATTTTGAACCCCATACGTCTTTTTAAAACCAGGATTTCTAATGGTTTCTTCTGTTTAACATGTGCGTTAAATCTTTCATCTATGAAACAACATATGTTGGTTTTTATATAATTAGCATGTACGCAACGCCGAATACCAATGCTAGAACATTATAAAAGCGATACACAAAACCTCTTAATGTAATGCCTAATTCGAGTTCCGAAATCGACGGTATTCCGTTCGTGTATACGTTTATATTTAGTTATAAAGAATGAAACAGAACAATTTAATTGCTTCCGGTAATAAACAATGCCTTCACTCATTGTCTGTTGTGACAATACTAATCAAGCAAGAAATTGTAAAAAAAAAAACTAACATGTACTAGAGCAGGCCTTGCAGTTAATTGTATCAGTGCATTGCCTCAGTACATCGACTACATCCATTTGTGTGGTGTATTGATATTAGTAGATTGTCATGGGAAGGCCCAATAATATACGTATGCAAAGATATGGAGGGGCATTCGATCGTTAGATGGAGCTATATTTTGTCTTTCTCCTGTGGGTGTGGGACTCTATACCTTCTGCTTGATAATATAAGGACTGAATTGCACTCCCCCAGGAGCAGTTTGATTTTGTTTTCCGGATAATCTCAGACTGCCCCCAAATTGACAAATTTTAACATAATTTCAACCATTTCATGCAGTACAAGTAATGGTAGATTGAGAAGGCGTATATAAAGCCCTCATAGATAGGATTTTGCTCATAATGCCATATCTTTTGAAAATCTTTCAACCGAAAAATGCTGCCAACGCAACTCCATTTATCGGATTTAAGAAGCCCATGCACACTCAGGCGGACAAACATAGGGCAGGCTAGCTTGAAGCATGGCTAGTTACAAGTGGAAGGGACGTACCAGACCCTGGATTAAGTAGGAGATGAAAATGATTCACCTTCAACTGTGCTTGATAAATATGAGCACAATGTGTGACAAGCTCAAACAGGACAAGCAACTTTGTGAAGGATCTAATCATTAAAGACTGTGACCACACAAATCCAGATTTTCTTTGAATGTATAATTGATAGTGTGTATGAGGACAAGCTGCAAAAATGAATGTTAGACAAGGGTGAGTAGCTCGCACTTGCTAAGGCAATTGAACTTGATCAACAATTTGAAGTGTTCCAGAGACAGTTGAATGAATAACACACCAGGGATGTAGTCCCCCGTATAAGGCGCCATACCAAGCCCAAGCCACGACCATCGACCACAGTCGAATTTTCACGACCAAAATATCAAGGCTACAGAAGTAGACCCAACAATCCCGCAACTAACCAGAACCCCTGTGTAAATTGTGTTGAGGACAATCAGCATTGCTTGAATGGATAAAAAAATGTCAAGCTCACAACTCCAAGTGTTCTTATTAAAAAAAGAGTGGAAAGAACTCGGTGCAAGGAAATTCTTTCCCAATCGGCACGTGAGTGGAGACAATGCACAATCTAAATTATAAGACTGATGCGATTAATATCCAAGTTTTCTCCACTCCTGAAATTCTTAAAGAATTTCTTCCATCGTATTAATCCATGTGGTCTAATCAATTTGAGTGTGACATTTGCATCTTGCAGCTCTTCTATTTTGGTTTCCTTCACTTCCAATTGTGATTCGAACAGAGATCAAATCAAAGCGTCGCATGCCTTAGATCAAGCAACTAGTACGGCAATAATGATTGGCTTAGACTTGTAGTTTGCAACCTGTTGTTTCTACGGCAGACTTGTTTTGTGAATAACCGGGTGTGGCTGTTCCATGGCCGTCATTTTTGTTTCGCTTACCCATTGCGTGCTATTGTAATTTGGAAGCTTCATGCATGTTAGTGAAATCCAATGATTAGCTTGTAGTTATGATCTGTAGAGCAGTCGATATATCGTCATGAAAATTTCTTGTTCGTCTCAGGTAAATGTACTATTCCATCACGGGGATAAAGAGATAATTAGGAGAGCCGTACTTTTCGTACAACCTGCATAGAGATGCGTTATTATATGAGCCAAGCTGATGAATAAATCTGTATTTGGCAGAACTTTAAGAAACGTCAGAAAGTGGGTCAACATCAAGCTTGTGGGTTCGGCAGAAGAGGACGACATACGCTGTTTGGTGGCCAGTCCTTCCTAAGCCAGATATAAAGTATTTGACAATAATTTTGCAGCCCCATGCATTCAAGCAAGTTCATCAAACAAACGAGATTAGAAAAGCAACAGGCATGATAAAGACAGCATTGAAAACAAGAAAAATTGATACAATCTGTGTATGGAAGACCTATTTGTTAAAACGTAATTCATGCGCGCGACGATATTGTTGCGAAGTGAGGGTATCAGATTTATGGCCTGACAATAAACAAAGGTGTATCTGTCCCCATTCAATTCCGAGAGATAGATCAATGCACTTGGAATAAACACTCTAGCCTATGGTCACAAGGATATACTGAATGAGAACATTATCCGTGGAGGCTAGGTGTCTGGTGGCACCACAAGCAGCTCTTTCCTGACAATGTCACGAGTGGCCCAGCTAATAAATAATAGAGCACATTAGACCCAGCGAGAGAGCGACCAAGCCAGAAGACGTTGAGTAACCACACAGGGTCAGTGGAACTATGACGGCCCTGCTCCAGGAAACATTGAAGAGAGCTGTTGTGCAACATTTTGCTTACCACCATCGAATCTTTAGGTTTTGTTTTCAGCTAAGCGGATCACCTCATTCTATTTTGCAGAGACAACAGCTTGCAGTCATGAAAGCCACTCAGTTGAGCTTCACGAGATGGAAGATTAAATTTCACTGCATACTAGTGTCCAAACACTCGCTAATCGATTCTTCTGAGGTAGGATTATTGATTGTCGTTAAAATCAATGAAGATGTCTCGAGTCAAATGCATGCGGCAATAGCTGAATTACTAACCTTTAACAAACGTATATTATTGACCAATGGAGTATGCAACTGACCTTTAATTTCGTGTCGATAACACTATTGCCGATAACACGTGTGCAGTCGGAAAGGTACTAACATTTTCCGTGAATATAACCATGTTTGACAATCAATTTATGCTCGAGTTGTACGTCCAAATGCAGAACGCTTTGATAACTATGACGTATTAATGGCTTACAATGCCGAGAATCAATGGATCTTATCAGGTCTAAATGTAAATCAGACATCCCATCATATCTGTCGCTATTTGTGTTTGCAGAGCTCTCCAGTCGTCAAAAGCTTTACAATTATGAATACATTATCATTTACTGTGCAAGCAGACGACGAGTCTTATTTTCTAAAGCCAGATCGGCGTAGAAGGCTGTTATAGCCGACCATGGGGAGCAGGCTTACAAGGGTATGTGGGCAGTAAGAAAGGGAACATTGGCGATATAAACTTGCCCGGGAAAACACTTGTACGCGTAAAAAAAAAAAACAATGTTTATTTGGGTTTTGATCGTTTGTCTTGAAACATCGTCGACATTTCTGAACTAATCTTAAATAAATTTGTGGCATATTTGTAACCCCGCAGCGACATGAAACGTCTTTTTAAAACCTGGATTTCCAATGGTTTATTCTGTTTAACATGTGCGTTAAATCTTTCTCCAATGAAACAACAAATGTTGTATTTATATAATAAGCACGTACGCAACGCCGAAAACCAATGCTAGAATATTATAAAGGTGATACAAAAAGCCTCTAAATGTAATGGAGCCTGATTCGAGTTCCGAACTCGACGGTATTCCGTTCGGGTGTACGTGTATATTTTTCTATAAAGGATGAAACAGAACAATTTAATTGCTTCCGGTAATGAACCATGTCTTCACTCTGTAAACATTGCGTGTTATGACAATGTTAATCAAGCAAGAAATTGTCAATATAAACTTACATGTACAAGAGCAGGGCTTGCAGTTAATTATTTCAGTGCATCGCCTCAGTACATCGACTAAATGCATTTGTGTGGTGGGTTGATATTAGTAGATTGTCGAGGAAAGGCCCAATAATATACGTATGCAAAGGTATGGAGGGGGCACTCGATCGTTAGATGGAGCTATAGTTTGTCCTTCTCCGGTGGGTGTGGTACGCTAGACCTCCATTTGATAACATCAGAAACAAACTGCACTCGCCCAGGAGCAATTTTAATTTTTTTCCTTAATACTCTCAGACTGCCCCCGATTTGACGAATTTGAGCATAATTTCAACCATTTCATGCAGAATATGTAATGGTAGATAGCGAAAGCTTTTATGGAGCGATTTTAGATCTTGCTCACAATGCAATAACTATCAAAAATATTCAAACCGAAAAAGGTGGCCAACGGAACTCTATTAATCGAATTTAAGGGGCCCGTGCACACTCAGTCGGACAATTAGAGGGCAGGCTAGCTTGGAACATGGCTAGTGCCAAATGGGAGGGAAATGTACCAGACCCTGGATTAAGGAGAAGATGAAAAGGATTAACCTTCAACTGTGTTTGATAAGTTTGAGGTGTGACAAGCTCAAACAGCACAAACAACTGCCACAAGAAACTTTTGACAACTTTGTGAAGGACCTAATCATTAAAGACTGTGAGCACAGAAATCCAGATTTTCATTGAATGTATCAATAATGGTGTGCATGAACACAAGCTGCAAAATATAATGTTACACAGAGGTTAGGAGCTCGCACTTGCTAAGGCAATGAAACTCGGTCAGCAATTTGAAGTGTCCCAAAGACAGTTGAATGAATTACACACCAGGGATGAAGTCCCCCGTATTAGGCACCATACCAAGCCCTAGCCACAACCATCACCCACAGCCAATTGCTTACGAACAAAATATCAAGGCTATATAAGTAAGGTAAGGTAAGTATAGTGTTTAACGGCACACCAACACTCATGTGTTATATGGTGCCTAGAAAGGTTATTAGATAAGACTGACCTGATTAAGCAGCCGCATTCTAGGATAAATGAAAATGGATACGGAAAAGATAAAAATGGAAGCGATTATCCTAGGGCAAGTCACCACCAGCCGGTTGACTAGACCAGGCTATTCCAGCCTCTCGTCTAGGCAAAATTCGGGCCAGAGTAGTGTGTTGCAGACATGGCCCTCAAAAGAGAGGTGGACATGAGTCGCAACCCACGGCCAACAGGTTGCCCCTATTAGTTGCCTCTTACGACATGCAGGAGGATACAGTGGGCCTATTCTACCCTCGGTCCCACAGGGGGAGGCTACAGAAGTAGACCCACCAACCCCGGAACTGACCAAAACCCCTGTGAAAATTGAGTTAAGGACAAACAGCATTGCTGGAATTGAGAGAAATGTCCAGCTCGCAACTCCAAGTTATCCTATTATAAAAAAGAGTAGAAAGATCTCGCTGCAATGGAATTGCTTGCCATTTGGCATGTGCGTGGAGACAATGCACAATATAATTGATCACACTGATGTATTTAATATCTAAGTTTTCTCCATTCCTGAAATTCTGAAAGAGTTTCTTTGATTGTATTGCTCCATTTCGTCTAATCGATTTGTGAATCTGTCATTTGCTTCTTGCAGCTCTTTTAATTGGGCATCATTTTCTTCCAATTTTGATTCGAACAGAGATCAAATTGAAGCGTCGTGGGCCTTAGATTAAGCAACTAGTACGTCAATAATGATTTTCTTAGACTTGTAGTTTGCCACCTGTTGTATATGTGTGTGTTTGTGTGCATATATATATATATATATATATATATATATATATATATATATATATATATATATATATATATATATATATATATATATATATATATATCTATATATATATATATATATATATATGTATATGTGTGTGTGTGTGTGTGTGTGTGTGTGTGTGTGTGTGTGTGTGTGTGTGTGTGTGTGTGTGTGTGTGTGTATTCTGCTCTTTTTATAGTACACAAATACATTAAGCAACCCTTACAACATTGTTCATGCTGTCGCATATCAGCGAGTTTTGTCTCATGTGAGCTTGTCATCACCACTCCAATAAACCATGTTTATTAGAAGTTGCGCGCCTGCTCTACGACAGAAACATTGATGGTATGTTGGTAATTGCATGGTTATACCCAAGCAAGTCGTGAGCGAGCGAAATGCCATTGCATAGCATACATACACATACGACAATTTGCTGTAAACTGTCCAACTGACGTAGTAACACAGGCAATATGTCTAAACATAAACGTTGGATTTGGCATTTTCCATTCTTTTTATAATAGCTATCCATCATGTCAGGCATATGCCGAAAATCCTGTTATTTCAATTTATACAATATCACTGTGACCTACAAGTATTACTGATTTGTCATGCTTGACTTAACGTACCACTCCAATGTGCACATCATTTCAAATATGACATTTGATTCCTACGTGATATGTTGCCTAATACCCACGTTGAACACTAGGCTAGTGTTATGTACAGGTGACGTCAGACAAAATACCCGGGAAAACTAAAAGGCGCATCCCAGGGCTGAATTCACTTTAAGAGTGCGTATTAATCCCACAAGTTGACACTGGACATTTGCGTGACTGTAGCAAGAACCATTATCCTTTTTATGTGCTGCTTCCTATTCATTGGTTAACGGATGTACATATGAGTCGAAATAAGACTAATACATATTCGTCATCTTAGCTGCCAATAAAATGGCCGGCTAGTTGTGCTGACAATCAAGGATAATGGTTCAGGCCTCAGCCACTAAAAGCAGTTAATAGATAGCGCGCATGACGCGCTACAAATAACCCCTCAATTCAAATACATAGTTGTCCAATTGATCGGCGGCATTTGGTAGACGAAGATCATTTATTGCAATTGCAAGAGAAAGAAATTAAAAGTGTACCCGAACGCACGTCTCCGGTTAGCCTGTTGGGTTCACAACATGATGAACCACTATAGATATTTAATAACCTATGAAAGCATGCTGTGTATACTACAAGTTAACTCACACATAGTAACAAACGAGGCAATACTCATACATTGTACCATTACATGAATGTTGGATTTAGCTGTGATGTGCAGTGGATGTGAAGGACTGCCATGCAGCGATATTTGTTTGCAACTCATGGATGGAGAGATTGAATCTGTCAAGCTACAAACCGACCCATCTAGGTGGATGTAGCAATTTAAGTCACTGACTTAATATGTGTAATTGTACCAGTCGTGGATAAACATGATGTGATTTCATTGGATTTGAAGTGTAAGGGATAATGTAAGGAACCTTATTGATCGTTAATGGCAGTATACTAATGGCAGTTTAGCAGTATACATTCAGGTAGCGATGGCACTCTCGGCAGCAAGTCTAGAGCGCGTGAGAAACATGTGGTGAATTATGCCACCAAACTAGAATGTGAAATGAATAAGGACACCTTAAATCGGATGTGATGTGGATGATAATATATATTGTGGTGCTGGGAATCATACGATGGTTTCCGAATCGACGCATATATGAGAGATCAACTGTGTTATATTTGGAAAGACCTTTACATCTGGAAGCAATATAAAAAAAACCATAAGATATCGAATTCCCGTTTGACATTTGTGGGAGGTGTTTCAATCGTGGAAGCACCATAATAGAACACATACTGGTTAAAATACCACATGGATGTGGAGCAGAGTTTACATGGACCAAGTACTCTGTCACATCATACTATGGTATCTTCTAAAAAAGCATTTAATTATGCTGTTGAATCGAAGCAGATTCTGCATAAGGATTATTGTCCTTATATATAACAAATATATCAGGAAGTTTGCTCCATAACTTCAAAGTACTCATCCATAAAAGGACATATATCAGATCAAACATAACTTGTGGTTTACCTGAGTGAAGGGCACTTATATGAATGTCCGTTGCGCTCAAGCATTATCAATGATATATACGCTCTGTCGACAACCATCATTAATCAATCGATCATAACCCGTTATTCTCTTATCGGCTTCAACAGGGTTCATTCACCGTGCGTACACTTCATGCATTTCCTATCACTAAGTCCGTACACGCATTACGCTAACATACATTCAAAAATAACATCATATATGCCCATGAAATTCTCTTGAATACGAGGTATTGATCCCCAATAGACAAGGATGTTATACTGACTCATAGTTTAAATGTAACATCTATTAAAAGGGGTATGTTTACAAATTGCCTGTCGATAACGGACTAGGTCTATCAGTACGCACTATATCCAAAAACAATCTATCAAAATTGTGTGTATTAAAAAGAAATCAATTGCTAAAAACTCGATATCGGTGTCACATAGCATACTGTCATATTTTACCAGACCAAAGGAAGCTTTATATAGATTCAAATATCACTTATGAACTAGAAAAACACCATGTTCCTGATGGGATTATCAATGATGTACATATTGAACGCCATGTTTGCAAGAACTCAGCGCCTCTTGGCAAGGAGCATAGAGATCCGTGTCAGGAAGTTGATTACAAATGCAAGTGGGTGCTGTAAGGAGGGGTACTCAACTTATTGCCGCGTAGTGGATTATAAATGCTGTACAAAGTAACTAGTGGGTGTTGTAAGGACGGATATGTCATGTCGACAACAATTGATTGTCGCTCGATAAAGCCCAGGCTGAACCGGATACAAAATGGGGAAGAGTAATGTGCGAAATTTCAGAATATTTATAAATAGGATGAGAGAGCTGGTGAATTGCCTGACTGCAGATATTCCATTGGGAGGATATTCCTATGACAAACATCATTAGTTTATCGCCAATTGGTCTTTAAGCATAAATATACATCACTAGAAATAATTCTGCTCCTCTTGGAATATGCTAAATAAATGTATTGGCTAATATCACATTCAACCAACACATTTTGCCGCAAATACTTGAACTAATGCCACCGAAATAAAAATCGCGAACTGTCCTGCTGACCGAGAGTGATGCATTGTAAGTTATGCAGTTAATTGACAAGGTGTGACTTCGATTCCAAAATGATTCGCTGCAGAAATAATTAATACCTTTTACTTTAAGAGCGCATACCTGATACATAAAGCAAGCGCTTGAGATTCTTGTACAAAAATAGATATTCACAGCTACTGTTAACGTTTGCAAATGAAATTTCATTTCACATTGAGAACAGAAGCGATCATCTACGCATGTTGACATGTTGCACAACGGGCTCTATTAAAACAGCTCATATATTGTTGTAATCTCCAGCTTGCCTTAATACTGTAAACTTTAATGATACATCAAACATATCTGTGAAATAGTCGTTAATACCACCAGGTGAGAGATAACAAAGCATGGGACCTCTTTACAAGCCAACTATATCACCATTGGACGTTTGAAAATTCTTCAAGACTTGAAAGTGAGAGGGGCGACACTTGTGCTATGCGTACGTCTATATGATATAAGGATATAATTCGCTTTGAATCCGACAGCTAGCAATATATATTTCATGTTTTTATCAAATCGCCAGCAAGGAGCGAACATTGTTACACGTATTACATGTACTTGCAGATTATAATCGTTATTACGTGTTAACAATATTTGTGCTATAATTTCCATGCTGTTACTTGATTACACCAAAATAACGTCATATATAATGTTAATATGGTGTTTCATTAATTCTGTACATACCCGCCTAATCCTTAGATGAAAATTTAATCGTAGAATATTTTTTATAGTTTAGATTCCAATTTATTTTTTGGTCTAAGCCATGGCGTCAGCATATGATAAATATTAGTATGGATTCATATGATGGGGTATTTCGCTATCGCAGAGCGTAGAGGTTTAAAGAAGAGGTATTTTCGTCTTGTCTTGCTTTGTTTTGGCCGGGAATAGACTGATTGTCAGTAATTTACGTGTTTATACGCTTGATTTATAGAATGGTTGGCGTAATAATACTTTTGTTTACATGTACACGTTTTGTGCTCATCACCAGAACGTTCATATCACTTGAGTCTAATGGGTCCAAAAGGGCGAATAATTCCAGGATTTCCATTGTTTTTGATGTCATTTACCTGTAACACCTTAATAGATATTCGCTACTTAAAACATGGATGTTGTTTATATATTTGGTATCTTTTGATTTCTTGAAACCAGGAGGCGCATTTTGCGACAAATATTGGTGGGCCTCGTCATTTTCCCGGTGATTTCAAGATTGTGCCTGACGAAGTGAATGAACCGTCAATGAACTGCTAAATAATATCTGCCAGTCAAGTCCTAGACAGCATAGCATTTTATTTTACATAGAGATGTCTTGTAGGACTATATATGCCTTGCATGTGACCAAACAAAAGAACGCTGCCCTACCTGCAACACCATGCGCATATAGCGTGCCAGAGTTCTGGTGCTAAAAGCGAATGGGATCGATTAGACTATTTGACTCTTATTTCGACTATCCTCATATATTACCAGCTTAACAGGACCTCAAAGAATGTGCATCACTGCTCTGGTCTTATTCCCCAAAAAAATCGTTATCGTGACCTGACCCATCCACTATGTTCTAAAAGAATGTTTTTTTTTCCAATACTGCGTAATATTATTAAAATGGTTAATTCAACCAATCTATATCGCCCCCAGCCCCCAGCATTGTTTAAGGTACGTCATGACCACTGTAGCGAGACAACACGGGTTCCAGCCGGTAGTATACATGCACCCAGGGGACATTTGCTTCACCCTAATCAGAATGCTGACGATTGTATCATAATAACATGACATGCGTTAGTGGGTGGAAAATAAGATCCTTAACGTGGGCGATACCATTACCATTTAAACATTGAAACCCAAAGCCCCTAAGTACACAAAGGACTCGATTAGCTGTCTGTAGCCATATTTTCAACTTTCATTGGAGGGTGGTACAGTGGGGAAATTCAACGGGATTATTGAGTTATTGTGAAAGTTGTACATTAAATGGAGAAAACGTTATATGCGAAGCGTAAATTGAATATGGTTCGATTGCAAATGTCATCAGGTGTCATCAACCAAATTCAACAGCTTTCGTCGGCGTAATCATGCGTTTTTTAATTGACCAATTTTGGTGAAGATGGGGAGATAAAGAGAAAATAGGATTGACAAACACGAGAGTGAACATGTATAAAGGAAAGGCAACATAGTGCGAGATTTGTTGCGACAGACGAAGAGGCGGTGACAAGGTGAGAGAAAGGTAACAGGGGATGGGCTTAGGCATGATTGATAGCGATATTGTATAGGAAAGACAGACATAGACATGGTCGATGTAGAATGATATCAGAGCCCTGAAGCCTCATTGCGGTATAGGTAGTGATGTGAAGCAGAAACACGTCTCGTCAGAATCAGGGAATATAAAGTGAATAACACTATACTGTAAGGAACGGGCGTTTAGAGCGGTGTTGCTTCCTTCGTCCTGACAAGCGTAACAGCATCGCTCACCGACTTAAATGGAGGGGGTGAAATTATTCTCTTACGTCCCATTTTTTGTTAGGTGTGATACATTTCGAAGCAGAAATGAGGTATTTTGCCTATCTATTGGATGAAATGGAATATTCTATTATTGTGTGTGTGTTCAACTATTGTTAGCCTCTGGTGCCAATGCAATCGAGTCTTTACAAACTCTTGTCATATTGGTTCGGCAGGAGAGGCCGTTTTAAATTGAGACACACGTCGAATGACGTCAAATGAATATTTGAACGCATCAGGTCCCCTTTTGTAGACTCCGGGGCGAGCAGCGTTGCGGATCACATGGTTTCTAGGACGCAGACTACGTCACGACTTTAGTAGATATCTTGAAACTTCACGTTACCAATAACATATTGTCAAATGGAGCCCAGAAACCACTGATGTGAGTCGATTGGTCTACATTCGAAGGAGCTCATGATATGTGGATGGGGTTGCTCCTCAAATTACAGCTTACGAAACTGCGGCCAGTCATGAGCGCTCGGTAATAGACAGCTAGGAAAAATATCTCCTGTAAGGTAATTATTTCCTATATCAGAGTCAGAACATGCTGACGAATATGTTCCTAATAACGTTATGACACATTGAAGAAAGACGAGACTGACACTGAAGTTGATTAATATTGAACAGAAACTTATAACCTATTGTCCAACTGTCCACTGTTGCCCGAACCATATTTCGTTATGGTTCAAATATAACATAGCCTAATATGATTCTGCTAACCTCCACAGCGTAAGGTTAATTTCGCAACCAACTTGGCATTTGTAATCACGGTCTCCTGTTGCTCGGATCATCATTTTATGGTTGATAATCTTGTTGACACTTAATCTTAAAGGAAATGTTAATCTACTAGTTACTGCAATTATATTGAAGTGCAGAGGAAGACATAATAGTGGCGTGAATGTGCTCTGTTATGCAGATGCATAAATGAATTACCTTGCATAGTGGCTTGCATGTGACTTGTGACACGGTGGCGTGGATGTGGCTTGTGACAGAATGTCATGGATGTGGCTTATGACATTGTGGCGTGGATGTGACTTGTGGCTTGTGACATGGTGGCGTGGATGTGGCTCGTGACATGGTGGTGTGAACGTGGCTTGTGACATGGTTGCGTGAATGTGGCTTGTGACATGGTTGCGCGGAATGTGGCTTGTGACATGGTTGCGTGAATGTGGCTTGTGACACAATGGCATGGATGTGGCTTATGATATTGTGGCGTGGATGTGACTTGTGGCGTGGTTGCGTGAATGTGGCTTGTGACATGGTGGCGTGGATGTGGCTTGTGACATGGTGGCGTGGATGTGGCTTGTGACATGGTTGCGTGAATGTGGCTTGTGACACAATGACATTGATGTGGCTTATGACATTGTGCCGTGGATGTGACTTGTGGCTTGGATGAGTGAATGTGGCTCGTGACATGGTGGTGTGAACGTGGCTTGTGACATGGTTGCGTGAATGTGGCTTGTGACACAATGGCATGGATGTGGCTTATGCCATTGTGGCGTAAATGCGGCTTGTGACATGGTGGTGTGAATGTGGCTTGTGACATGGTGGCGTGGATGTGGCTTGTGACATGGTTACATGGATGTGGCTCGTGAAATGGTGGCGTGATTATTGCTTGCGACTTGGTGGCGTGGATGTGACTTGTGACATAGTGACCTTGAAGTGGCCTGTTACACGGTTGCCGGGATGTTGTTCACGGAGTCATCAAATAGTTTAGGATTTATAAGATAGTTGTCAAGGCGCGCTTGATTTCTCTGAGCATCTGGGTTCTTCAGCGCACAAGCCACGATGAGCAGAGGTTGTAGTTCGCCTAATGAATTTCACAAGTGGCCATCCATTGCTGTAATTACTGAAGTACCATTACGTAAGTCTGCCTCCTCGTTGTGTTAGTTGTTTGCTGTATGTAAACCTGAGTGATGTTTGTTGCTAGCTATTGCTGGTGCAACATGAATTATGATGAAGACAGTTATACGTGGCGTTCGCTTACGGTTAAACTTAAGATTTACCTGATACATCGAAGTCAAAATGCGGTGTCAGTGATGATGTCCGCGCTTGATAGAACAAAAACAACTATTTATTATGGCTAAGTCACACGTATAGATCCTGTGTATTTAATGTGATTCGTGTGCTCATTAGCAAGCGCTATGAACTCTCAACACCTGAAGTACTAACTGAGCGTGACCATGAGGGCGACAATGCATCGTTAAACAGTATGAGAAATGATGCACGTTGGGAAGCATTGTGTGATACATATCCAGGTGATGTTGGGCAATCATTATTGGGTTATAAGTACTAAGTGCAGTGTTTGACACGGACAGCTTTTAGTGTTTTGCGCTTATTTAGTGCGAGGTAGGATAGGGTGGTAGGGTGGTACATATTATCGCAGGTTATTATTATCGAAGGTTTGTTTGAATTATTTGCGTTGTGTATGCAAACGGAGGTAGAAAAGAGTAGCCATCTAGCAAGTACCTTCCGGTGTCCCCGATTACCTTGGTGATCATAAGCGATTTGACATACTTACACCACATTCCTCCCGTACAATCATGCACCACGCACCCTTACTTAAGAAATGTCAGTCTTGACAACAGATGAAAACTATGACAGATGAACACTGTGACAGATATTTAACTCCTCCCAAGTTACATGGCCATCATAATGTGGACGACAAGCCTTAACAACTGGTGGGAAAAAGTGATGCAGTAAAGTTACTTTCCGCTTTCTAAATGTATCTATTCTTTCCTTGACTGGATAGATTCCTGTCTTGTCAATCCTATCTCCCAAGTACACTACACTGTCTTTGTCAATGCTGCTTATCTTTTAAAGCTGTGATGAGTATATCATCAAGGTAGCACACCACTTGATCAATATATTGCAAAATCTGATCCATTACTTTCTGGAATAACTATATATGGAGCTACACCAACACTTGTTGGCTGAAACAATCCCCTAGTTTTGTTTAGTGTGAGTATCTCACTTGACTCCTTATCTTGAGCTAGCTGATGGAATGCATTCGCCAAATCAATCCAGGTGAACTTTGCTCCGCTGGAGTAAGGAGAGGGTAAGGTGCATTTCAATCAGTCAACTGTACATTGTAATATGAACATATAATGACATCATTGTTTGATTTGGGTTCCATCACAATTGACGACCCTCGATGGCTACTTTCACATTGAATGAGATTGTCTTCCTTTATTTGTTGATACCAAAAGTCAAAATGTGGCATGTGGTAGACACAATAAGACATCTCAAGCTGAAAAGGAATGAACTTTGAACGGTAATACTCGATAATTATGGAGTTGGGCATGCATGGTTTGTTACACTTTTGCATATGTTTATTACAAAGTTCGACGGCGGTTTTCATGCCGTCAATATTGATAAATTAACGATGATTTGATATTTCCTTTCATAAGTGTTGCAGTCGAGTTATTTGGAGCAAAACTTTAATGAGTTAACGCAATTCAATGAAAAGAAAAAAAATACCCACGCAATGTTCATTCTTATTGATGATGCAAATAGGAAATATCACAAGTTAAAAATCGAACGAATATGAACAGGCATTCATTAAGTGACGGCAAGCACCACGAAATATAATTGAATATTTAGTGAAAAACTTTAAAAGTACAAACAACAAATTCAACTTCGCCTCCTTATATTAACCACCCAACCCAACATAACAGCCAGACATGTGCAATCAAGGATTACAAGATGGAAAAGTATGTGCCCTTTGCAATTATATTATATTGGGTGGTTCCTTCTTAAAATTAATAGTTTTACTCATCAGATGCCAAGCCGTACTGTAATCTGGATGTCCTTTAGTCATGAAGCTACACCATTATATGTAAGTTAAGAGCAGCAAATGTCAATGCTGCGGGACATGACATTAATGGTATTTTGTATCTACTGGTGTCCTGATTTTACATGGTGTGTTCCTTATTTCCCATTTCCCTCAACAGTAGGCAGACATTGGTTAGAATACCTTTTGCTGTGATAAACTGCACTTTTGTTGAACTTTAATGTTAAAAATTGGTTATGCATTTAATGCCGTATGTCCATAGTTATCATTTGTGTACCAAGAGAATTCAACCAACTGAGAAAAAACGACTGTAAGAGCAGAATTGATCAGAATGGAAGATGATCAAGCGGTGATAAAAGAGGAGGCCACTGATGATGTGTATTGTGGTTCCTCGCATATACAGGACGGATTACCCTGTAACGAATCGGTGTTGGTCAAGTCTGTGGACAGCTGTGATAGCAATGACAGGGAATTCGGAGCCAATGACAGCACCGTCAACCAGTAAGTCGCTCTGGATGAACATGGATTGTACCGTTCAACAGAACATACAGGCGAACACAACCAATTAAGGCAAACAGCAGCTGGAATGGGATCCTTCGCCATGTAAGATTTTAAAGCAGTTATCAAAGCAGAGGCCTCAGTTGATGTCTGTGATATATCTCCTTATGAGCAAGACGAGCTTACCGTTAAAGCGGCGATAAAGCTAGAGGCCCCTGATGATGTCTGTGATCATGTGCCAGGCGAATTATTCTCTGACAAATCTGCGTTGGTCGAGGATCATAACATAGAACTCAGTGATTGTGATACGCCAAGTATATCCCAGTCTGTGGGCATATGTGAGAACAGCAATCCAGAACTTGTGACACTACCTCCACCAAGGCTGGTGATTTGATCAACATGTGCATCAATGTGACATGTGTGGAAAATCATTTGACCAGGCTCTTCAATCACACGAGTTAAGGACACACACAGGGAAGAAAGCGTTTTACATGTGACACTTGCGAAAAGTCTATGAGCCGGTGGTCATAATTAAGAAAACATTTATGGACACACTCAGTACGAGCTGAGAGATCTTGTGGGTGATATAAGACTAAGTACGATGACTTTGTGGAACTGAAGGATGAAGTGAGAGATCTGGAGTCTACGAACGATGACCTTATGAATCGAGTGGAATGCCTAGATGAGGATAGCCGCAAACGGCGTAGACACCTTGGTCTATGGTCACGTTAGTTTGCCGTCGGGACCGCTCAAGGTCGGGCCCGATCCGCTACCCTGCTTGTGAGCCGGGCTGCCCTGTTTAGGTCATAATCTCCTGTACAAGCGGTAATTAGTGGTGTAGTATAGATGAGGGGCGGTGCGCCAGAACCGACCCGCCTTTATCTTGAGTGAAGCTCTCCCTAAATGCAATAAAAGTGAGCAGGGAGCAAAAAAATGAACGTCCTACTTAAACGTGTAGTATAGATAAGTAGAGGTGCGCCAGAACCGCTACTTTCTATACTACTCCATAACTAGCAAACGACCACAATATATTTAGCAGCCGACACCCATGACAGCGCATGAAAAGGTGAGTGGAGTCAAACGTGCATGTAACGAGTTAAGGCACCTATTCGGACACGGTATATGCGTTCATATGCGCTTGGTTTCTCAAACCCTCTCTCTTTTGACTCGCATACTTTCTCCTCAGTAGGTTAAGAAGAAGGTTTATAGCGCTTCGTCTGCACGTCCACCTTACTCATAGGATAGGCTGACAGAGCAGAAGAATCGTGAAGATTGCTTCACTCCATTTCAGGTATGTGAACATTTGCAAAAGCTCATTTCTATATGCTAGAGTGTGATCAAATCGAGAGATCCACACATTACTTTATATAATTACTTGCATGAACTGCTGGCCTGTATATAACAGAATGTATCTATGAACTTCGCACATATTTGCAGAACTTTTTCAATGTGTTGATATTGCGCCGCTAATATATGCAACCACGTGAACCGACTACTACCCCACATCAACCATCAACCCACATAAACCATCAAGCCACATCGACCATCACCGGGCAACGACAATCACCCCACATCGACTATCATCCAGCATCGACCACCATTCCACATTGGCCACTGCTCTCATCGACCACCATCCCACATCGGCCACCGCCGTCCCGAACATCGACCACCACCACGCCATCGACCACCACCACCCAACGACTAACACCACCCAACGACTAACACCACCCATCGACCACCACCACCCATCGACCACCACCACGCATCGACTACCACCCCACATCGACTAACACCACCCAACGACTAACACCACCCATCGACCACCACCACCCATCGACCACCACCACGCATCGACTACCACCCCACATCGACCATCACACCAAATCGACCTACATACCACATCGACCACCACCCCACATCGACCACCACCCCACAACACCCACTACTTGACCAAAACCATCAACCCACATCAACCGCCTTCATACATCAACCACGACCGCAAAATGTCAACAAGACGGAGTTTTCCGTTCAATTAATTTCACCCGTCTGTGCTATCCGAGAAAGAAGAAGTTGACAAGGTTCCACGAATATGTCATTATCATCAGGTTATTTGGTGCAGCAGGGGATGATTGGTACGAAACGATGTATGTATGTATGTTAATGTATGTAGCTTGTATGTATGTATGTATGTATGTCTGTACTGTATGTCTGTATGTCTGTATGTATGTATGTATGTATGTGTGTGTGGTTACTGTATGTATGTATGTATGTATGTATGTATGTATGCTTGTCTGTCTGTATGTATGTTCTGTCTGTCTGGTATGTATGTATGTCTGTATGTCTGTATGTATGTCTGTCTGTCTGTATGTATGTGTGTGGATGTATGTATGTATGTCTGTATGTCTGTATGTATGTCCCTGTCTGTATGTCTGTATGTCTGTATGTATGGTATGTATGTAATGTATGTATATATGCACCGCCTTCCCCTTTTTGTTGGCGCGCGTACATGTGGCAATATTGATTGTATTGTATATATTTGCGTACGTATGCATGCATGTATGCATGTATGCATGTATGTATGTACGATGTATGTATGTATGTATGTATCTCAATATATGTGTGTATGTATGTATGTATGTATGTATGTATGTATGTATGTATGTATTATGTATGTATTTTGTTTTGACATTGACCTTAAACTAATGTCAAGGTCATTGAAAAAGCGCAAACATATTATCGCGAATATCTCCGTGACTAAGGGTTAGATCTTTTAGTATCAGTCCAAATGTCAACAAAAGTTTAAATGTTCCGAGCGCCTACATCATACACCAACATCCACTTCCACATCCAGCCTCCATTGACATCCACCCCTATATTTAATAACTTGGCGAATAAGTTATGCTCTGTAAGTTGTGTTTGTGGGTTTGTTCAAAAAAAAAATTGTGTATCCGCGATAGAGGTCTCAATTTTTGAAAAAATAAATTAAATGGCTAATACAAAAGTTTGCATCAAATTTGTAGCGGTGTTTTAACTTGCAAACTTTTTAAAAATCTTGTTAGTAGCAATTACAAGCCAATGGTTTTCTCACATCATACGAGGTCGGAAATCGTGGTTATTGTTTTTTTCAAATCGGGCTTATAAAATTCGACAATAGGTGCATCGATGGTCATAACCAGTCGGGTCAAATGTTGTAAGGGGCAACGTCTGCACTGAATGGTAATGTTTTTTATAGATGTCGATGACGTCACTTCTGTTTACGA
>CM067357.1:14718455-14880955 GCA_034190875.2 Urechis unicinctus
GTATTTATGGCTGACTGCATACAAGGAAATGGGCGGCTTTTCCATTTGAACCGACAGATCAATAAATATTCCTATTTCATGCAAACAGGGTTTTACATTGCTCAAATCCTTTTGGGGTTACAATTTTAAAAGTGAATTACATGTTATGTTTAATTATAACTTTATATCACATGGTTATTGTACTAAAATGCTATGTTATATAGACATGTTTGCATCTAACAATATTTATGTGACCCAGAGCAGTTGTTATCTAAGTTATGATTGTGACTCTCTTAACATGCAACTACATATCTGCCATGTAACTGATAAAATAAGATGGGCGACATCTTGTCAAGGACTCCAGGTCGATATGATATTTTACCAAATTGCAATTTATGAGCTTCATGCAAGAGCCAACAGAGCAGACCAAAGGTTTATCAGATCACGGCAAAAGTGATACCGTGAGGCAGACATTTCAGAATAATATTCCAATGGACTGTGTACAATGTGAGCCACCCTTCTAGGTTACATTTTTGTTACGAACCTCGAACATATCATGTATCATTTTAGAAAAGGTATAAAATCCACATGGACTAGGACCTTATTCTGTGAGGAGAGGAAGCTGGTCATCACTCCATTCACCATCATTTAAGTATTATGACGCTGGTTAACACCAAGAGTCATAAAAAAGGGTTATCAAACAGAGCAGTATTTATCTGGACCGTTGCTGCGAAAGAGCTTATCGCAATGCTATTATTATATTAAAGCTAACTCGTGAGCGGTGCAGTGCTTTGTCATAGCCTCACAGGAAATTTTCATATTCATATGGTCATGATTTTTTGGGAGGGGGATGGAGTTGTACTAAGGCTTAATATTTAAAAGTGTACTAAGCAGAATCATAGAGCACATCGCGTTATGATATCCACCACAGTTAAATTTATGAGATGATTTGATTATCGCTCAAGTTGAACAAAGAAGGTTTATGATTATTTATTTGTAAGGAAATAAGCTGTATCTTTAATAATAAAAGATGTCTAAATACCTTATGGATATTCAGAAAACATTAAAAGATCTATTGATCTAACCAAAACAACAGATGCTGCTGCAGTCGTCGCGTCCGATAAAACCAGTAAACAGACTTGCAGAGTTGACAAATCTGCACCCGGCAGACTCGTCCTACATCAATGCTCGTGGGGTGGGGTGGGGGGGGGGGCACTTGGCCTTATCCTGGATAAGGGTGTGCCGCGGGACCTCGAAAACCCGTACCCGTCGTACACAGTGAAAATGGCCAAAAGCATACCCAGTCGTACAAGGTATTATGCGAATGTATAACCCGTCGTACAAGATGAAAATGGCGAAAAAGCGTACCCCGTCGTATAAAAAAATGTTTACCCCTTCGTCCGTCGAGGGAAGGATAAAAGTGTCAGAAAAATCTCAAAATCTGATCAGCTGATTTCTCATTACATGCAGTTACAACTTCGCGCGCTCGCGCTGTCGAGCGTGTGATTCTCGGCGCGTCACACAGGGATGATTCATTGCATTCGCATTGTCATTCACGGAAGAAAATCTCTACATTCTTAAACAAAATACATATCAAAACCGCTGCTCAGCTCGGAAAAGAAAAGTATACCCCGTCGCGGATGTTCTCCATAATACATATTACAGAAACATGACACCTTCAAGTCACGCTACACAGTGTCATGGAATTTGTCCAGCGAGCTGCCGTGTCGGGTATCTAATTACAGCAAGGACGTTCATTATAGGTACCCGCATAACGTTCATAACCAAGGAGATGCGTTTGATGGTAGGAGCTTTTTTAAAGCATATTTCTAAATTCAAACTCAAATATTAATACATGGATATTGAAGTATTAATGTTATGAGGCTTACTATTTGAACACTGAATGCGTGTTTGAAGATCGATTGATAACATTAACGTTGTGCAGCAATCAAAACCACTATGAACACTGAAGGACTTTTGACAAATTTTTTTTACCAGCATGCGTTCCAATATGCTTCGTTAGTTTACTTCCACTAATGTCACAGTTCTAATGTTTTTCACCAGTATGCGTTATCATATTTAATTAATATAATGCATTGGAATAGTTACACGCAGATACATATTCACACATTGGGCAGGTCGTATACATTTAATATTTGTCCAGAGGGTCAAATTAAAACTGTGAAAAAGAATTGGACAGCCCATTCTGACATATTTAAATGATGACATGACATTAACAATTTACAAAACACAAAACCATAACAGAGTTCCGATATGCCGAATAAGACAAATGTCATATTTTTCACCTGTGTGTTTTCGTTGATGTGTGGTTATAATATGTCGAACACTGAAGGACTTTTGAGAGAAAAAAAAATACCAGCATGCTTTCGAATATGCTTCATTAGTTAACTTCCACTAATGTCTCATTCCTAAGGGTTTTCAACCGTATGCGTTATCATATGTTGTGTCAGAATTCATCCATGAGCAAACGACTTTTCACAAGTGTCACATTTGTAAGGTGTGTCACCAATATGTCTTTTTTATATGCCGTGTCAGATAAATTCCATGAGAGAACGAATGTCACATTTATAAGGTTTTTCACCAGTATGCGTTTTTCGTATGTTTTCAGAATGCTTTCATAGCTAACGAACATTCCAAACGTCAAATGTCACATTAGTAAGGAGTTTCATTCTTATTCGTAATTATATGACTTTTTTTTCTCTCAACAGTATGCTTTCTCATATGACATTTCCGATTACACCTTTGAGCACACGACTTCCCACAGATGTCACATTTGTAAGGTTTTTCACCAGTATGGATTCTCATATGCATTTTCAAAATATCTCCACAAGCAAACAATGATCCACAAATGTTGCATTGATAAGGTTTTTCCCCTGGATGCATTCTCATATGCCTTTATAGAAGGCCTCCACGACTGAACGAATTTCCACAAATGTCACACTTGTAAGGTTTTTCACCAGTATGCGTTTTCATATGTTCTGTTAGATGGCTTCCTTGAGTAAACGACTTTCCACAAAGGTCACATTCGTAATGTTTTTCACCAGTATGCATTTTCTCGTGTGCTTTGTCAGATTACCTCCTTGAGAAAAATGACTTTCCACATGCATATGTCACATTTGTAAGGCTTTTCACCAGTATGCGTTCTCATATGTTTTTTCAGATCACTTCCTTGAGCACACGACTTTCCACAAATGTCACATTCATAAAGTTTTTCACCAGTATGCATTCTTTTATGGGTTTTCATAGCGCCTGAACTGCTGAAGAACTTTCCACAAAGGTCACATTTGTAAGGTTTTTCACCAGTATGCTTTCTCGTGTGCTTTGTCAGATTACCTCCTTGAGAAAACGACTTTCCACATATGTCACATTTGTAAGGCTTTTCACCATATGTTTTGTCAGATCACTTCCTTGAGCACATTTCCATGTCCATAAAGTTTTTTTCATTGTCAAATCACTTTCCACATATGTCGTGAGCACACGACTTTGCTTTCTCCACAAAAGGTTTTTCACCAGTCACATTGTCATAAAGTTTTCACATTTGTAAGGCTTGTATGCGTTCTTTTAAATCACTTCCGGAGCACACGACTTTCCACAAATGTCACATTCATAAAGTTTTTCATCAGTATGCGTTCTTTTATGGGTTTTCATAGCGCCTGCATTGCTAAAGAACTTTCTACAAACGTCAGATTTGAAAGGGATGTCAGGATGTCCCAATTCAGAGTGACATTTATAATACTGGATCAATGCAGATTTGTCGGAGTCAAATTCATCTTTCACACAAGAATATCCATCTCTGACTTCATCAGGCACCTCCAGTTTTATCACTACTTTCACGTCTTCAATTCCGATGTATTCGGTTCTGTCAGTTAGAATTCTCCAACACATTGTATTGTTTAACATTGTTGCCATGACCATGAAAATATCGAGATCGTTCTTAACCACTGACGTCAGCCGCCTGAGGTCAGTCACGAGTATTACAAAAGAGTTGATGGGTAATACTAATACACAGCTGAGCTATTAATAACATTGTTTAAGGCTCAAAACGCTTCGCTGAAGAAATATTTCTTTGACCTTTTAAATGAAAAGGACGTCGAAATTAAACAACTTAAAGACCAAGTTAACAACCTTGAAAACAGGCTTGACGAGCAGTACGGAAGACGCAATAGTGTTCGAATAACGGGTCTGGAAGAAGACGCAGATGTCTGTTCTTTCATAAAAGACAAATTCGATGTCGACACCACCAACAACATTGACAGATTTCACTCAGTTGGGAAAATTCAATCGGATGGACGAAAGAGACAGATATTCATCAAATTCACAAGCTACATCATCAAGTCATCCATAATGAAAAACAGATATCGTCTGAAAGGAACAGGCATCTGCATCAACGACGATTTAACCAAGAAACGAAACGAAATGGCCCAAAGCTGTAGATCTCTTAAAAAAGAAAAAAGAATCAATGACACTTGGGTTCGAGATGGAAATATCTTTGTGAAACTTAAGAACAGCTCAATCAAGAAGATTTCATCTCCTGACGAAATTGACCAGCTGAAATAGACAATATCTTGAAAACAACCAGTGCCCCTGCAAGGGGATATTAACCTCAGGATGACAAAATCATCGTCACCAGCTCTGCGAGCTAGCCTCGCCTTTAAAACACTACTAGAGGATCTCGACAACATGACCGTCAACGAAACGCACAAAAACGTGAGGTACATCATCAGCTACAAATGGTGGACTTAGCAAACTCATCTGTCAACCAGTTTGGAGATAGTGGTGAACTGGAATTTTTACATGAACACCTTCCGCATTCTAATTGCACGTATTATGAACCAGATGATTTTGTGAAACAAACTGAAACACACAAAAATGGAACATCCTTCTTTAATTTAAACTGCCGAGGACTAGTATCACATTGGGAACAGTTCACAGAACTGGTAAGCAGTCTGTCTTCTGATGTATTTTCATTCGACTTTATTGGTTTAACCGAAGTTTTTTAAGTTCAATGCGAAAGTTTCTTAAACCTTTCTATCACCAATTCATTGCAAATACACGTAATGATAACGCAAGAGGTGGCGTTGACCTTTTTATCAAAGATCATATTGGATTTTATCGATCTTCATACCTCATGTTATCGAAACATTGTTTATAGAATATGAAAACAGCTCTAAATCCAAACGTATAGTTGGAATAGTTTATAGACCAAACACGGCACCTCTTGCCGATACCGACGTATTTTCTACCACTATCTTAGATATTATAAACAAGATAAGCAGTGAGAAAACAAAATGTTGTATAATGGGAGATATGAATCTTGATCTTTTAAAGTTCAAAATGCATGTGAAAACTGACAATTATCTTGAGAATTTTTTTGTGAATGGGTTTGTTCCAATGATTACGAGACCTACAAGGGTGACACCTACATCAGCTACACTCATTGACCACATATTTACCAATGACCTAACACAAGCTTCATCTGGAATAATCATCACCAACATTTCAGACCATTTCGGCACATTTTATATGACACAAACAGAGCAAACTGACAGCACGTGTGAAGATCCTACGCTAAGACGCAATTTCTCCCCAAACAATTTCAACAGTTTCATTAATTATTTGGAAATAACCGATTTTTCGAATGTCTCAGAGCATGAATGTCCTAATCAGGCGTATGATGTGTTCATAAATAAATACAAATGTGCATTTGATCAAGCATTTCCGGTTCTAGGGCAAAAGAAAAACGCAAAAGTATTATGCATCAACCATGGATGACTCCTGGTTTGATAGCTTCAACTAAAACTAAATTAAAATTATATAGGAAATACAAACAAAACCCGTCACAGCGCAATACACAGAAATACAAAATATACAATAGCCTTTTTAACAAGGTTAAACGTAAGCTCAAGTGTAATTACTATTCTGAAATGATAGAAAAATACAAAACGAACACTAAGTCTTTGTGGTCAGTACTAAACAAAACAATAGGAAATGCAAAAAGCAAACAAAAAATGCCCAATAGTTTTAAAAAATTGATGGTGAACAAATATCAGATAAAAGTATAATTGCCAATAAGTTCAACAATTACTTTACCAATACATGTAAAACAATATCTGAAAGCTTACCCTTACCTAATGAACACTTCATTTCCTATTTGCCAAATCAACTGCCACACTCGATGTACCTAGAAGAAGTAACTGAAAATGAAGTTGCAACTGTAGTAAATAACCTAAAACCGAAAACAAGTTATGGCCACGACAAAATCAGTACTAAAACTATAAAATCAACCCTTCCAATACTATTGACTCCTCTATCATATGTTATGTATCGATGAAAACTGGAAACTAAAAATATCAAAAATTATACCCGTATATAAATCCGGTGACGACTGCGTCTTTAATAACTATCGTCCGATTAGTTTGCTTCCAAGTTTTTCAAAAGTAATTGAAAAAATTATGTATAACAAAACCATGTCCTTCCTGATTAAATTTAAACAACTATATAAGCACCTATATGGATTTCAAAAAAACAAAACTATTCATCCAATATTGCATTTTCTCAATTACTGCGCAGACGAAAATAATAAATCACCCAATGAATATGTACTCCCAATATTTTGCGACCTCTCGAAAGCTTTCGATATAATAAACCATGAAACACTTCTAACTAAAATGTATTCGCTTGGAATAAGAGGTCTCGCACATAAATGGTTTTCAAGTTATTTACGACTTCGTAAACAATATACACAAATACAAAACATTAAATCACCTGTATCCAATGTAGCTATAGGAGTCCCTCAGGGGTCCATTTTAGGGCCTCTGTTGTTTTTACTTTACGTTAATGACATTTCTAATGCCTGTAATGAAACAGTTCTCTCCTTTGCTGATGACACAACACTACTAATTTCATCCTCAAATATCAAAATATCAAAATATCAAAACAGCTTTTCAAAAGGCTAACAATGCAGTTAACATAAAAACATGGCTAGTAACAAATGGTCTTGTATTAAACACTAGTAAAACAAGTTATATGGTAATAAGAAGACACAATAAGAAAATAGATATAAATAATTGTGAGATAAAAATAGATGACGAAGTAATCAACAGGATAGACACAAACAACGGTGCACATAAATTTTTGGGCATATATATAGACGAAAAACTATCCTGGAAAACATATAAATCATGTCAATAAAAATATATCTCATGGCCTTTTTATGCTCAAACAAGTAAAAGACTTTCTACCTAAATCAGCATTACGCAGTCTATATTTTGCTCTTGTTCACTCACATTTATCCTATGGTATACTTGCATGAGGAAGTGCTGGCAAAAACAATTTAAAGCCAACTGAAATACTACAAAAACGTGCTCTGAGATATATCAACAAATCATCGTATAACGCTCATACAGAACCCCTTTTCAAACGTAGCAATATATTAAAATTTAATGATCTCTATGAGTACAATGTAGCCTTATTTATGTACCATTACAATAATAACATGTTGCCATCATCATTCATCAATGCATTCCATCAACAATGCAATATCAACCATTTTTATAACACGGGTAATTCCCATTTAATGGTCACACCTATCCCGAATACCGAATTTGTAAAAAAGTTGCCTCTATATACATTCCCTAACACTTGGAACAAATGGCAAAAATTACTCTCTTCACTTTCAGGGTTATCCCAAGTAAAAAAATATTTGATGTATACATTCATAAGTAATGACCACTGTACCATTAATTGTTCAAACCGCCATTGTGTTGATTGTAATTTAATGCAGAATGATCTAAGTTAATTTATGCTTTTGTCAATATTTGGGGTTTTGCCATAGACTATTTTTTTTAGAACAAATTGGTTGACCTATTTTGATTTCTAGATGTACCTCATGTAGTATTGCATTATTTAGAGATCGTCGGGGTGGTTGGAAGATAGCCATCTGTGGCTGAACCACGCCCGTCTCCTGACAGTATATGTGAGTTGTGAATTCAACATAAGTATGTGCATGTATATTTATTGTCGGGAGACAAATAAATGCTTCTTCTTCTTCTTCTACTAGAATATAGATGTGGTTCTCAATGTGATTCAGTTCTTTACGTCAATTGTCCTACTTAATAAGTGAATTTGTTAGTGAATGCTAAAGTAAATCTCAGAATTTCTGTCAAAATGTATTTGAGGGATATATTCCATGTGACTCCCTTGTGATGTCGCCGATCCTCCTTTGTTAATGAATGTCTCACTGCTACTGAAAATTCAATAATTGCCGTGTCCGTCGTAAACGGCTAGTCTGCGTCCCTGACTCCAGGGGTTCCGCTACGCTTCTCGCCCTAGAGTCTACGAAAAGATAGGGTCTTAAACTGGCGCGTCCGAATATTCATTAGACACGTTCGTTAATCTTCGTGACCAATCAACGCAAAGGTTGTGACCCGGATTGACCTTAATTGCGCGTGTCTTGTGATACGCACCCTCGGTTCTATGCGACGTCATGGACATTGTAGTGGTCTGCGTCCAATGAGAACACATTGAATGTCTTCTGGAATTATGGGGCGTCTCAAAAGTTCAAATTGACACCACAACAAGCGCTTTAATCGCTTAGCTGCACGATAGTATGTTTACGTAATAGTCAGTTAAAAAGAACCAGTAGTGTGTCTGCTTCTCTCGCCGACTGTGTGATTAACGGTGCCACTCAGCGTAAAACAACAAATCGGAGTGTTGTAGAATGTGTGCCCGGCTCATAAAAATCACTCGTTCGGTTGGACAAGTTCTTCGAAACTAGTAGAACTAACCAATGAGAGACAACGACTCAAAAGTACCCGAGAGTGACCGAGAGACACGGCTTGTGATTGGAGCATCCCAAATCTGGGATGCCTGTCCAGTTCAAGACATTATGGTCTCCCAGACCTGAAGGCGAGACTATTGAATATCAGTAAACAGCGCCCGCAGCCATCAGGCTGGGGGACCTTGACTAGTAAACGGCAGTTATTTAAAAAAAATGGAGATCCTATATAATGATAGGTGGTCATGCACGGATACCGCCTTTCATAGTGGAAGCTGTTACTCAATTGATACAGAAATAAGCCATAATTTCTAGTACATTTGTGGCAAAATCCCATCCCCTAATGAAAAAATGTGTTGGAATTATCGCTATTTAGAAGTAGACATTAGATATATTTCGACAACATATGGCTATGTCGACGAGAACCACACTATATTTTGGCAATATCAGTGCACGCACTGTTAACGGTGCTTTTAAAAAGACTGATGAAATTGATGTCATGGCAACAATGTGCGACATATTCGTTAGCGGGGAGCTGCCCATTCTTTAATAAATGGGGAACTTATAAGCCTGATTAATTTACAGTGAATCTAGCCCAACCACCATCTGGCCTGGAAAACTACGAATAGGGGAGAGGAGCCAAGGAAGGAACCATGGTCCCTTTCCCTCTTCTTCAGCTTAAACAAGCTGGGGGATCAAAGGTAAGGTAAGTAAGTATAAGGTGTAACGGCACACGAACATTCATTTGTTATATGGTGCAATTAAAGGTTAAGAGATACGATTGACCTGATTAAGCAGCCGCCTTCTAGGATAAAGGAAAATGGAATGGAAAAGATAAAAATGGAAACGATTAAGCAAGCCGATTGACTGGACCAGGCCATTCCAGTCTCTCGACTATTTAAAATCCGGTTCAAAATGGTGCTTCACAGATACAGCCCTCGTTAGGACCACTCCACTCAACCAGCTGGACCCCATTGTCCACCGACATGATTTGCTACCCACGGCTAACAGGTTGCCCCCTATTAGTCGCCTCGTACGACATGTAGGAGGAAACAGTGGGCATATTCTTCCCCCCGGACCCACAGTGGGGCATTTCTGTCTAAACAAATAGAGGTTTAACCTCTGTCGCATCCTTTTTTTAGCAGTTTCTACGCAGCTCTGTCTATCCCTTGATTGCCAGGAATCCCAACATGTTTCGGAACCAACACAAACAAAATATACTTGCCAGGATATTATAATTGTGAATAAAATAAGCAAAATATTTAAAATAAAAACATTACGGAAATTATTCCCTGTTATTGCCTTTATGGCAGATAGGAAGTCTGAACAATTGACATAACCGCCTCGTTTTGGCTCTCTCGGTAATTTGGGTCATGACGCACTCATAGCTTCCTTCATACGCCAAAATAAAAGGCAACCAAGTTTTAGAGTGAAGAGCAAAACGTACTCATTGACCGATTAAGCCCTAGAATAAAAGCTTAACAAAACGCTTGATGATGGGTCGACATCGTTCAAATTCATCCCAATTTGGTATAGTATCATACTATACCTCGATGCTCGGCTGTTCTTGGCATGATTCCCAACTAAACGTAATGACAAGACAATCAAAACGTTCATCGTAATATTGTATTCAATGGCACAATACAAAGTGTCACAGGTCCTAAAAAATAAGTGACAATAGGAAAGTGGTCCATGAATTTTCAGGCACAAAAACAATTCACCATTTGGATAACCTCGCCATATCTGACTCATTCAGACAGGTGGTGACGTACGTCACCGCTGTGGTCCAATGGCTTTAACGTGACGGCGTTGCATTAAAAGCGTATGACACCTCTGAGGAGCTTGGCCCTTAACGTGTCAGCGCTAGTAACACACGTCCCCCGGAACCGCCCTGGCCTTTTAGGCGGCAAAGAAATGTACAAGTGACTGGGCACTTGTACGGTCACTTGTAGCCGACCCGCCAAGAAGAAGAGAACTAGCCAGCTAGATAACAACGAAGAAGCTAGTGAAGTATAGAAAGCAGCCAAGTAGAAGTCACAGCAAGTAACCAACCGCCCTACGACAGCTAAAGGTAAGCGGGCTTAGGAAATCACTATATTGGTGTCAGAAGTGATCGTATCTACGTCTGGTTTTTATACCGTTTGTGGCCCTGACTTTTTAATTAGACGCTTTTGCGCAGGAAATATTAGTACGCCTTTTGACACCTGGTGGTTTCTTGGCCTTGCTGCCTTACGCCTTACTTTAGTCAAGCTTGATTTGTGCATGCTATTTAAGTTGACTATTACGTAAGTGCCGTGGTTGTTTGTAGGGTTACGGTTGCTTGTCGTTTGCCTTGCTGTGTTCATTGCGTGGTAGTGTTTTCGTGAAGGGCGGATTTCTATCAGCGTAACCGTTTTGATTGAGTTTCTCTGTTGTCGAGCTCTTGATGATGGCCTCCTGTGATGTGTCCTTCCCGCGCGCGGCCCCTAACGCCCCTATCTCTATCAATTATGCCCCGGCTAATATGCTTTGCTTAATACCGGGGGTGGGGGCTAAACTGGCCGCGGCTATTGTTGTGATCAGGGAGGAACAGGGCAATTTCACGGAGGTGTCTTTGAGGGCTTTGCTTCGGGGGAGCCTGTCATCGGCGGCGCTCGCGTTGGTGGATTTCGCGCCAAACCCCGCGCTGGGCGGCGCGGGACGTAACGATACACAGAGCGAGCCACCGCAAAACAGCAAGGCATGGGATAAGGGTTTGGGCGGCGGGATACAAGCACTCGGTGCTTCAGGCGGTTCGCGGGATGCGGGATTGCATGCGCCAGGTTGGACGGGTATGCGGAAGCGGGGTTCCACGATGGAACTAACCCCGAGTGTCGGCGGTATCCAGGTCGGGGAGGAGTGGAGGGGTTGGCCGCGTGTGCCGTCTATGCCTGCCCCCATTCCTCGGTGGGTCGCGGGTCTGGAGTTGGACTTGGGGTCTTCCGGCCTTGCAGGTGTCGACGCAGTCTCGCCTCCCTACCAGTCGGGGGATGTCGGGGCTTGCGGCGACGCCTTGCTACATGGGGTCGGAGACTTCCGGGGGTACTACCGCCGTGACGTGCCTGCGGATGGGGGCGACGGGCGTTATGCTGCGGCCCTGCCTCGCGTTCCTCCCGGTTTTGAGGGACACCCCCGTCCACCTCAAGGTGCGGTTGTTAGCACTCCTTATCGCCATCCCGTTGCCAGCCCTAAGGGAATGTGGGGTAATATTGTTTCCCCCCGTAGGCTGCTTCCCACCCCCCCGCTGAACCGACCATGGGATGCCTGTTCTGTGGGGACTATGCGGTCGCCAAGGAGACGGTTGCCTGTCACACCTCCGACGGTACCATTTGTCGGGAGTGCGAGGGGTAATCCTGATCTCCATTATACTGGGCGTCCCGGGTCGAGGTTCCCGGCACAGGGTGGGTATGAGCGGCCTCGGGTTGCGGGGAACGCCTCGGGCCACTTTGAACAGTTGCCGCATTCGGTAACTGCGGCCCCCTACTCTGCATACAGCGCCGCTCCTGTCGCTGACCACCGGAATAACCAAGGTCCCTATGACAGCAGGGGATGGGACCCCGCCAAGGCCCTCCCTAGGGGCCTTTCATTTGATGGAGTCCGGGGGTGGAAGATTTTCCGGCAGCGATTTGAGCGATATGCATTCGCTCGCGGCTGGTCTGAGGATCAGAAGAGCGAATGCCTATGCTGGGCTATGGTGGGAAAGGCGGCAGCGGTCCACTCCGCCATCATAGGTGATGATCTGGGTGTTCCCTTTGGTGTCGTGATGGATGAACTTGAGCACCGCTTTGGGTCTGGGGACTTGTACGAGGTCGCCCAGGCCAAGTTCAACCAGGCCACGCAGGCACCAGGGGAGGACCTTATGGAGTGGAGTGACAGAATCAGAAGTCTGTCACTCGAGGCATTGTCTGGCCTGCCCGACAATTACAGGGTGTGGCAGACGGTGTCTCGCTTCTGCCAGGGGCTGCAGGATCGAGATGCGGCGCACCACACCCTCTTGCGGCACCCGCAAACCCTCCGTGAAGCAATAGACCTGGTAAAGGACTTCCAACAACAATACCAGGCATGCTACGGAAAGCAGTCCCGGAGGCGGGGAAGGGAAGGGGAGGGTGTACCCCCAAGGGTTTCAGCAGTAACTGGCCCTGGTGAGGTGGAGAGCCTCGCGCGCCTGATGAGTCAGCTGCAGCGTGAGGTCCTGACCCTGACTAGGGCCATGCAAAAGCTGAATGATCAGGGGTCACCCAAAGCCACTCAGAGTCCCTCCCGTTATAAATCTCCCAAAAGAGAAGCTGGGCCCTGTTTCCGTTGTGGGAAACAGGGGCACTTTAAGAGGGAATGCCCAATGGCCCGGGAAGGGAGTCCCAGAACTCCTCAGGGAACAAAGTCGGGAAACGCCCAGGGGTCGGGCCAAGGGGCAGGTCGCCGATCCCCTCAACACTAGTGCCTCCGGTCTGTGTGGGTTGTGGGGCTGTAGGGGGTTGTGGTGATGCTGTAAAAGGTAGAGCCTGGGGTAAGGTTCTGGCGGGTAAGGGGCCTAGGATACAGGTTCATGGCGACCTGTGTACTTCCGCCGATGCACCAATGCCACCTCCGGTCCCTCCCCAGAATGTCAGCACTGCCGGTGAAGGTAGTGCGGCACGAAAGGGACAAGGGCTGAGAGAGCGAGCAAAAGGTAGCTCATCTGGCGCCACAGGAATGTCCATGGCACCTCGTATACCCCCTCTTACCCAAGTTAATCAAGCAAACTCGGCTCCTCAATCCATTGGGTCACCACAATCGACACCATTGGACAACTACAGGGGACCTCATGATGCACAACGGGTTGGGGGACCGGTGACGGAGTTGGCCAGTAGCAGGGTAACCGATGAGGTGCCCAATGAAAGCGTATTGGTGTGCCAACTCCTATCCGCGTCTCAGTTTACCCTACCAGTGCAGATTGGTGGTATGACTGTAGATGCCGTTGTCGATACCGCTGCAGAGGCCACGATTATGTCTGACCGTGTTTTCCGCCAGCTAAACCCACAGCCGCGGAAGGTCAGGGATGTCAGGCTACTGACTGCAGGTAGAGACATGGCTATGGCCGGGTTCGTTGTGGGACCGGTGGAGTTGAATGTGGGCCATAAGCTCTACCAGGCTGAAGTATATGTTGCACCTATCGCACAAGACCTGTTATTGGGATTTGACATCCTCGTCAACAAGTGGCAAGCTGTATTAGATATGGCTAACGCAACCCTTGCCTTTGACAATCAAGTGGTCAATCTCAATATTGGGAGGGCAACAGACACCCTGTCCGCCGCACGAGTAACGGTCAAGCGGAAGCATGTCATACCTCCCAACTCCATGAGCAGGATCGTTTGCGATGTGAGTGCCATTATGCCCGACTATTTGGTCGAACCGGAAACAGAAACTGGTTTACTGGTGCCTCGTACAATTAGAAGCGGCGGAACGGAACCGGTGGTGTTGTTCCTGAATCCCTCAGACAGATTCTGTACACTGAAGGCCGGAGAATTCGTGGGGAGAGCTAGACCAATTGCGAACTATGTATCCCCACCAGAGCCGGCAGGACCACGAGTGCAAGGGATCAGGACACCCACAGAAGGGGAGGCCAAAGAATGCACACCTGATCATATCACCGAGATGCTGCAGGCCTCCCGCAAGCATCTAACAGAGCCACAGTACGAGGCATTGGAAACAACCCTAGTAGCATACAAGGATGTGTTTGCTAGGGATGAGTTCGACCTGGGCAACTTTACAAAGGTAGAGCATTCCATTGACACCGGAGTAGCCAAGCCAGTCAAGGTCCGTATGAGGCGCACCCCACGAGGATTCGCTGAGGAGGAAGAGGCTCATCTAAGAAAGATGTTGGATGCCGGCGTGATCCAAGAATCGACATCGGAATGGGCCTCAGCCCCAGTGCTAGTACGGAAGAGGGATGGGACGGTACGTTGGTGTATAGACTATAGAGCATTGAACAATGTAACCACCAAGGACGTATTCCCCCTCCCCCTAGTGGATGACTGCCTTGACACCCTAGTGGGCAACACATGGTTCTCCAAATTGGATGCTAATTCGGCATATTGGCAGATCGGAATCAAGACGGAGGACCAGAAGAAAACTGCATTCATAACCAAATACGGCCTGTTTGAACACGTGAAGATGGGATTCGGGTTATGCAATGCCCCTGCCACATTCGCTAGGGTAATCAACTTGGTACTCCGGGGGCTCAATTGGAACACTGTCCTGGCTTTCCTGGATGACGTCCTGGTTCTCGGATCAAGCTTCGAACAACACCTACAGGCCCTGAGGGAGGTTCTAACTCGGTTCCGTCAGAATGGCCTGAAGCTGAAGCCGAAGAAATGCCTGTTCTTCCAAACAGAGGTAGAGTTCTTAGGGAGAATTGTCAACGGGGACAATATAAGAATGTCCGAGACGGATACAGCGGTGGTGGACAAGTGGCCGGAGCCCACCAAGGCGAAAGATGTGGAACGTTTCATGGGGCTCGCCAATTACCACCGCTCCTTCATCAAAAAACTTCTCCCTGTTGGCTGACCCACTCTACCAAGTAACAGGAAAACAAGGATTCAGATGGGAAAAAGAGCAGCGCGACGCCTTTCAAGCCTTGAAGGAGGCTCTGACCTCTCCCCCTGTCTTAGCATTACCAAACAGGAGGGATGAGTTCATCCTTGACACTGACGCGTCAGATGTGGCTGTGGGAGCAGAGCTGCTTCAAGTCCAGGACGGTGAGGAGAGGGTAGTTGCCTATGGCAGCTTCGCCCTCACTAAGGAGCAACGCAGGTACTGCACTACACGCAAGGAACTGCTGGCGGTTGTAAGGTTCACCCGGCAGTTCAGGCATTACCTGCTGGGGAGCCCATTTGTGATACGAACAGACCACGCGAGCCTGACATGGCTTCTCAACTTCAAAGAACCCCAGGGACAGCTGGCGCGGTGGATGGAAGAACTATCACAATACAACATGGTAGTTCGGCACCGTGCTGGCAAGAAACACGCCAATGCAGACGCCCTGTCCAGAATGCATCCACTACCAGGGCCATGCAACGCTTATGTGGCTGGGGTTGATCTAGAAGATTTGCCATGTCAGGGATGCAAATACTGTGCTCGTGCTGAGAGGGATTGGGGCAGATTCGAGCAAGAAGTGGACAACATCGTACCTCTGGCCACCCGAAAAATGGAAGAGGCTGCCCCGGAAGCGCGAGCTGAAGAAAGCGACCACGTGGCTCCCAACCTGGATGTGCTCCTTAGGGGGTGCCAGATAGAGGCACCCCACACATCAACAGAAACCAGGGATCCGGTGTCTAAAGAAGAGGACCTTTTACCGGAAGGCTGGCCCTTTATAGAAGTGACTCGACACGGAGAGCAGGTAGAAGTCCGCAGTTGTAATGCAGTAACCGACGCGGACCCAGCTGCCTTTCAGAATCCATCCTGCTGGGGCTTTAGCACTGAGGAAGTAAGAGAGCAACAAGGAAAAGATAAGGACCTTAGCGCCCTACTTCGATGGCTGAGCATTGCAGAGGAACCGGAGGAAGGTACCCTGTTCTCCTCAAGTCCTGCATCTAAGTACTACTGGATCAACAAAGAAAGTATGTGCTTAATAGATGGGGTCTTGTACAAGGAAAGGAAGACTGTCCAGGAAAAGGACCTGGTGGTCCCCACCAGTCTGAAGGAAGATGTGCTCCATCTACACCATGACATTCCATCTGCGGGCCACCAGGGGGTTGCACGGACCAAGGCCAAAGTAAAAGAGAGGTTCCATTGGTTTGGTTTGGCTCAGGATGTGGAAAACTATGTAGCATCCTGTAGCACGTGCAACCAAAACAAGAAGGCTACCCGCCAAGGGAAGGGCGCAATGCGAGAATACCAAGCAGGCGCGCCTATGGAGCGGGTACACCTCGATTTCCTTGGACCATTGCCGCGTACCTCAAGGGGGAACGAGTATGTGCTCATGATGGTTGACCAATTTACCAAATGGGTCGAGTGCATACCTCTCCCCTGTCAAACTGCCGAGGTAACAGCAAGAGCGGCAGTGAATGAGTTCTTCTCCAGGTTTGGATATCCTTTCCAAGTTTTCTCTGACCAGGGGAGAAACTTCGAGTCACGCCTCTTCTTCACTGCATTGTGTGAAGCTCTCCACATCCATAAAGCACGCACGACACCTTACAGACCATCTGCTAATGGACAAGTGGAGAGATTCAATCGTACGTTAATGGACGCAGTACGCTGTTTCATTGGGAAGAACCAACACCAATGGGACATGCATTTGTCGCAGCTGGCCGGTGCACTCAGGGCTTCGGTTAATAGAAGCACAGGTTTTACGGCCAATAAACTCATGCTTGGGCGGGAAGTCAATGTACCGGCACACCTAATGTTCCCTCATCATACAGGAGGAACAGTTGAGGAAGCGGATTACGTCGCCCAGCTAACGAGTGAGATAGGCCGTGCCCATGATGTCGCCCGGACTAAGCTCCAAACCTCGCTGCGTCGCATGAAACGTAATTACGATGTCCGCTTAATTGAAAGGTCGTATAAAAAAGGGGATGTGGTGTATATCCTAGATACGGCCACCTTGAAGGGGAAATGTCGGAAGCTGAGTACCCCCCTTGGAAAGGACCTGCGGTCATCGTGAAGCGCATATCCGACTTTCTATTCAGAGTGCAACTAAAAAATGCCCTCTTCGTCGTCAACCACGACCGCATTAAGCCCTGCAAAGACCGGGACCTGCCAAGGTGGATTTCCAATTGGCAGAAACAACCGCCAGAGGGTCAAGAAGATGTCAAAGATGACGAAGAGTTGTACTGTATTTGCCACCAACCTTGTCACGGGCGTTTCATGATTCAGTGTGACTTTTGTCGTGAATGGTACCACGGCACTTGCGTGAACGTCACGGTGACAGATGCACTTAGTATAGATAAGTACCGGTGTGGGCGCTGTAAATCACGACATTAGCTATACACCAATTGTTACTCTGATTTCAGATTGGCAACTCATAATAAGAGTGGAATTGTGGCCAGGGCAATGAAGGAGGGTCTAATACCTGCTAGGTCCCTGGTGGAGCAATTGATGATGTGCCCCAAAACAACGGGGGCACAGCGGGTTGAAGCGTTTGTCCACCAGGTGACTAAAGCGAAAGCGAGAAAAGACCAGCAGTGGTTGCGGTTGGCAGCTAAGACAGCGCTGTCCCTGCAGCTCCAGAGCCGAGAGTGGATACACCACAATGTATTCCCAATCGGCCTGCCTAGCAGGGGGCGCGTCCAAGCTCCGTTGCCAGCCGGACCAAGCAAGGACTACAGGCTCGCTTTAGACCCGTCCTTGCCGCATGTTTCGGCTAACGATGGCGCCAGTGACCCTGAGCGAACGTTGCAGGCGTCCTCAGGGCGGCCTGTAGCCAGCTCAGGGAGGGGCATGGGCAGCAGCCGCCCTGACTCAGCAGGGCCAGGCTTAGTGCCCATGTTTGGGGCCTCTGGAAAAGGGTCATCCCTTGTTATGGGTGGCACTAGAGCAGAGGCTTCGACGTCTTCAATGGAGCTGGAACGTACAGGGGAATGCTCAGATTCCGAACCTGTATCCATCCTGGGTCAGTTGTTGGGTAGGGGGGAGGATTTCAATCTTCCAAGCTCTCCCCTTAGTAACCCAACCCCTGCCACTGGTTTGGGGCCTTCGGGTCATCCACATAGGCAAGTGGAATGTATCGAAGGCCCAGGTGTCGCTGATGATTTGGCTGGTCCCGATGTAAAACCCCCTTCCAAGTCCAAGCGGGCAGGTAAGAAAGTCCGAAGGGGAAGGAAGGCAAAGGCAGGTGATCGAAAACAGCCGGCTGCGCAGGCAACTGCAGCGCCAGCGCTGACAATCACCTTGCCTGTAAAGCGGCAAAAGGGGGGTGCAGGGTCATCCAAGTCGAGGAAGGCACACAAGCCCATGACAATCGGCAACGACCCCTACCCCCAATCAACAGCCAACTCACGACCCTTGGTGGTGCAGGGTGGGTCCCAGGGGGCTGTAAGCGAGACGCCCCGAGGGGACATGGGCGGCCACAAGGGGAAGTCCACGCCTAGATGTCCCATTCCTGGGTGTGGGGATTCGTACGCGTCTCCAAAAACGCACAGCTTTACCAAACATGTCCCGGAGGTTTTTAATGAAGGCCTGGACCCCATGGATGTGACAAGGCAACGATTGTCTGTCCTCCATGTGATCGCCAACTATCTGCTGGGGCCGGGCCGAGACTTAAAATTCTTGGTCCACCTCGCAGAGGGATTAGGCGGTTTTGGATCCCAAGGCCTGAGGGAACCGACGGGATTATTGAAGGAGTCAATGCGGGAGTTCTGTCGGGTCCACGAGGATCCGGTTCCTAATAGCTTCTGTCTTAAGCCCCCAAATTCGCCCGCGGTCCTCCTCCACTGGCAACCTCTGATGGCTCTGCTGTCCCGGCTCGGGCCCCGTGAGAGGGAGCTCGTCTGGGACTTGGGCCGTCGGCCTGCACAGTGTGGTAGGGTCGAGGGGAGCGGGGCGGGGCAGGGGGCTGCCGAACCGGAACCTCAGCTTCCTGTGGCCTTCGATTCCCACTTCCACATGGACAGGGCCCTGACTTCCCTGGGCCTATCACGGAAGTCTGGGCCGAGTAAATTGTTCATGGCCGCCAAGCCCCAGTCTGCCTTCGCTGTCGACGTTGGGGGTGCTGTGGCCAACTATTGCGACCCCGCCACTTACCCCAGTGTCGAGGAAATCATCCGCCTGGGGCAGCACAAAATACGGGTCGCGATTGGTCTTCACCCCAAGCATGCAGCGAGGTGCACATCGGACCAAATGCAGGTGATGTCCAACCTTCTCAAACGGTCCGAAGTTGTCGGTCTTGGGGAGGTTGGCATAGACCATTCAGTCCCCCCTGCTGAATGGGGGACACAGCAGCATGCCCTACACCACGTGCTGTCCCTCCTGGAGCCCCGGCATGTGCTGGTTTTGCACATCCGGGGAATGAAGGGAGATGACGGCACAGAGGCATATTGCTGTGCCCTGTATCAGCTGCTTGGTCAGGTGCCCAGAGAGCAGCGGATTCACCTCCACTGTTTCTCGGGGGATCTGGGGATGTGGTTAGCCGGTGGGCGTCGAAGTTTCCGAACGTCCATTCCATTTGGGTTCACTCGGCTGGTGCGAGGTTTCAGTACCTGCCAGCTCGAGGCCCTGCGCTCCATCCCCCTGGATCGCCTGTTGTTAGAGACAGATACCCCCTATTTTAACTGCCCATCACCCAGCCATATAGGGGTGGTGGCGGCTTTGGTGGCGCGGGAAGTCGGCAAGGATCCAGTGGAGCTTATTAACATCACTGCCCTGAATACTTGTCGACTCTACGAGATGTGATGGGGGGCATATCGGTCCGGGGGGGTTGGGAAAGTCCAGGGTGGGGTCCAACTCCATCATCATACGGTGGGGGGGAGTGTGGTGACGTACGTCACCGCTGTGGTCCAATGGCTTTAACGTGATGGCGTTGCATTAAAAGCGTATGACACCTCTGAGGAGCTTGGCCCTTAACGTGTCAGCGCTAGTAACACACATCCCCCGGAACCGCCCTGGCCTTTTAGGCGGCAAAGAAATGTACAAGTGACTGGGCACTTGTACGGTCACTTGTAGCCGACCCGCCAAGAAGAAGAGAACTAGCCAGCTAGATAACAACGAAGAAGCTAGTGAAGTATAGAAAGCAGCCAAGTAGAAGTCACAGCAAGTAACCAACCGCCCTACGACAGCTAAAGGTAAGCGGGCTTAGGAAATCACTATATAATCTTAGGTTTGCTTTTGCTAATGTAAGGTGCAACTGCTATGATGATATAGTGTCAAGTTTGCCCTGTGTGGAAGACGACAAGGTATATACGTAAAAGTCTTCTAAAAGTTAAACCTGTACTTACAGTTTACGTGGAGTTCGTGCGGCAGCGGAGGACAATACACAAGTGTCGGTTGGGGTAAGTGGCAGAGTGTCGGCACACAATTGATCCCGCGTAGACCAGCATCAAAGGATACATGCCTTTATCTGGGACATTGATTATCAATGGCGTGGTAACGGGGGCGTGGTCAAAGCTGTGGTTGTCAGAATTGCAATCGAACCTGTGATTCTTGATAACTGACGGACGCATGAATAAGGGTGGCTAATCTGTGTGGATGTCAGCAACCAAATAGTTCGGCTCGCGTTTTTTTTATCCCGTGGCGTTCCGCCGGTAAGTCCCTAATCAACATGTCTCAATTAAAGCCCACGGCTGACACTCAGGAGCTAATCATGCAACGATGACAAGTTGACGCAGTGAAAACGACATAGCTGTCACGCGTCACCTTACAGGGGTCAACTTGACGCGTCTGGGACTATGCTGTCGTTCCATTTAACATAACTCACTTCATATTGATATTGCTGTATGAATGTCACCCATTTTGCTAGTACACCCTGAGGCTGCTTTTACCCCTATATCTATTTGAGGGCTAAATCGTCAGTATGTAACTGGAATTTCTGCTGTTCAAGATACACCAAAATTGGTGAATACCCTATTCCACGCTTGTGGTGAAATAATTCGGGTTAGATTTAATGAGGCCTCTCCCTGTAAACCCGGGATGAATGATCACTACCATATACCGAATATTCCTCTTTAATAGTTCAACTTTCATGTCGGGTAAAATCTGTGTGTACAATGTAAGTACTTTTTTATGTGTAGTTCAAGCATTACGATGTACAGATGACCTGGTGACTTTGGATTTGTCATGGTGGGAACAATTTTGATGGGGAGAATACCGCCGGCTGTTGTTTCTTACGGCCATTCCTTGTTCCGGGAGCGTTTGAAGAGGGCTACGCGGTTGTGATGGACATCGATGACAATATCTACTGCTTCTTTACTGCTTTAAGTTCATTTTCCATAAATAATTCGAAAATTTAATGAAAGTGTATGACATTCCATTAGCATCAAGTGTTGGATCTGAAGCCCAACGTATAACATTAGTTCCAAACCTATTATCTTATTGTAGGGCTTGCTAAAACGAGGGTCAGGTATACCATATACTGAATATTCCTTTGATATATATTCCCATATACCATGTTTTGGGACCGATAATGAATTAAGGGAGTTTATTCATACTTCGCTCCTGGTCTGACCCATGTCTTTCAGACATATTTTCTTAAAGAATGATTGACATGCATACCAAAAAAATTCATACTTTAAATAATTTAAATAAAAATGGGCCGACATTGAGTGATATTGTGAATGCGTAGTTACTCGAACGGTTCGCTGTTCTTTTTCAATATGCCCATCGAAAAACCCTCTGACCTTTCAAATATAAAAAGGACTACAAACGAGTCACTTTGGCAATATGTCAAAGATTTAGCAAAAATTATCCGAAAAAATAAACACGCAGTAGTATACACATATTGCAATGCAGACAATGTTGATAACAATTAACCCTTAGCCTGCTGTACGCGACATATGTCGTTTTTGAAACATGGTGTGTATAACCGCGTGTTGTGATGACGTAGCAGCATGTTCATAGATCAATGTAATTGGCTGAGAGAGGGATTCCCATGACGTAATATGTAAATCTTTTGACCCAGAAGGCAATAGATCAAGGTCTTCTCGGGTCATTTAAGACGCAGATAACGCCAGATAATTACACGGCGAAAAAAACGAAAAAGTGATTCGTCGTCATCTGAGAACAGTGATTCTGAGCACGATATTCAGTTTGAACACTTCTTTTGTGAAATTTCTTCAGATGAAAGTAATTCTGAGGGTTTTGGTCCGAATGATTTGGTGATTGATCGGGACTGAAGAGCGACTTGTGATCGCATCCAGGCTCCCAACAACAGAGACGGCACAGTTGACACACACAACCCAATATTTTTTTTGGTCAACAATATGATATCAATCTTCAGTGATTGACTTGCATTTACATACAATTAAAAACCCACCAAAGTCACATACTTGTAAAGATCAGATCATATTGATGTCAATTGCAAGAAATGGATTTCTACCCCAGTCAACGCATGATCTAACTCGGATATCGCTATGATAATCACAAGTACCTCACTCATATGAGGTCACAAATTGAGCTCACCGTGATGTCACAGCGATCTCATAAGCTGACATCACAGACTGTGAGATCACCATGATATCAGTGGGGGATCATCATGCGCGCATTGATCATAATGTTCAGATCATGACGTTTAGACAGCACGTGGCATCTAATTAATTTTGGTCAACAAATTGGACGAATTCTGTTTTTTTACCTCGGATTAAATTTAAGTCACTCGATTGCGGAAATGTCTCTCAAAAAGGTGAGTTCAGTATGTTATTTAAATATACTTACAATTCACTGGATATCATATTTAATTATTATTTTTCTTGATTCTCACGCATTTTAAACTTGTAAAAAAAACATGGCCGATATAATGACATTTGATGTTTTGGGTATATCAGTATATATTGGGTCGATGTGGCGAGAATGAAAATGGTGTGTGTGCATGTTTGTGGTCGCCTTCCGTTTTCTTATATTCGTATTATCTGAATCAATACTTATAAATATCTCTGCATTTTTGCTTATTAACAATAACTTAATTTTTTGAGGTTCAGTTTATGAGTTAAATATCTATTTGTTTACAATTAGTTGTTCACCCGTCGATCATTCGAATAACAACGTATTGCATGGACTGTTGATTCAAGAATGTGATATTAAACAGGTGACCCAGCACTATTGAATTAACACCCCATGATTGAATCACTGCATGCACAGTAACTGTGTTATTTCTGATAACTACTACCATTTTTAAAAAAATAAGCATCGTCTTTGCTCTTTTCAGACTGCATGCTGTTGAAGGTTTTATCTATAAGGTTTATTTGTTGGCTTCTTTCTGCCTTCATCTGGAAACTCAGTTACCCTTAATTGTGGATGACTACTCAGATAGTGAAAGCAAAGTACAAAAATGTGTACATCAAGGTCGCAACCATATTGAAAATGTTGATGCAATTTGGAGGGCTATTGATGTAGCTGAAAGTGAATGTTACCTCGCAAGTGATGAAGAGTTTGAGTTAGAGAACACAGAAGAAAAGGGAACTATAATAAGAAAGTCTCTTGCTGAGTGGGCGACAGAATGCAATGTGCCCTTGACTACCACCACTAAGCTTCTTTCAGTTTTTCGCAAGCACACCGATTTTGATGTTCCAGCTCAAGCTACAACATTATTAGGAACTCCAAGGAATATATGCATGTCGCAGAAGTCTGGTAATTGATAAAGGATTGAATATATGACTCGGTCTTTATTGGCTGTAAGAGTTATGCTGAGATGATTTGCAAAAGATTATTGATGATTGGTTAGTCTTAGTGATAAATTTATTGTATTATCTGTTTTTAGGTGGGGACTATGTTTACTTTGGTCTTGCCAAAGGTCTCCAAACAGCACTGCTACCTCTATATCTGTGTGATGTTCAAGTGCTCGAGCTTTCTTTCAATATTGATGGGTTGCCCATTTACAAATCTACAAATACTTCCCTTTGGCCAATACAGTGCTGGATTGCAAATCTGCCTCAGACAAAGCCATTCATTGTTGGATCATATTCTGGGTCTCATAAACCCTCCAATTTAGATTTTCTAGAGGATTTTACAGCTGAGCTGAAGAATTTGATGAATAATGGGCTTCAAATACAAGATATCGGCGTGTTTCCTGTAATTGTGAGATGTATCATATGTGATGCCCCAGCAAGAGCTTTAGTGAAAGGAACAGTGCAATATAATGGCAGATACGGTTGTGATTTTTGTGACGTTCGAGGTGATTATGATGCCAGAATGATGTTTCTATACCCTGGTTCTTGTAGGACAAATGAATCATTTCGCAGTCAAGCTAACAAGGAACGCTGAGTGTTTTCCTTGACTTAGACATTGATATGATAAGGCAATTTCCCATTGATCCAATGCATTGCATTGATCTAGGAGTGACAAAACGACTATTATTAACATGGAAAGAAGGTCCCTTGCCATTCAGACTTTCTGCTGGACAGCAAAATGTTATAAGCACTTATCACCATTCCATCAAACCTTACATTCCTTCTGATTTCAACCGAAAACCCAGAACATTGAATGAATAGAAAATGTGGAAGGCAACAGAGTTCCGGACCTTCCTGTTGTACTGCAGTCCTATCCTTCTAAAATATGTTGTGCCGAATGATAAATATATCCACTTCTTGAGTTTGAGTGTAGCCATTCGGCTGTTGTATAATGCTGCCTGTGTGAGGGAACACAAAGAGTACGCTCATGAACTGCTGTGTTTCTTTGTTGACAATGCTCGGATCCTATACACTGACCATTTACTCGCATATAATTTCCATTGTCTGAATCACATGTCTGATATTGCTGAAACTTATGGATCACTTGAAAACTGCACAGCCTATCCTTTTGAAAATAATATGTCAAAAATTAAGAGAATTATAAGAGGACCAGCAAAACCTCTTGTCCAAGTTGCCAGAAGGTTAGCTGAAATGAACCTTAATCAACCTATGGTAACAATCAGAAAGCCGACATTCCCAAAGAAACAGGAGTGTTACCAATTGAAAAATGGAAAATACTGTCTTATCAACACTGTACAACCTCAGGACTGCAATGTGTTATGTGAAGTCTTCTCACAGACGAGGAAATACTTCTCATCTCCATGTGACTCAAGAATAGCAGGCATCCACAAAGTCAGGATCCACAACACTGAGATGAAATACTTCAACTTTTGTGATTTAGAGTCCATAGCTATATACATCCCCCTTTCCCTATTTGACCAAGAAGAATCTATGTCTGCTGCCATCGTATCGCTCGTTCACTCTTGTTAAGTAAGCATGTTGTGTCAAAACTAATAAGCATGTATCAAACTAACATTGTAGCATGTTTGCTTAAAAATTTGTCATTGAACCATTTAACTCATTTACTGTGTGATAAATTAACAAACAAGTTTGATTACAGTTTTATGCATGTGAATTGGAGGATGGTAAGCTGGTGGTTGTCCCAAAAACATGGCTCTTTCTGGAGAATGGCAAATGGAAATGCAGATGGGGCTCGTCCCTGGAGAAAGCAAAAGGTTATAGCCTAGTTAACCCAATCTGGAAGGCTTATCGCGTAGAAAAGTTTTGGGCCAAAAAAGGTGATGGAACTCATTATAAGGCTTACTTTGTTAGTTTTTGGAGATTTATTTGAATCAATAATACTTGACAATTATTGTGTACTTATTGTTTACAGGAACCTATGCAGCTGCAGAACAAGTGCTGCCAACATTGTCTGGCAATTCAGATGTAGCCCAATCTGACATAATTTTTGGCACCCAAAGTCTGCTATCCCCAAGAAGTGGGTCTATTTATTTCATTTCTTACCTTCCAAGTAAACATAATTAAATGAGTATATTTCAAAAACACAAACCCACAACACATATATTTATATATATATATATATATATATATGTGTGTGTGTGTGTGTGGTGTGGTGTGTATATGTATATCTCTTTATGAAGTCTCAGATGATGAAAGTGATGGAGAAACATGTGGCGTCCAACCCTCCAACAATATCAAATCCCCCTGCAAGAGTTCAAGCTTTGGTGGAAATCTCAATTAAGAATTGAGAATAATAATGTGGAATTGTGGAAAAAAATATTAAACAAATTATTCAGCTCAATGTAAAGCTTTCAAACTACTCAACATTAGATTGTTTTATTTCCCCTATGTTTTAGCTGATGGGAACATGAACAGCAATGTGGGAGACTGCCTGAAGAAATTATGTGGTATGTGTTTATTTATCAATTTGCTTTTGTGTTTGATATATATAGGAGTAAATTATATTTGGAATGAAAACCATGACAAATCAGCTTTGGTCTTGGAATGAATTTTAGACCAAGATGATAATAATAGCAGGTAAAAATTTCAGACATCACCGCTGCCACCTTGAAGGCAGTTGAGAAAATTCGGGGAAGTGTTCAAGCCCTTCAGGAAGATATGGCCAAGGTCAAAGTGGCCTTGGTTCAATATCTTCCAGAAGAGGAGGGACAAGATTTATTCACCATGTCCCTTTTTGACACCCCAGAAGAATTTGAGGGCTGTTGTGATAGGCTGCAGGAGCCAAATTTCAAGAAGCTTGTGGTTAGTAACCTGCCATGTTGGCGAAATTGTGGATAATATTGCAGCAATAAAGACATTATATACTTTTAAATTTCAATTCATAAAAGGATAGTGAACTTATGATATAACTTTGCTCTGGCTTCTTGCCATTTGTCTGTTGATTTTAGATCAGGTACATGGTTGCCACTTACGGCCAAAAGTCAATCGGCGACACCGTGCGATCCATACTCAAAGCTTCAATGACCGATCAACTTATGACGCGTTACAACAGAACAGGGGCAAGAAAAATGAGAAAACTCCCAGAAATCTTTGAACTTTGCATTTTATGTGAGCATATAGAGCCTTTTATGGATCAAAAATTCAACTTTGATTCTATATGTAAATAGATGGGAGTGAGCTTCATTGTTAAGGTTCTCTATTGAAGTACTGTACATTGCTCTGTAAAACCACATGTATTTCTGCCTTTCAGCAACTGTAAAGTATTTCCATAGGGATTCCCAAGAAATTAAAGCAAAGAGGGGTAGGGAGGAGATACGAACAACTGTGAAAAGTGAGACGCAGAAACAGCTGGAGATCTTCCTATCCAACTGCACAACCAGACTTCGGAGGAAGTCTGGAAACAAGTTGTCTCTAGAAGGAGAAAAATAAATTGTCATAACAGATAGTACTAAGATATTGTGCAACTGATTAATAAAATCATGATGTTACCATTGTTGTTTGTTTGAATTAAGCTGAACATATGCAGTGATATAATTAACTCACAGTAATCTCACAGAGATATATTTATGTGGTCTCACAGAGATCTCACACTGAGATATCAGCTCATGATATCTTTGTGAGATCAATGTGTGATTTCAAAAACTACCTCACAGTGATATCACAACTGTCTCATATGGTGGCATCATGTATGAGATCACTGTGAGATCGCCATGAGATCACATTCTTGGCTGGGACCTTTCCAAATGCCAAAGTTACATTAATTTTGCAAAGCTACCCGACGAAATCAATAATTAGCCAAAACAATGCAGCACCAGGGTAAAAGAGTACACAACTTATACAGCAGGCTAAGGGTTAAGCATCGCGCTCAAGTCTTAAAGCATTAAGTGAAACAAGCAGGAGTACGACACCTTTATATTATAATCGAACCCATCCATTATCAACTGTGCTAACAAATACCCATGGTCCGTTTACATGTCAAATAATAAGCGAGACTCGCGCTATTATGACGATTCATATCCAAGCAGTGTCAGCGATACTACTTAAAAATCCTGGGTACAGATTACTTGGTTTTAGATATCTGATGAACAATCGATTTTGACGAAGAAAACAAACCCGGATTTACTACTTTTATGCTATTGAAATGCTTTATTAGGTGAACGAATGGTAATTCAACTTTCATGTTGGTTAAGAGTCATTAATGATTCATGTGTGATCAAAATGCTAACTTCGGTGTAGTACGAGCGATAATCGATTCTGCGGGCGATATCGGGCGATGTATTCTTAATTATGTAGTTTCTGGGGCACAGGCTTATGCCTACATGTCCAGCTACTCCGCTGTTTTGGTTATAATATTAACCAGTCGTCACTGTGTTTGTGATATCTTGTTCATAAATAAGTGTAGTGCTGATTAACTGCAATTTTGCTAAATATGGTCTTCGAGTTTTAGTTGGATGTCAATGTTTTATACCCAGGTCCTTGATTTCTCTTACTTTCTGCAGTTCCATCCATTTTCACTTTGATTTTGTATTCTTTGTCGTAGGTAATTGATATCCATGCAAAAGTTTTAAGTCTCCGACCAGTGTTGCACAGGCCCAAATATAGGGGTGTCATGCCGAACCTCGCCAAAGGCGGCCACGCTTGTGCCTCAATGTTATTCCATTTTTTTTCAACTTAACGGGCATTTATATTTAAGGGAATTACATAGTATTATGACAATAATATATATCTTCAAGCAGTTTGTCAGCGATATACATGTACTGCCTTGGGCTGTGGGGTATACACTGTAACAGACTTCGTTTTCTGCTGAGGGATTTTAGCTGTCAAATTGAAAGTGTCCATGGTATTTAGTTTGCTAAGTTGCCTATATTATTGTGCAGGGCAGTATTGAAAGCTTTCACATAATTCATGTATATAGTGTCAATGTGCTTTCCCTCATCTATAGCCCGAGTCCATAAGTCAAGTACTTTGAGAAGTTGTAGTGATGTTCAACATTTGTTGACAAACCAGTTTGATTCATGTTGTATCCATTCATTATTGTCTCCATTAGTTTGCAGCTCAGTATTGAGGGTGGCAGGGTTTACTGACTAAGTGCAGTGTTTTTTAAAGATGGCACGGATATGTTCTGTTGTCCAGTCTGCTGGTATTGATCGGGTTTCTATTGCAGTGTTAAAGATAATATGTAGAGATTTGTAGAAGACATTTTGTTCTTTTAAGTACCCGCGGGTGTATTCTGTCTGGTCAAGGGGACTTGGTGGTCTTAAACTCCTCAAGGGTGCCCAGAATATCTTTCTCTTGAATATGTATGTTGTCTTTGGGTCTATCGTACTCTTTATCTGTCACTGTTGGGGGATTTTCATCGTTTTCTATTGGAAATACACTGGAGAAGTATTCTAATAATACCTTGGCTTTCTCAGCATCTTTTGTTGTATACTCTTGGTTCTTGTTGGTTATTTTTAGATCTGGTTACCTGTTCTTGTTTTAAATCTCCTTATATGGCTCCTGAACTTCTTGTGGCTACATTTAATTTCTGTATCAATTTTATTTTGTCCATGGCTGATATTGGGGTGGGAGGTCACGACACCCCAAGACCGATATGCCCCATGTCAGTATTTTTATTGTTTTCAGCACGTAATAGATAGCTGCCAATCTTCAAAAAAGCTTTTAAATATCATTATGGAAAGGAAAATCAGGGCCCCCAATTTTCATAAAAGCTTTAAAATATCATTATGTCGTGAGATGCGACTAATAGGGGCAACCTGAAGGCAATCACAGGGGGTAATTTCTGTAATGTTTGTATTTTAAATGTCCTTTTGTACCTCTCTTTAAGTTGATTGTGGCAAGAATATTTTGTGTATGTGGGTAATGAACTATGTCAGGATCCTCGGCGATGATAGGGCTGACTGAGCTGTTAGAGTAGCGCTCAGCCTCCTGTGACAGGTTAAAGGCAAATTAAATTTGTTGATACAATCAAGGTCTAGACAGGCAAGTAATGATGGAACGTGATCAAATCTGTTTGGGGTGTCGGTGCTTACCTGAGTGGTAGCAGCTAATAATCGGTCATCAGGGCACTATACAGAAAGCGAAGCATGGCTAGCCTATTGCTTAACTGAAGACGGATCCAATGATTAAAACTACGATGTTTAAGCACAGATTGCAAGAAAGAATCCAACCCCAGCAAACTTGAAATTTATCTCCTACTTTGTCCACATAGCTGCACAGATAGCTTTAGAGAGGTTTTCTTGCCCGTTCTGGTATAGGTCACTCCCATCGTGTTCCTGAAACAATCAGTTTGTAACCATATTAAGCAAAGCCGTGTCTACGAGCGACTGGAATGACCTGGCCCAGTCAATCGGCTGGTGGTGATTTTCCTTGGGATAATTGTTTTCATCTCCATTCACGGATATTTCTCTCTTTTTATCATTAATCCTAAAAGGCAGATGTTAATCAGGCCAGTGTGATCTATTCACCTTTCTAGGCACCACATAATTGTTGGTGTGCCGTTTAACCCTGTACTTAACTTATTATTCGAGAACGCTGACTCTACAAATGTGTTCCTTGCAGTTTCACTGGTTCAATCGTATAGCAGCCTTGTGGCTACAGTGATTCCATTTTGATTTCAGCCTTGTGGCTACAGTGATTCCATTTTGATTTCAGCCTTGTGGCTACAGTGATTCCATATTGATAACAGCCTTGTGGCTACAGTGATTCCATCTTTATTACAGCCTTGTGGCTACAGTGATTCCATCTTGATTACAGCCTTGTGGCTACAGTGATTCCATTTTGATTACAGCCTTGTGGCTACGTTGATTCCATTTTGATTACAGCCTTGTGGCTACAGTGATTTCATTTTGATAACAGCCTTGTTGTTACAGTGATTCCATTTTGATAACAGGCTTTTGGCTACAGTGATTCCATTTTGATTACAGCCTTGGGGCTACAGTGATTCCATTTTGATTACAGCCTTCTGGCTATAGTGATTCCATTTTGATTACAGCCTTGTGGCTACAGTAATTCCTTTTTGATTACAGCCTTGTTGCTACAGTGATTCCATTTTGATAACAGCCTTGTGGCTACAGTGATTCCATTTTGATTACAGCCTTGTGGCTACGTTGATTCCATTTTGATTACAGCCTTGTGGCTACAGGGTTATCTCACCCACGCTGATATACTGAGCTCCTTCTTCACCCTCACCCTGTGGGTCCAGGGGGAAGAAAAGGTCCACTGTATCCTCCTGCATGTTGTAAGAGGCGACTAATGGGAGGCAACCTGTTGGCCTGTGGGTTGAGACTCGTGTCGATGGACAATGGGATCCTGGTGGTTGAGTGGAGCGGTCCTTACGATGGCCTTACTGCTACACGCCACTTTGGCCAGAATTACACCTAGAGGAGAGGCTGGACTGGCCTGGTTCAGTCATTCCGCTGTGAGCGACTTGCCCTAGAATAATCCTTCCATTTTTTATCTTTTCCATCTCCATTTTCATTTATCCTAGAAGGCGGCTGCTTAATCAGGTCAATCTTATCTATTAATCTTTCTTAGCACCATATATCACATGAGTGTTGTTGGTGTGTCGTTAAACCGTATACTTACCTTACCTTCCTTCTTCACCCAGCGCCTTGTTAACGCTGTTTATGGCTAAGGTTCACGTGCCTCAGGTTGTTGACAGGTGGTAGGACTTCAGCCACGTCGCGTTAGTCACGCTGTATTCAAAGAACCTCATGCAAGTGACCCCCATGCTGTGAACACAGCCCATTTACCCAACCAATGATTTTTTATCTTTGAGTCTTGCTGCAACGCTTGACTTCCTGCCTATCATGACTGCGGCACCATCTGATCCCAGTGATACCAATTTCTTGTAGAACTGGTCAAGACTCGCCTCAGACTTTGTGTTACCATCTCCTCAATTGCTGTCAACATGTTCTCTGCAAACTTGCCGTTAGCTGCAGTAGTTTTTACACAAGTTTGCTGAGTGGAAACTGCAGCAGCATTCTCATTGCTAATTTATAAATTCTATCTTAAGTTAAAATAAAAAGCAATTCTGATCACCCTGCCTATGATATTATCTTCCACCCTAAATACCAAGTAATATATGAAAATAAACCTAATGCCATACCACCTCTTGGCATCCGTATCCAAGAATCACTAAACAACATATGCAATAACCTAGACATAATTGCTCCAAACAAAATCCCCGAAACACCACCCTGGCAATTGATCACACCAACAATAGACACATCCCTTAGCAAATATGATAAATCAAATGCAAATGACCTCTTGATGAAATTTAATGAACCTAAAGAACAACACAAAGACAACATACATATTTATACCGACGGATCCAAAGATGCAAACCGTGTGGGCGCTGGAGTCGTATTAGGGCCTCAGACCCACAAGGAAAGACTGCCTGGTGCAGCATCTGTTTTTACAGCCGAAGTTACCGCAATAAGGATGGCATTGGGCCTTATTGCTCACCGTCCCAATGCGGATTTTACAATTTTTAGTGATTCTTTGTCTGCCCTGGAGGCAATTGGGAATAAGTTATTATCGTGCCATATTGTTGTAGATATTTTTGAAAATCTTACTCGTTTATCCATGCTGGGGAAAAATGTTGAGTTTGTTTGGGTACCCAGTCACATAGGTATCCCAGGCAACGAAAGAGCCGATAGGACTGCAAAAGAAGCCGTACATGAGCCAGTGTCTGAGACCAAGATTCCTTTTACAGACTTTAAACCGCAGGTCGTCAAACTTTTTAAACTGAAATGGCTGGACCAGTGGGATGAATCCATTCCAAACAAACTTTACGAAATCCAGCCTCAACTTGGCGAGTGGCCACACAGCTGCAGAGAGAGCCGAAGAGAAGAGGTCGTTCTTGCTCGCGCTCGTATAGGACACACCTATACAACTCATGCCTTTCTACTAAGGGATGAGCCCATCCCTGAATGCTTTCCTTGTCAATGTACCTACACCGTCAAGCACATTCTCATCGAATGTGCTGATTTGATTTTGATCCGAAATCGCTTCTTCCAGGTTCAAACCCTTCAGAATTGTTTGAAAGGGTGAATCCATCCAAGATACTTAGATTCATAAGAGAGATTGTACTTTTCTATAGATGTTAGACCATACAGTTCTCAATAATTCAATATAGTTCAAATTAATATAATTCAATTAATATAATTCAATTAATGCTAGTAGGTTTAATTTTTAGTTGGTTGTAAACCTTGACTTCTTATCCTTTCGTACTCGTATATACCCCTCCTTAAGTAGGCACCATATAACACACTGGTGTTGGTGTGCCGTTAAACCCTATACTTACCTTACCTTTCTTCACGTGACTGGAGATGGAGCTCAGTATATAGTCACTGTATACCTTATTCATGTATTACCATTTTCTGCAGACAATCAGCTCATTCTGTTAGTATGCAGGAGATTTCCCGACAATCGATAGGGACATCACTGTCTTTCAAGTAATGTGCCACCATCAATCCAAGCGAGTTCAGCTGGGCGGCATATAGGTAGTTCTTGCCCATTGTGGGTTCAGGGGTAGAATAGGCCCACTGTATCCTCATGCATGTCGTAAGAGGCGACTTATAGGGGGCAACCTGCTGGCCGTGGTTTGCGATTCTTGCTGTTGGACAATGGGATCCTGGTGGAGAGATCCTTTACGAAGGCCATATCTGTAACACACTACTTCAGCCCGGATTTCACCTAGACGAGAGGCTGGAATGGCCTGGTTCAGTCAATCGGCTGGTGGTGTTTTGCACTAGGGTAATCGTTTCCATTGTTATCTTTTCCATCTCCATTTTCATCTATCCTAGACTGCGGCCGCTTAATCAGGTCAATCACATCTAAATCGATAAACAAGAGCGCTTACACTAAGCTTCAATTACAGGGTACGCCCCCCCCCCCTAATCAGAAATCTGTTTGAGAGAGTAAATCCTTGCTTTCATTAGAGAAGTTAGATTATATAACAAAGTTTATGCCCCGTGTGAGACACTATATCCTCCTGCATGTCGTAAGGGCATCCTGTTGGCCGTAGGTTGCGAATCGTGTCTGTGGACAATGGGATCCATGTGATTGAGTGGAGAGGTTCTTACGAGGGCCATATCCGCAAAACACCACTCTGGCCCTGATTTCACCCAGACAAACAGCTGAAATGGCCTGGTCCAGTCAAGCGGCTGGTGGTGAATTTCCTTGGGATAATTGATATCAGCACTTAGTAACTTGCGCCTGGCTGATTGTTCGCATTTTTTATATTTTTTCATCTTCATTCACGTGTTTTTTATTGGTGTGCCATTAAACCCTATACTTACCTCACTATCAGAGCTTCACTGATTCCATCTTATTTCAGCGTTGTGGCTACATTGGTTTCATCTTACAACCGCCTGGTGGCTACGGCGGTTCAGTCTTATAGCAGCCTTTTGGCTACACTGATTCCATCTTAAAGCAGCTTTGTGGCTATATTGGCTCCTTTTAAGAACATCCTTGTGGCTTAACTCTCCCGGAGCAGCATTATGGCTTAGCATACCACCCGCCTTTCATTGGGCCTGTCGATGCTACCAGAACTCTAGCCTTATTAAAAACACGCTCGGTTGTGAAAAGATGCAGATGGCGTTGCCTGAGGTTTTTTACTGACTTTCCGTAGGTAATAAGGTTTGAGAGTTCATATGGAAGGGCCTTAGAGCAGATAGAAAGAAAGTCATCCCATGCGGCACACCACTCGGTCTCCGTCAAGGGGCAGTGTTATTTAGGGGGGGCAGCATTGAGTACTGGCACATCTGAGGGAGCGGCCAGGCTCATGGAGTATGCCTTGTCGGCGTGTACGATGCTGTGAAAATCCACATACTAATTAGTGACTATTTTTACTTTAATTTTGACTGGTATATGCTGTCCAGCCCTGACTGCACGGGAGAGTAGAACAGGGTGGTCGGAGGTGGCCGACAGAAACGACAAATTGTTCTCACCATAGTTCAGTTCTACGGGACGCTGACGGGAAGTATCATCCACATTTATCTCCTCTGGCTGAGGCAATGATGGGACCTGGGCTTGGGGTTGAGGAGAGCCCTGAGCAGTTTGTGCCTTCACCATATCACTCACGATGTTGGTGAGTGAAGCAAATGTGGATTGTAGTTGGTCCACTCGTGAAAGGAGCCGGTTGACTGTGTCTGCTGCAATGTTCGGCTGCGTTGTTACAGGTGGAGACGGAAGCGGTTGGAGCAGCCACAAGTAGCCTAACTGAAGGGCGTTTATGTCTGGTAGAGTTCCCAGGGGGCTGGGATGCATGATAAGGCCGTTTCACTCCCCTTCGGACATGTATGACCGAGGAATATGCCAAGGGTGTTGTGAGCTGTAAATATAAATGGCAATATCAGCAACAATGCTGACGAGAAAAATATGTCAAGGCTGTTGCGAGATGCAATAATTGAAGGATTGGTGTGAAGTGGGAGGGGGGGGAGGCTATAGCGGCAGCAAATCTGACACGAAGAAATGTCAATGTTGTTGCGAAGTAAACTCGTTTGATAGGAAAATGTGGAGGTTGTTGTGCTGTAATTAATCGAATGATTTTTTTGCCAATGAAATTGACGAGGGGCAGCACAAGGGCAAGATAGTGAATCTAAATGATGACGAGGTGGGGGAGGAGGTGTACAAACCTCTAGCCATAGATATGTTTTAGTTTGGAGAAATTGTGCACTGATTTGGTGATTGAAGTGCGGTACTTCTTCCTGCCGAGTAGAGAATTGGGGTGAATTGAATCCTTGGACCACACAGTAATAGGACATGTTCCTCTATGGGTATCATAAGAGATGTGCAGTTCTACCTCTGCAGTTTTTCGTGAAGGTGTTGTAAGAGTTTACTTTGGCTGAAAAAAAATCTCCTCGGTGAGATGTTTAAGATTGGCACCTCTGTAGAGCACGGAGCAAACAGTGACGTGTCGAACGCCATGGTGGGCGATCAACATCTTTGCGAAATCGATAATGTGTGAAGCTATTACTAGCCTAACTAGGGGATCAGTGTTTTGAGCGAGATCGTTGGATCCTATGTCGAGAATGACAAAAGTAGGTTTAACCTGCATTAGGAGGGAAAAGGAAGGCAATCGTGTACTGTGCCACCTCTTTAGCCGGCGAAATGCGGCTGGGGGACGTGTTGATGAGCTTCTAGCGTGTTTGCGGATTGGGTGGGAGAAATAGGAAAGCCGCCATTACTATTGGCGAGGAAATGCTGTAGACCGGAGACAAAAGAGTGGCCGATGATCATGCCTACTGGTGTCATAGTGAAACGTAGAGAAATAAAATATACGACTTTTGGTGCAGTAACTCTGAGCTGTATAAACTTAGGAGAGAAGGTGCGTTCCCAGAAAACAATTTACGTACTTTATACGTTGTCATTACGTAGTTGTTTGGTAGTTGTTATGTAGTGCTTCTACGTTATAATTACGTAAAAGTCTTGATGGAATATGACAGCTACGTAGTACAAATACGCGGTGGAATTATCATTCCACAACCTATTTGGGATTTTTAGCACCTGTGCTACCTTCTCACTACGTTATCAGTGAAACGTTTTAACTACGTAGTTAAATTACGTAGTGAAATAACCATTCCCGACCTATTTTGGCATCTTTATGCTACCTTCTCACTACGTTATCATTGACATTTTATTATACATAAAGTTAGTTAAATTGGCTGGTTCTCCTCAGAATCCGAAGTAACCATTGCTGGAAAAGAGGGGCTGGCTTTAATATTTTTCGATGTAGAGGCTCTTGTCTGTCAACACATTAGATAGAAGGTTATGTAATAAGTGGATATATTTTACATAGTTATAAAACAGAACAATTTTATAATTCATATCACATTATTGCTTAAAATGAGAAAAAACCCACAGCATTCATTTTAGGGAGAACCCTCATCACTCTCTACCTAAAACAAATGCTATACTTGGGTATCCAATAGGCAACTGACACTCTTACATAGAGCATCCCTTTTAAATTAAAACTTCGCGATATCTGATAGTATTCAACTTAATACATGACATACTACAAACTCCCCTAGCTCAAATCACTTACTAACTCTTACACCACACAACCAACCACCCCCCCCCCCCCCCCCCCACACACACTTCCTAATAACTTGCTCAAACCAATAGGACCCCGTTATTTGCATGCTGTAATTCGCATCAGTATAGTTACCTGGAAGAGATATCCACCGCGCTTGCTCGGTGCATGTTTTAAGGTTTCGGCTATCTGCCTATCAATTTCGTCCCCCAGACACTTAGGGTGGATACTTCTGCAAGCCTCTGTTTTCACCGATGAAAGAACAATTGAGACAACACATATTTTCAGAATACATAATAAGATACAGAGTTTGAGTTTGCTGACTGATAATGATGAAGCCTCATCACAAAACAGATCATCCATTCTCTGCAATTACATTATGGGTTGTATGCATACTGTATATGGCGGGACATAGGGCAAGTTGCTCTCTTGTTCTTTCTGCCCTTCATATTGTATTGTCCCCATAGGTGAAAGGTTCCCACATTCCTCAACATTCTTCGGACCGAATCCCCCACATTATGCCCACCTAATGCGCTCAGCATGGAAACCTGCTGAAGGAACATAGGCTAACTGATTATTTGCGCTTTAAACTTAAATACAGGATCCACACAGGAAAAGTTAATTGATTTACTCTGAATAACTAACATCACTGACAACAACAATTACCAGCTTTTTGATCCCATGAGCTGAATCTGTCAGCTCTCTCAAAAAATTCTCCAGATCCTCTGAAGTGTCCAGAGGATTCTCAACCAAATCCTCCATGACCTCCACATGCTTGGTTGGCTGTAAAGGCTGGCCCTGCTGCAGTTGTTTGATAAGTGATGACTGCCTCTCAATCCTATCCCTTATCTCTGCCAGAAACATAAGGAACTTCCTCTGGAAATCTGTAGTTATTAGTGTAATACAATGAATATCACACACATGCGAAATTAAAGGTGAACATTTCAATTTACAAGATACAAGACTGAACAATATGATAGTTTCAATATACTTCACCAGATAAAAATTTCAGTGCTTTACTCACTATCTGACAAGTTGATTTGGCTTGTGAAATGTTGTGAGGGTGATGAAAACAGATCCTTTACCTGAGCACATAAGACACCAGCAAACACTTCTAGAGAAAAAAAATGAAATTGCTGGTGTACTCAGATCAGATTTACCATGTAGGGAAATTGTTATAATATTTCAAAAGCGTGAATTGATTTTTTAACAAAACTGGAGTAATCTGTGATTTTTCCCTCTGCAGCGGCTGTGTTGACTGAGACAGTGCAGTCTTGAGGTCACCTAAAATTGTGTTTTTAAGTTTATTCAATGTCATATTCCATCAAGACAATTAAGTTAATTCAGGTGATGAAATATTTTAGACCATATTAAGATGACATTGTTGATGATTGATGTTGCAAATTGCACTGACCGTTAATAATAGAGTTACTATAAATATCACCATATTTCTTACCATTCTCATTGAGCATCTGGCAGCAGTAGTATTACACCTTAGCTGTCAAACCAGGCTGTTCTGCCAATTGACTTACTCGCTTCTTCTTCAACTGAACAACTCTGTCTCCTGTATCTGTATTTCAAGGATTGTAGAATTAACTTTAGTTCAAATATGTAACAACAAAAATTAACAAGAGCATTATTTGAATGGTTTTAAAATAAGATCTGTATAATGGCCATGCAAATATAGTATCTGGTCATACATGCTGAAAGTAAACTAACCACAACCATCGTCTTTTTGGGGTTTCACAGTCCGTGGAGAGGTTATTCGTCACCTCAGCCCTTCTGGCCCTGCGCTGAGCGGTCTGGAAGTCTTCTGTGATATCAAATAATGCACCAAATAGCAAGGACTTAGGCTTATTTATTCATGCTGTAAGATGATTTTAAGGCAAAGAAATATCAAACAAGTTAAACACAATACGAGAGGATAGCAATAGGATGCAGTGTCCATATAGCCTTGTCTGGCAGTTCTCGTCTCTCAACACTTCTAGTGTGTTTGTCCCTTGGCCAGAAACATTGCAAACTCTGTAAAAATATCAAATAAATGAGTCAAATTATAATGCACCTCACCACATACCCCCACTCTATGTCAAATCAATTATCATACATTTTTGTCTACATATAATAAGTATCAATTCGTGAAATTGTTTGCTCACCTCATCTCTGCTTACGATCCATGTTTTTGCCACCACAGATACTGAGTTATCCTCATTCAAAAATTTAACTACCACATATTCATAAACCATGGTGAACTGCAAACATATCAATACAGTTTATAGTTTGGTAAGCAGCTTATAAGCAAGCCTGTAATTCAAAATGTAAATCATGGTAAAACAAGTAACACCAAATATAAGATAACATTAGATCTTGACTGATGGTCCAGGACATTGAGGACACTATCAGCATTATTAACAAGATAGAAAAATATAACTAGAAAAACTAAGCATGCCTTAAATAAAGTCTTAAATTCACTGTAGGTAAACTTATTTAATGCAACAACTGGAAAACAAAACTTGTCATGAACAGACATTTTTCTTGATCCTGTTCTATAAGCATTGCCCTCTTGTTGAGCATATTGGGTGACAGCAGTTTCATTTGTGAGTTCCTGGCACTGACCTGACATGTTCCAATCAGACGAGAATCTGCTGGGTGGTTAAAAAAAGGTTCTGCTCTCTCGAAGACACGACACAAGAACAAATTTCCACCTGTGTCGTCTTTCTCGTTTGAAGTGCTCACAACTTCGCAATAGGCTGATTTGCTTATCATGTACCCATTATTTGGTCTTTTCACAGAGACTTTCCAGTCATTGTCATAGTTTTGGGATTCGTGCAGTCTCTTGGTTATTTGAACAACCGGATTTTTTGATGACCTAACCATTCTCTTGAGTTGTTGTAGGTAATTTTCAAACAGAAAGGCTGAGCATGAATCCAGCCCACAGTACCTTTCTGCATCTGAGGCCAGGTGTACCAGGCTGTGTATGTTGTAAACCAGGAACTCCTCCCCATAGAGCTCTGCACTTTTGGTGACAAAGTATGCCAACAACATTTGAGCATACTGACTGTGTTCTCTGGTCAACCTTGGGCAGACCAAAATACTAACTGCCACATTCAGGACAAGGAAATGGTCATAAAGGTCTTGCCGTAAGATACTGCGGAGTACTACTTTGCCAGTATATAATAGAAACTGCCTGTACTCGGTTGCCTTCCATCTGTCAATTTCAGCCAAACTCCGATGTTTTCTTGCAAACAAAGATGGGATAAATCTTTGCAAATTTAGTAGCCGTTTACTTATATCCTGTACGATGTGAGCAGCAGACATCCTGAACTCATTCCTACCGCGAATGCCAACAAGAGCCTCTTCTGCACGAGTAACAAACCTGATGCATATAGTCTATTGGAAATTGATTTACCATGTCAATCGGAAGCTCACAAAATGGTGTTTGACCATGGTGATGATCAGGATTGATTTGAGTTGTGAATGAAATGTCTGTTCTAAGCTCCACAGGTTCAACATCTGGATATGTCATTCTACCAATCCACCTCCCCCTCTGAGCACATCTGTCACACTCGTAATACCCAGAATATAGCTTGATGGACTTGACCATGGCTATGGCAGGTGCATCGCATACAACACATATAAGTGTTACAGAGTAGGTTTTCCCATTAACTGTGTCCACCAGCCCATCTTGCATCAGAATTTTCATATCCCTAATGGTTTCATTCAAAAAATTCAAATCACTTGGCTTTGATTCACCAAAACTAAGTGCCACAGGAAATACTTTGACGGGACAGATATTAGTTACTGCCCCCCCTGTGGGTCCGGGGGTAGAATAGGCCCACTGTATCCTCCTGCATGTCGTAAGAGGCGACTAATAGGGGCAACCTGTTGGCCGTGGGTTGCGACTCGTGTCGGAGGAAGATGGGATCCTGGTGGTTGAGCGGAGCGGTCCTTGCGAGGGCTATATCTGCAACACACCACTTTGGCCCGGATTTCGCCTAGACGAGAGGGTGGGTAGGCCTGGCCCATTCCTATCGGCTGGTGGCGTCGTGCCCTGGGACTACCCGTCACATGCATTTGGCATCTTCCTTCATGACATTCATTCACTTCATGTACCATTTCTCATTTCATTGGCTTCACTAGTCCCAGAAGGCGGCTGCTTAATCAGGTCAATCGGATTCCATTAGGGGTGTTATGGTGCGCCTCTACGGGCTCAGCACCTTGCCAGTGTCTGGGCTCTATGGGTTACGTATTGTATCACTTTTTATGGGGGACGAGTATATCACCTGTGTAGCCCTGGCATCTTTAAGATGTCCCTTTATTGGGCTCCGGGGCGGGTGGGGAGCACAGGTGATGAATTGTTGTATTACTATGTCTTCCTCTCATACTGGCCAAAAACGAAGGCATTTAGATGAAAATGAAACTGAAACTGAAAACTGGCCAAGATTTCTTGTGCTTGAAAGAACCGACGGGAGTTTAGAGAAAGTTTCATTCATTGTTCTATTTAAAGGAATTTGTGGTGTTGCCGGCACTCCCAAAACTCTAAAACTTTTGCGATCTGGGCTTTATCTTGTCGAAACTTCAAAACCAATTCATTCCAAACTTCTTCTTCAGACCACCAAATTAGCGAATATCAATGTAAAATTCAGCCCTCATCGAACCCTTAATACCATCAAGGGTGTTATAAAATCTTTCGAACTCAAATACTGCAGCGAAGAAGAGATTTTGGAGGAATTGAAAAATCAAAATGTCAGTGAAGTAGCCAAAGTGCTCATTAATAAAAATGGAGAAAGGGTTCCCACAGGCACCCACATCCTTACTTTCAACACCCCTTACCTTCCAAACAACATTAAAATAGCTGGCCTGAACATCAAAACTGAACCATTCATTCCAAATCCTTTAAGATGCCACATCTGTCAAAGATATGGCCATTTTAAAACCAAATGTAATAGAACACCAATATGCCCCAAATGCGGTGATGAGCACGGGGAGCAGGATTGCAAAGCACCATTCAAGTGCGCAAACTGCTCCGGTGCTCATCCCGCATACTCTAAACGCTGTTCCATTTGGCAAATCGAAAAACAAATTCAAACACTACATATCACCCAAAAACTTTCTTTCCCTGAAGCGAAAAAAAATAGTAGAGTGCCAAAATTCAACTTCTTCCAGACCTTCATATGCTAGTACTGCAGCAGCACCTACTAAAATAACCAAATCTATTAGTACACAAACAGAAAACCACCCTCCGAAACAACACCCCCTTTCAAAGCCAGCAATCCCCCAACAGAACAAACAAAACCAAACACCCCCACTACCCCAAAAGTCAATGAACACATAACAAACAAATACAATGAGAAATCTAAACTCCCACGGTCAATCAAATCCAAACTCACCAGGGTTCAGAACCCAGATTCTTTTGTTGGGCCCAACATCTATGGCCCATTGTCTACCATGGAGACTGATGAGGTCCCCCATGGCAGACACACATCATCAGGGGCCAATCGGGACCCTGGGTCTGTAGTGGCCCAGGGAACCTGCGGCCCCAGGAATGCCATGGGGACTGAGGTCCACCATGGCAGCAAACGTCCCGCCAAACCCCCTGATAGGTAATGGCGGGCATTATACAATGGAATTGCCGAGGACTTCGGAATAATCATGAAGAACTTCTTACTTTACTCAACAAAAATAATGGTATTGCAGCCTGACTTCAGGAAACATTTTTGAAGGCAGAAAATAACTATAGCTTGAAAGGCTATAAATCTTACCATAAATTTGGAGGCACTGGGGAACGAGCTTCTGGCGGCTCGTCCATTTTAATCAAGGATTTTATTCCCCAGAAAGAAATAGAACTCAATACAAACCTTCAAGCAGTAGCAGTAAATATTACCTTAAATAAGTCCATCACACTTTGCTCCCTTTACTTACCGCCAAGCCGAAATTTTACACGGGGAGAACTGGACAACATCGTGGCCCAGTTGCCAGAGCCAGTTCTCCTCATGGGTGATTTTAATGCCCACAACTCTTTATGGGGCAATACATATGATGATGGGAAAAGGCCAAATTGTAGAAGATTTCTTCATTTCTCACAATCTCTGCCTTTTAAATGACGGCTCAAATACATACATCCATCCAGGCTATGGCACACCCACCGCAATAGATCTTTCTTTCTCTTCTCCTTCTTTGTTTCTCGACCTTGCATGGGAAGTTGGTGTCGATGATACCTGTGGAAGTGACCACTTCCCCATTCTTATCCACCTAAACCCTCCATTACCACCAGAGTCACCTCCAAAGTGGCAGCTGCATAAAGCAGACTGGCCCTCCTTTGGATCTCTGTGTGGGGAGGCTATCCACAGGGATAAGATGCAAGGGCGAGATACACACATCGATACATTTTGTGCTAAACTGCTTGAAATTGCCTCCAAAACTATTCCGAAGTCCTCGGCAAAGCCCAGGCGCATCCCAAAACCATGGTTTAATCAAGACTGCCAGGACGCCATCAACCACAGAAAAAGGGCCCTTAAGTTATTCCAAACTCACCCAACCCATGCAAACCTGGCATCATTCAGGGCAGCGAGAGCGAGAGCTCGGCGGGTTGTTAAAGAAAGTAAAAAGAATTCATGGAAAACTTATATATCAAAATTAAACTCTAGAACATCAATCAAAAAGACATGGGAAATGGTCCGCAAAATAAGTGGAAAAAACACCTCTTCCACTTCTTCTTACCTTCTAACACCAGATGGTAATGAAGTAAAAAACAAACAAGAAATATCTAACATCATAGCGGATACAATAACCATGAATTCTTCCACTGCTAATTATACTGAAAAGTTTCAAAGACATAAACAGATAACTGAAAGAACAAAACTTAATTTTAGGTCAAACAACGAAGAAAATTATAATGTTCCTTTTACTTTAGAAGAATTGAAAGAATCTTTGAAACTCTGCAAGGACACTGCAGTAGGACCAGACGATGTTCATTACCAACTTCTTAAACATCTTCCAGAAGAGTCCTTGTATGTCTTATTAGACATATACAATCACATATGGAGCAGTGGAGAATATCCGGACTCATGGAGAGAGGCTACCATCATCCCTCTCCCAAAGTCGGGAAAAGACCCAACCAACCCGTCGAGCTACAGGCCCATCGCTCTCACGAGCTGTCTCTGTAAAACCATGGAGCGAATCGTTAACAAGCGTCTTATGTGGTACTTGGAAATTAATAATATAATAAATGAACATCAATCTGGCTTTAGAAAAGGCCGATGTACCACAGACAACCTTGTTAAGTTAGAGTCTTATATTAGGGATGCATTTTTAAAGGGGGACCATGTCGTGTCTGTGTTTTTTGATCTTGAGAAAGCATATGACACGACATGGAAATATGGGATTTTAAAAGATCTACAAGAAGCTGGTCTTCGAGGTAATATGCCACTATTTATACAAAATTTTTTAAATGATAGATTTTTTAAGGTAAGAATTGGGACATCACTTTCGGACCAACATGGTCAGGAAATGGGGGTCCCACAGGGCAGCATTCTTTCTGTCACACTTTTCAATCTAAAGATCAATAGCATCACAAAAGTTCTTAAACCTGAAATAGAAAAATCACTTTATGTAGACGATTTCCTTATATCTTACCGATCCAGCAGTATGACCACCATAGAACGCCAGCTACAAATCAACCTTAACAAAATTCAGAAATGGGCAGATGAAAATGGTTTCAAATTTTCTACTACTACAAAAACAGTTTGTGTACATTTTTGTCAAAGAAGGGGCCTTCACCCTGACCCAGAATTAACCATCAATGAAAATCCCATCCCTGTTGTGGAAGAAACCAAATTCTTAGGTATCATATTTGATTCAAAACTTAATTTTAAATCCCATATTAATTACATCAGGAATAAATGTCTCAAGGCAATGAATCTTCTTAAAGTAGTGTCCAAGCTGGACTGGGGAGCTGACAGGCAGGTCCTGCTCAGGCTCTACCGGTCCTTGATAAGATCAAAGCTTGACTATGGCTGCATCGTTTACGGTGCAGCTCGAAAATCTTATCTAAAACGACTGGACATAGTCCAGAATCAGGCACTGAGGATTTGCCTTGGGGCATTTCGAACATCACCCATTGAAAGCCTCCACACTGAAGCCAATGAAATGCCTATCCATCTAAGAAGAAACAAAACTGGCCCTTCAATATGCAATTAAAATAAAAAGCAATCCAGATCACCCTGCCTATGACATTATCTTCCATCCCAAATACCAAGTAATATATGAAACTAAACCTAATGCCATACCACCTCTTGGCATCCGTATTCAAGAATCGCTAAACAACATATCCAATAATTTAGACATTATTGCTCCAAACAAAATTCCCGAAACACCACCCTGGCAATTGAACACACCAACAATAGACACATCCCTTACCAAATATGATAAATTAAATGCAAATGACCTCTTGATGAAATTTCATGAAATAAAAGAACATCACAAAGACAAGATACTTATTTATACTGATGGATCCAAAGATGCAAACCGTGTGGGCGCTGGAGTCGTGTTCGGACCTCAGACCCACAAGGAAAGACTGCCTGGTGCAGCATCTGTTTTTACAGCTGAAGTTACCGCAATAAGGATGGCATTGGGCCTTATTGCTCACCATCCCAATGCGGATTTTACAATTTTTAGTGATTCTTTATCTGCCCTGGAGGCAATTGGGAATAAGTTGTTATCGTGCCATATTGTTGTAGATATTTTAGAAAATCTTACTCCTTTATCCATGCTGAGAAAAAATGTTGAGTTTGTCTGGGTACCCAGTCACATAGGTATCCCAGGCAACGAAAGAGCCGATAGGACTGCAAAGGAAGCCCTACATGAGCCAGTGTCTGAAACCAAGATTCCCTTTACAGACTTAAAACCGCAGGTCGTTAAACTTTTTAAACAAAAATGGCAGGACCAGTGGGATGAATCCATTCCAAACAAACTTTACGAAATCCAGCCTCAACTTGGGGAGTGGCCACTCAGCTGCAGAGTGAGCCGAAGAGAAGAGGTCGTTCTTGCTCGCGCTCGTATAGGACACACCTATACAACTCGTGCCTTTCTACTAAGGGATGAGCCCATCCCTGAATGTATTCCTTGTCAATGTGCCTATACTGTCAAGCACATTCTCATCGAATGTGCTGATTTGATTTTGATCCGAAATCGCTTCTTCCGGGTTCAAACCCTTTCAGAATTATTTGAAAGGGTGAATCCATCCAAGATACTTGAATTCATTAGAGAAATTGGACTTTTTTATAGATTTTAGATCATACAATTCTCATTAATTCAATATAGTTCAAATTAATATAATTCAATTAATACACTTCAATTAATTCGATTTTTAGTTGGTTGTAAACCTTGACTTCTTATCCTTTCGTACTCGTACATGCCCCTCCTTAAGTAGGCACCATATAACACACTAGTGTTGGTGTGCCGTTAAACCCTATACTTACCTTACCTTATTAGTTACTGCACACAGCACAGGCCAAAGTGACTCATTGGTACTTTTGAATAACGAATACCGTCTATGTTAAAGCTCAACTCCAAATCATGGACATTTTTCAAGATAGATGGTGCATAACTTTGAACAGTTTTCAAGAGTACTTCAGGTAACCCAAGATAGGTAAAATCCATTCCTGACCTGGTTTCAGTTGAAACTGATCTAGGTGTTTTCAATAACGTGCGTGCTGTTTGAGGCATTTCAGGATGTCTATTTGCTCTCAGCAATTTCAACAATACATCAACAGCACTATGAGTTATACCAAAATCATTCACCCATTTCCCCAATTCTCTTGGAAAAAAATTTGGTTCACATGAGGATCCATCCTCACTCTCAGAATCGGACGAAATTGGAACATGATCATCTATGAGATCCCAATTCCAACCCTCGTCATTTGGGGGATTGCCTGTTGATGAATTTTCCAATGTTGCTGCTTGAATTGGTGAACAGTTCGTATTTTTGTTGGTCCTTGGTAACACTTCGTCTTCGCTACTTGGCAGCAATGGTGGCAGTTCCCCACTTGAATTATCATTATGACTAGTAGCAAACGAAGAATATATCATGTCTTTCCTCTTCATATTCTTCACTGAACGGTCTGCTGACTGCCATTTTCTTTTATACTCCCGTCGTTTTCTATCTTTCTCTTCCATACTATTTCCTTGGAAATAACACAATTATATAAAATCAGTCAAACCATGCAAGTTAGTAAAAAATATTGCACTTAATTGTCATGTTAGCAGTTTTATTGTGAAGTAAACAATGAAATTATTCAGGAACCATAGCCTATGTAAGAGAGGCTGTGGAAAATTGCCTTGGGAAAAAGGCTGTTCAGTAATTAGCATCACGTCCAAGGCCCTGGTTAGCAGGGCAGTATCTCTTTTTATGGACTCCAAATCAATTATATCCATTAGTTTACCAGAAAGGTGGGTAGTTACCCTTATAGAACCTCAGTCATGATGCTATTCAGTGATGAGTGGGAAGCGATTCTTAACTGGGAAATACATGCAATTCATTACTCTACCTATTACTGCAAACCATGCAAGAAAGTGTATTTAGACATTCTACATTACTACGAATATCAGAGTACAGATATGACCGTGTTTGCATCATGCATGCATCATTGTTTACGAACACCAGGACTTGATAATATAAACTATTCAACTGTATAATAGTCAATTTTCAGGAACATGTATACAGTTTTGAGGGTGGATTAACATACTGTTCCCTTAAATCATAATATATTTTCAATACATACCTTAGGATGGCAAAAAAAATAAGGCGATGACTTGAGATATATACTTCACAAATATGTCTTTCAAATTTTGGCGCAGAAACAACGAAGTGAATGGAACTTCCGGTTTCATATTTACCACAGTAGTTCGAAAAGATTTAAATTATTATTGCATGGTTCTTAAATGTTATAACCTTTTGGTAAAAGCTAGTCGATATTCACTTTCTTTCCTTAGTTTTCCATATTTACTTTAATTTGAGACTAGATATTTGAATATACCCAAAAACCTCAGCGACATTTGCAACAACCAGATTGTCATTACGTTCTTTAGATCGCACACTATGACTAAATACATGTTATAGATTACGTCCGCAATACGTGTCTTGAGTTACGTAGCGTAATGATACGTATATACGACGTATTGTCTGTGACAGATTCAACACAACAAGAAGGGATCCATTAAAGCACATGGCCTCAGCTTTATTCTGATTGGCTTACAATCAACATGTGACAAGTATCCAACTACGAATAAACATTTAGGTGCCGCGGCGATTCCCGCCAAAACATCGTAATTATAATGTATCTAAAGTCATTCTGTAACATCCCCCTTCTTGGGAAAAGGAAATCACTGTTCACTGTTGTAGTGCCATAATGTTCATAAGTAACACATACTATCATAATGTCCATAAAGTCACACTTTGAACATACACAATTCAAGAACTATTGAAAACACTAACATCACTAGTAAACGAATTAACTATAGTGGGGCCAGAGGTTACTAGCACAAAAGCCCACATACTTCAACTGGTCTTTACCACCAATTGTACATGTCACACAATACACACTACTACTGCAAATTGTAGTCACTGTACTTAGCAGGTAGCCTGACGTTGCGCCCACTCCTTGTGCACGCTGGTGACCTTGGTGGAGCCGTGACTTGCTTGGGCACTTGGGGCTCCTCTGGTGGTGCTGTTGGTCGCTGCACTTGCACCTCATCTCGTGGGACTGGCACAATATACTCGGAGACTGTCTCCGGCATTACTACAGGTGGTGGCTCATTGGTGCTCATTAAATCCCTGCGGTTCCTGCGTAGCACCTGGCCATGTCCATCTGTGATCTGGTAGGAACGTGGCTCGCCGCACCTCTGTGTGACCACGGCTGGTTCCCACTCACTCCCCCGATGTACTCTGACCACTTCCTGATCTCGGAGGCTCGACAGCGGCTTCGCTGTTCGGTCGTAGTATTTCTTCTGGCGCTGCTGACGCTCCTGCAGCTCCTGCTTGGACCCTACTATCTTAGGCTTCAGCAGATCTGGATGCGTCGGCAACTTGTCACATCTGTTCATCAGCAACTGTGCTGGTGAATACTGAAGTCCTGAAATGGGCGAGTTACGATACTCTAGCAAGGCCAAATACATGTCCTTTCCTTCAAGGCTTGCCTTTCTTAGCAAAACCGAAAAACAAATTCAAACACTACATATCACCCAAAAACTTTCTTTTCCTGAAGCGAGAAAAATAGTAGAGTGCCAAAATTCAACTTCTTCCAGACCTTCATATGCCAGTACTGCAGCAGCACCTACTAAAATTACCAAATCTATTAGTACACAAACTGAAAACCACCCTCCGAAACAACCCCCTTTCAAAGACAGCAATCCCCCAACAGAACAAACAAAACAAAACACCCCCACTACCCCAAAAGTCAATGAACTCATAACAGCAAACAAATACAATGAGAAATCTAAACTCCCACGGTCAGTAAAATCAAAACTCATCAGGGTTCAGAACCCAGATTCTTTTGTTGGGCCCAACATCTATGGCCCATTGTCTGCCATGGAGACTGATGAGGTCCCCCATGGCAGACACACACCATCAGGGGTCAATCGGGACCCTGGGTCTGTAGTGGCCCAGGGAACCTGCGGCCCTAGGAATGCCATGGGGACTGAAGTCCACCATGGCAGCAAACGTCCCGCCAAACCCCCTGATAGGTAATGGCGGGCATTATACAATGGAATTGCCGAGGACTTCGGAATAATCATGAAGAACTTATTACTTTACTCAACAAAAAATAATGGTATTGCAGCCTGCCTTCAGGAAACATTTCTGAAGGCAGAAAATAACTATAGCTTGAAAGGCTATAAATCTTACCATAAATTTGGAGGCACTGGGGAACGAGCTTCTGGCGGCACGTCCATTTTAATCAAGGATTATATTCCCCAGAAAGAAATAGAACTCAATACAAACCTTCAAGCAGTAGCAGTAAATATAACCTTAAATAAGTCCATCACACTTTGCTCCCTTTACTTACCGCCAAGCCAAAGTTTTACACGAGGAGAACTGGACAACATCGTGGCCCAGTTGCCAGAGCCAGTTCTCCTCATGGGTGATTTTAATGCCCACAACTCTTTATGGGGCAATACATATGATGATGGAAAAGGCCAAATTGTAGAAGATTTCTTCATTTCTCACAATCTCTGCCTTTTAAATGACGGCTCAAATACATACATCCATCCAGGCTATGGCACACCCACCGCAATAGATCTTTCTTTCTCTTCTCCTTCATTGTTTCTCGACCTTGCATGGGAAGTTGGTGTCGATGATACCTGTGGAAGTGACCACATCCCCATTCTTATCCACCTAAACCCTCCGTTACCACCAGAGACACCTCCAAAGTGGCAGCTGCATAAAGCAGACTGGCCCTCCTTTGGATCTCTGTGTGGGGAGGCTATCCACAGGGATAAGATGCAAGGGAGAGATACACACATCGATACATTTTGTGGTAAACTGCTTGAAATTGCCTCCAAAACTATTCCGAAGTCCTCGGCAAAGCCCTGGCGCATCCCAAAACCATGGTTTAACCAAGACTGCCAGGACGCCATCAACCACAGAAAAAGGGCCCTTAAGTTATTTCAAACTCACCCAACCCATGCAAACCTGGCATTATTCAGGGCAGCGAGAGCGAGAGCTCGGCGGGTTGTTAAAGAAAGTAAAAAGAATTCATGGAAAACTTATATATCAAAATTAAACTCGAGAACATCAATCAAAAAGACATGGGAAATGGTCCGCAAAATAAGTGGAAAAAACACCTCTTCCACTTCTTCTTACCTTCTAACACCAGATGGTAATGAAGTAAAAAACAAACGAGAAATATCTAACATCATAGCGGACACAATAACCATGAATTCTTCCACTGCTAATTATACTGAAAAGTGTCAAAGACATAAACAGATTACTGAAAGAACAAAACTTAATTTTAGGTCAAACAACGAAGAAAATTATAATGTTCCTTTTACTTTAGAAGAATTGAAAGAATCTTTGAAACTCTGCAAGGACACTGCAGTAGGACCAGACGATGTTCATTACCAACTACTTAAACATCTTCCAGAAGAGTCCTTGTATGTCTTATTAGACATATACAATCACATATGAAGCAGTGGAGAATATCCGGACTCATGGAGAGAGGCTACCATCATCCCTATCCCAAAGTCCGGAAAAGACCCAACCAACCAGTTGAGCTACAGGCCCATCGCTCTCATGAGCTGTCTCTGTAAAACCATAGAGCGAGTCGTTAACAAGCGTCTTATGTGGTACTTGGAAACTAATAATATAATAAATAAACATCAATCTGGCTTTAGAAAAGGCCGATGTACCACAGACAACCTTGTTAAGTTGCATTTTTAAAGGGGGACCATGTCGTGTCTGTGTTTTTCGATCTTGAGAAAGCATATGACACGACATGGAAATATGGGATTTTAAAAGATCTACAAGAAGCTGGTCTTCGAGGTAATATGCCACTATTTATACAAATTTTTTTAAATGATAGATCTTTTAAAGTAAGAATTGGGACGTCACTTTCGGACCAACTTGGTCAGGAAATGGGGGTCCCACAGGGCAGCATTCTTTCTGTCACACTTTTCAATTTAAAAATCAATAGCATCACAAAAGTTCTTAAACCTGAAATAGAAAAATCACTTTATGTAGACGATTTCCTTATATCTTACCGATCCAGCAGTATGACCACCATAGAACGCCAGCTACAAATCAACCTTAACAAAATTCAGAAATGGGCAGACGAAAATGGCTTCAAATTTTCCACAACCAAAACAGTTTGTGTACATTTTTGTCACAGAAGGGGCCTTCACCCTGACCCAGACCTAACCATTAATGGAAATCCCGTCCCTGTTGTGGAAGAAACCAAATTCTTAGGTATCATATTTGATTCAAAACTTAACTTTAAATCCCATATTAATTACATCAGAAATAAATGTCTCAAGGCAAAGAATCTTCTTAAAGTAGTGTCCAAGCTGGACTGGGGAGCTGACAGGCAGGTCCTGCTCAGGCTCTACCGGTCCTTGATAAGATCAAAGCTTGACTATGGCTGCATCGTTTACTGTGCAGCTCGAAAGTCTTATCCAAAACGACTGGATATAGTCCAGAATCAGGCACTGAGGATTTGCCTTGGGGCATTTCGAACCTCACCCATTGAAAGCCTCCACACTGAAGCCAATGAAATGCCTATCCATCTAAGAAGAAACAAACTGGCCCTTCAATATGCAGTTAAAATAAAAAGCAATCCAGATCACCCTGCCTATGACATTATCTTCCATCCCAAATACCAAGTAATATATGAAAATAAACCTAATGCCATACCACATCATGGCATCCGTATTCAAAAATCGCTAAACAACATATCCAATAATCTAGACATTATTGCCCAAACAAAATTCCCGAAACACCACCCTGGCAATTGAACACACCAACAATAGACACATCCCTTACCAAATATGATAAATTAAATGCAAATGACCTCTTGATGAAATTTAATGAACTAAAAGAACATCACAAAGACAGGATACTTATTTATACTGATGGATCCAAAGATGCAAACCGTGTGGGCGCTGGAGTCGTGTTCGGACCTCAGACCCACAAGGAAAGACTGCCTGATGCAGCATCTGTTTTTACAGCTGAAGTTACCGCAATAAGGATGGCATTGGGCCTTATTGCTCACCATCCCAATGCGGATTTTACAATTTTTAGTGATTCTTTATCTGCCCTGGAGGCAATTGGGAATAAGTTATTATCGCGCCATATTGTTGTAGATATTTTAGAAAATCTTACTCGTTTATCCATGCTGGGGAAAAATGTTGAGTTTGTCTGGGTACACAGTCACATAGGTATCCCAGGCAACGAAAGAGCCGATAGGACTGCAAAAGAAGCCCTACATGAGCCAGTGTCTGAAACCAAGATTCCCTTTACAGACTTAAAAAAGGTCGTCAAACTTTTTAAACAGAAATGGCAGGACCAGTGGGATGAATCCATTCCAAACAAACTTTACGAAATCCAGCCTCAACTTGGGGAGTGGCCACACAGCTGCTGAGAGAGCCGAAGAGAAGAGGTCGTTCTTGCTCGCGCTCGTATAGGACACACCTATACAACTCATGCCTTTCTACTAAGGGATGGGCCCATCCCTGAATGTATTCATTGTCAATGCGCCTACACCGCCTACATTCTCATCGAATGTGCTGATTTGATTTTGATCCGAAATCGCTTCTTCCAGGTTCAAACCCTTTCAGAATTGTTTGAAAGGGTGAATCCATCCAAGATACTTAGATTCATAAGAGAGATTGTACTTTTCTATAGATTTTAGACCATACAGTTCTCAATAATTCATTATAGTTCAAATTAATATAATTCAATTAATATAATTCAATTAATGCTAGTAGGTTTAATTTTTAGTTGGTTGTAAACCTTGACTTCTTATCCTTTCGTACTCGTATATACCCCTCCTTAAGTAGGCACCATATAACACACTAGTGTTGGTGTGCCATTAAACCCTATACTTACCTTCTTCTGTCGTTTCAATTGCGTTTTCGTGGTCGGCGATTCTCCGCACAAAATTCCGACATTGAAATATCGGGACTGATGAGTGCTGCCTTTTTCCAACGAGGTAGCATCCCCCTGTGGGTGCGGGGTAGAATAGGACCACTGTATCCTCCTGCATGTCGTAAGAGGCGACTAATAGAGGGCAACCTGTTGGCCGTGGGTTGCAACTCGTGTCGGTGAACAATGGGATCCAAGTGGTTGAGTGGAGCGGTTCTTTTGAGGGCCATATTTGCAACACACTACTTTGGCCCGGATTTCGCCTAGACGAGAGGCTGGAATGGCCTGGTCCAGTCAATCGGCTGGTGGTGACTTGCCCTAGGATAATCGTTTCCATTTATATCCTTTTCCATTTCCATTTTTCCTAGAAGGCGGCTGCTTAATCAGGTCAATCTTATCTATTAACCTTTCTTGGCACCATGTGACACACTAGTGTTGGTGTGCCGTTCAACCCTATTCTTACCTTACCTTACCTTTAGATCCGTATGGTCCCGTCCTTCTTGTCTGTAATCACCAAGTTGTTTACCCAATCTGTGGGTTCATCCACGCCTGCGATGACTCCCGCTCGTTCTAACTTTTCCAGTGCCGTTTTCAGCTTCTCTCGACGGGCGTATGGCACTGTACGGCTGGGCTGAACCACAGGTATGGCATCCTGTTTCAGCTCTATGTTGTACCTCTGGCTATATTGCCCCAATCCATGAAACACATCCTGATATACATTCAGCATTTCCTCCTCGACGCGTTTGACCAGACTGAGGTCCTCACATGCCTCTCTGCCAAGGATGTTTAGTTTCTCACTGGTAACATAGAATAGCAGGGTCTGCTCCATGTCCTTGACCTTGACATCAAGGAAGGCAGCCCCCTGTGGCCGTATCCTGCCCTGACCGATGCCCTCCAGGGTGGTCTTGGTCTGAGCCAACTGCTCCAGTTTCTGCCCTGCCTGCAGGTATGCCTTACACGAGATGACATTAGCATCTGCTCCCGTGTCAGATCACCTATATACAGCTGACCAACAAATAAGTTCTGTGACACTACTTCTTCTACCTGTGACACTTGGACTGCTTTAGGTTTTGGTTGCCCAGCCTTACACTTTTGTGATAAATGGTGTAACTGCTTGCACCTTGCACATGTCTTGCCATATGCCGGGCACTTCCCTTTAGGATGATCCTTACCACAATATTCACAATCCTTTACCATGACTGGTGTGGAACTCTTTGGCTTTGTAGATTAGCCTTGTGGTTTACCCTTGTTCCAGGTTCTGTTCTCGGACCTACGCACCTCATGTACCTGGGCAGCACCGGCTGATGCTGGTGATGACATGGCCTGCATCTGGACCTTGCTGGTCTCTGCAGCTCTACAGATTTCCAGGGCTTTATCTAGGGTTAAATTTGGCTCCCTCAGAAGTCTCTCCTTTACTCTGGTATCCCTTAGCCCAAATACTTTATCTCGTATTATCAAGTCTCTCTGGTCACCATACTCACAGGATGGGGCTTTGGTCTTTAGGTCTGTGACCCACTGGTCAAAGGGCTCTTCCTTCATCTGATCCCTTTGCCAGAACTTGTACCTCTCAAATGCCACATTTTTCCTAGGCTCACAGTACAAGTCAAACTTCTCCAGCACTTTTTCATACTCCTTGATATCATCAGCTGGATCATACACAAATGTAGCATGAATCTCTTGGGCCTCTGCCCCAGCCACATGCAACAAAATTGCTACTTGGGTCTCGCCCTCCTTCTTGTTCAGTTCTGTAGCCTTGTAGTAGGTGACAAACTGCTGTTTCCATTTATACCAGGGGGCACTAACATTACCTTGTGAGAAGTTCAATGGTGAAGGGGGTTTTAAGCCATCCATTCTCACTGTTCCTTATGCTGTAATCGAGAGATAAACTCACAAAAATCCCAATTTCCTGACACCATGTGACAGATTCAACGCAACAAGAAGGCATCCATTAAAGCACATGGCCTCAGCTTTATTCTGATTGGCTTACAAGCAACATGTGACAAGTATCCAACTACGAATAAACATTTAGATGCCGCGGCGATTCCCACCAAAACATCGTAATCATAATGTATCTAAAGTCATCCTGTAACATTGTCGGTATGTATTTTATACGTAGAGGCACTACGTACTCGAGCTACGTAATTACAACGTTCTAACTACGTAATTACCAGACATTACCTAACCATTACCTACGAACTACGTAGTATTAGGTAGTTCGTACGTAGTGTGTTTGCTGGGTACAACCAAATTTGACAATGTCCACAGACAAGAAGCTTCACCAAACAACCAAATATTTCAATGTCAGAGTGACTATAGTGATGTGGTTTATGAAATCATTTACATATATCTAACATAACCAAATACCAACTAAAGGTCAAAAAATTATCCATACAAATAATTTTTGCCATTGCAGCCTCCAGATTATGAAATCTACACAACTAGACACGAGGTAAAGATTAATTCACAACATAACCTCTTAAATTCTCATCAAAAGTGTCATTCCTGGCAGGTTATCAGCAAGCTTCAGCAGCCCTTCAAGTTCGGGTAGCATTGAAACATTTGGGCCGAAAATTATTGGTAATAATTGTACTTTTGCCTCATTCACATTTTAAGACTGAGCTGTAGTAATTTAATTCAATTTGTAGTTTATGATTTAAAAATTAAGTATTACTGTGGTTATTCCACAACCCTCCTTGCAGCGACACAGAATGCATTGATGATGCTGATGAAGGGGTTGGAGGAGAAGCTGGATGAGGTGCTTCATTTACTGAGGCCCTTGACAAGCAGCAGTGCAGCTGGGGACGATGTGGAGGAAGTAGTTCCTGAACCACTGGCCAGTGTGGAAGAATTAGAAGCGTTAGGCTCAAAAGTGTCATTTTTGAATTTATTTCTTTTTTAGTTAAATAAACATCATAATGAACTCCATGTATTGTTTTATTGCAATATTTCCAATAATAAAAGATATTTATGGAGTATTTTGTTGGTGGTACAAACGTGGCTGTAAAGTGAAACTGCAACGTAGAAATGCCACGTTGTCACAACCTATCTGGGACCATACACAATCACATTATGACAACGTAGAAAAGTAACGTGGCCACAACGACATGGCGTCGCAGCTACGTTGTGACAACGTAGATGTGTTAGCTGGGAAGCTACGGGCACCCACCGCAGTCAGCTGGTGAGTAAAGCGTGGTTTTGTATCTCGCATCAAACAAGCTCTCTAGTTTAGACCTAGATGTGAGCATTGTCTCACTAACAGCATAAAATACACGCGTTATCTTCAACGTTGTATCAATGCATTCTTCTTTGTAGAACAAAAATGGAACCAGGCTCGTATTTCAAATAAGCATTGGCACAATGTTGATTCATCCGAATATTTCGGCAGCTATAAAACGTAATGAGCAAACGCTCGTGTGTGTGTGTGTGTGCATGCGTGGGGTATTCGTGTATGTTTGTGTGTTCGTGCTTGTTCATATTTGGGAGAGAAAGAACGAGAGAATCAATAATGGTTCTAACTTTTGCTATTCCAACCTATGACTTTCAACTGTTTGTATGCCGATCAGTAATGTTCTACGTCGGATTCAAAACATGGTCAATACTGCATTTCTACGTTCTAACTTTCTCCGTCGATTGGGTTATCGCACATGTAGCGGAGATTACCTGTGCTCAGGCAATGTACAATATATTGATTTCAGGACTTAATCAGACAATGAACACTTTAAGCAAAGTCATCAATAGCTTTGAAACAAGTATTCGTTGGGCAACATGACGTGCCGTCCTCAGAAAAGGCTAAATCTTGCAATAACATCTAATTGTACAAAAATAACATATCATTGTAAACATAAACTCTAATTAAAACATACGCCTCCTACAGTGGTTTTCTGCAAACACTAAATATATCATATCTTTATTAGAGCAGAAATACACACAGCTGATTTGATACCCATCAGGATGTTACAGCGAAAGGTAGATAACATAGATTTTCCCGCATCTTGATGCAAAATGCCTAATTGACTTTCATCCAGTAAAACAAGTGTGACAATCAATCAAGTTGCAAATCGGTAAGTAGGTTTAAACTACAATTATTCAAATTTTATAATCTTATTTTACCGAATCACTAACATAAATGTGTGTATATCAGTATATAAACAATGATGCGATCGATCAAAGCAATCACCAATTAAGTGCATTCAGATGATGTAATTCAGCTAAATACGCTGACGAGTTGCTGGGGTAATCAATGTTATTTAGACAAAATGCTTCTTTGGTCTATGCATCTGGTAAATGTACTGCAATATTTGTGAGATAATAGTACGGGTTAAGTGAGCTCTGAGCTCATACCATTGAAACCCCAGATGTCAGGCTTCCGGCCGCCGAGTCACTAGATCTGTGTTTAACATATATCGACGCTCGGAAGTCTAGCGTCGGGAGCCAAGCGCCTGTTGCAGAAACAACCTGGCTAATAACACACAGACCAAATATCGTTTGCTCGCCATAATCATTAACAAGCATTAAATGTACGAGCACTTACTGTTATATAAAACAAAAAGCCTGACAGGATATTTTCATGTAATGAATCAGGTTGCTAAATATAGATTCAGTTTCATCTATCTATTGTGGTGCTAAATTAACACTGGGAAGGCCGCTGTGACATTGGTGTTTAATCCAGATACCATCATCAACAATGTGAATATTTGTTGAACGGGAGTAGTCGATTAATCTCTTGCCCTGGCATAATATGCTTATTTAACAACCATTAAATCGTTGCTAGATAAACGTGCAACGGAATAGACGCATACAATTGATATATACGTAACAAAATGACAATAAAGCCCGAAGCATCTGTGAACCTACGTGTACGTCTTATAGCACAAGAGGATGGGTACGCAAGAGAGCATGTCCGTGGATGAGTCTATAATTGGGTTAGTGAGTAAGTAAGTGAGTGGATGAATGAATGAATGGGCGAGTGAGTGAGTAAATGATGGAATAAGTAAATGAGAATGTCACCGAGAGAGCGAATGTGTAAGCTATTTAGGACGTGACCAAATGAGTGAATTAGTATGTGTCTAGGTGAGCAAATGAATAAGTTCGAGAGTGACTGGGAATAAAATGAGGTAATCAGTGCATGTGTTAGTGTGCTAATCTGATGTGGTGAGTGTGTCAGTCAGTGAGTGAGAGAGCATGTGTGTTGGTGAAATCGAGAATATCGACAAACCCGTGTAGCACTGGAAGGATTTGCAATTTTGCATAGCGACAATATATGTCACCATTACTTATACCATCACACCAATACTACTGAATACTGAATTGGGGTAAAGAATGGTAATGGTAAGTTTAAGGTTTAACGGCACGTCGATACAATAGTGTCATATTGTGCCCAGCAAAGATGGGTTAATCTATGACATTAGTGGATTTTAATTGTTTTGATTGGATTCAGTTGAAATCATGTCAAAGCTGAATTGAATTAATATCTGTAGAATAACCCTGTTTGTCTGATATATTCAATGATTGTTGAAGGATTTATTGTGTCAAAGAGTTCTTTTACATCTCTCATATTGTAATATCTTTGCGTATATGGCTCAAATCTACGCAAGTGTTTTACAGTGAAAGGTTCATTGCAAGGTATGCACTGTGGGATGGCTTAATTTCTTAGCAGATATCCGTGCGTTTAGTAAATATGGCCTATTCGTGCACGAGCCAGTACTACTTCCTATCTCCTATTTTCACGCTTGCTATGTTCCCATTCCCCTATATTTGGTTGGATGGCAAGAAGTTTGTTGGCGGCACAGCCCTCCCACAATTCTAGCCAACTATTTTTCAGGTGTTTGGTTATCTGACAACCGAGATCTGTAAATGGGATCTTGGTCTCAGACACTGGCTCATGTAGGGCCCCTTTCACAGTCTTGTCGGCTCTTTCGTTGCCTGGGATACCTATGTGACTAGGTGCCCAGACAAACTGAATTCCCCCCCCCCCCAGCATGGATACACGAGTAAGATCATCTAAAGTATCAACAACAATATGACAAGATAATGAATTGTTTTAAATTTTAAACGCACTTTGCTCGCATCAGGACAAAAAAGGGCATTGGTATACTTTGATGCCTTCAGCCTTTATACTGTGTCAATGAGGGCTAGTGTTTTTTAACCATCACGTTTTTCTACCGTTCATATGTCAGACCCACCGCAAAAAGTTTAACATGGAAACAGATACTACGCTCTACGACACTTTTATATAGTAACATTTCAGACAAACATAAAGATGTCTTCATCACTATCGAATCAATTAGTCCTCTTTTTGCGTCTTTCTGTCAAATTTGTATGGTCTTTCAACAATGTGTCCTCATATGTTATAAAAGACGGCTCCCTATATATATATAAGCTTTCCACAAATGTCACATTAACGTGGTTTTCACCAGTATCCGTTCTCATATGAGTAGTAGTCCTCGCACAGGATACTACGTAAAACTTTTGTATATGTTATACCAGAGCCCCCCCCCCATGGAGTTGCCCACCCCCCAGGATCCCCCCACGCGTTGACCACGTGATCATGTGACGTGTTTGGACTTGCGCCAGGTGGTGATGCTATGTGTCCACATGATATGATGTAATGCATTGTTAAGGTGAGTTGTTGAGTGTTTAAAGGTATTGAGTGGGGTTCTCTAGGAATAACAATGGGTTTAGTAAATATTGTAGCTGAAGGTATCTATTCAAATGATATACCCACGCCACTTGAGAACGGTGTAATCGTTTGGGATCACAATGAACTTGGGAAGACGTATTTGAACATGTTAGTAAAGATGAAAGGGGTTAGTGTTGAAAGTGAACCATGTGATATGATGTAAGGCGTTGATGAATGCTTTATAAAGAGCTGGAAATCAGACCGTTTTTTAATCACTATGGAGTCACCAATACCACTGAGCTCTCGCGTGACCATTCGCGTGTTGAAATGTAAGAATGGAGCTCCATATGTGAGGTTGGAGGTGGAGCGAGTGAGTAGAAAGCGTTTAATCCCGATTTTCGCCCTGTTATTTGGCCGCCTTGTAAGTGAGGCACCTCGTCTGAAAGATGCAAACAAAGTATATTTAGCGGGCGATCAGTACTTGGTCAAGCGTTATTTTGCTGGTCGTCATTTGATTGGCGTTCAGCATTTCAGAGGGGAGGAACGAATACCTGGTGGTTGGCTAATCACAGAGGCAGAGTTTAATAAGCTATTGAGTGAAGACGTATTGCCCCAGATCTGTGAGGCTTTACAGCTACAGGATATATAACTCTGAGGTGACAAGTTTTGTGCATCTGCCCACTGGTTGACCAACAGGGGAAAGAAAAGAAAATGGCGAAGACAACTGAAACGATGGTGATTCCAGTCTACACTCGCGACTTCTGTCAATTTTCGTTGACCTTTTGGAATAAGGACAGAGTTATACTTCTAGACACGGATCGGAAATTACAGATAGATTTGGATTTGAGAGACTTTTTGTACGGTGGCTATGAGTTATCAGCCATAACAGAGACCCTAAACGCGGTAGAAGCGGGGACTCATCAAGAACGGGAGGTTTCCATGGGAGTAGAAGTTTCTATTAGTGTTCAACACCCGTCCCCGCTGGTAACATGACCAGGTAAAACTGCGTTTAGATAGATTTGCTTGGCGCATGCTGGTTGCCAGTTGCGAAGAGTTGAATGATCGATTTGGAGCTACAAAACAACGCCAAGAGTTACTGGAGGAGTGTCTTAAAACTGTCTACGTGGATCATTTGGTAAACTTGGTGAACCTCGTGATTAAAGAAAATTGTCACGGTTGTCAAGTGGTCAATTCAAGTCAAGTACAGCATGCTGTGTGTTTGATGATGGAACGGGAGGAGCAGGTGAAGCTGTATTTACCTGAGGCAATGCTGCGTGTGAACGATCTGGAATTGATGGATATGTGGACGACATGTTTGGGTTTGTTTGTGCCTGCCCCTTCATGGACGGAAACCAGTCAATTCTTTTGCCCTGATTATAGACAATCTTGGTTGATATCTGCAATTATAATCGCTTCAATAAAATATTTTATATATATATATATATATATATATATATATATATATATATATATATATATATATATATATATATATATATATATATATATATATATATATATATATATATATATATATATATATATATATATCTATATATATATATATATATATATAGCGGATACAATCGGAGCTACCATCGAAGTATTAAACGCACCCCTGAGTCGGTCAAACTTACCAATGAAGAAGAGACTTGGTTGACGCTTTACGGCGAGTCTAAAGATACTAAACCACCTAAATTCAGCATAGGGGAAAGAGTCCGCATCAGTAAGGAACGGGGCAAGTTTAAAAAGGGGTATTTGCCCAATTGGAGTGAAGAATTGTTTACCATACATAAGGTTCACTCTGGTATACCCAATGTCTATACTCTCATGGACGATACCCAAACTGTATTGGCGGTTACGTTTTACGAAGCGGAAATTCAACGAGTAGGTGATAAAACCGTGTATCGTGTGAAGAAGGTGTTGAAAGAAAGAAGGCGTAAAGACGGCAAGCAATACTTTGTCAAGTGGTGGGGGTATCCAAGCAGTTTCAACAGTTGGGTCGATCGACTGGAAGTCTATAAAAACTGATGTTGCCGTCGATTCACCATCATACCATGGAAAGCCAGCGTGACAATCAGAGCGATCGGGTGTGGACAGTCTTTGGTCAATCCATACCCAAAGCAGAAATCGTGTTCTTTGCACAAATCATCATCCTGTATACGGTCATAGTCGTCAGCATTTACAATTTATGGGCGGAAATAGGGGACAGTAATTTATGGACGGCCTTACTCAGCAGTAGTTTAGGATACATGCTACCTAACCCAACCCTCAAGCATAAAGTGACGTCGGTAGTATGACATTCAACTTGACAATGCCGAGCAATAGCTCCTTGAGCTATCACCCAGAGAACACGCTGACAAAATATATCACTCAGTTACCCAAGACCATCGATTTGGTTGGCGAATGGGAAGTGGGTTTGGCTGAGATACAGTACCCCCGTAGCTGGTATAACATTGGTGCTAATGTGGGGTTGACTATTCTGAATAAAAACTTTCTGGAATACATTAATGACTTGGGGGTTATTACTTGTTTGTCTGATTATGAAGAAATGTGTCAATTTGCTGACAGGGGTAAAATGGCACATCATATTTACACTGATATCAAGAAGGGGTATTATAATAGTCCACAAGCCTTGGTGGATACCCTGAATCCCTGAATGACGGTTTTAGGGGAATCTAGAGTCCAATTTGGTTACAATCACCAAATACAGAAAGCTGTTATTCAATTGACTGATGATGTGATAGTGGTATTGACTGAGAAATTGAGTCAGATCTTGGGTTTTGACCATACTACCCAAACGGCCTTGGAACAAGAAGGCGAGCATATTGTCGATCTGAACAGTGGTCTGTATGGTTTATATGTCTACTGCAGTGCAGTACAACATCAAGTGGTAGGCGACACGATGGCCCCTCTGTTACGTATCATACCCCTTAAAGATGACTTCAAAGGTCTTATGGTGACCCAGACCTATGAACATATATTTTATTCTCCTGTAATGACCAAATCATTTTCCACTGTGGAAATCGATATAAGAGAAGATACTGGCCATCCCATACCATTTGAACGTGGTAAAGTGACACTGACGTTACATTTTAGGAAAGAGAGAGAAACTTTGTTTTGATATGGCCGATCCATACACAGCTTATTATACACACCAAGCTGGAAATGGTTTCCCCGTATTCATGGGGAGTAGGCGACAACGTGGTCATGGTTTGGGTTGCCTCTTTAGCGGTTTGGCACGTATGGTGATGCCTCTAGTGAAACAAACACTACCCTCATTGGCCAGGAAAGCTGTACCCATCGTCAAGAAATGTATCATGAAAACAGGAGCCAGAGTGGTCGGAGATGTATTGAAGGGTCGACCTTTGAAAACGGCCGCTAAACGACGAATGATACAAACCGGAAGTGAATTTGTTGATGATTTGGCTCCAGCTATAAAACGACATGCGCGAGGCAGTCACACCAGACCCAAACGTGGTAGACCATCGAATAAGAAACGCGGCAGACCGTCCAAGCGCGGAAGGCTACGACAGCAGAAAGGTGATATATTCGGATAACGATGGCTCTCGTCCACCCACAATCGTGCCCCTGTACCAAAAGTGAATTGGATCTCTTCAGTATTCCACCGACTCAGAGTAGTATTGCACATGGTCATTGGGTGGAACATCACCCGGTTTCGGCACTAGGTGCGGGTCCTGTTGAGTTTAGCGTCAGTGGTTCGGGTGATGATTATCTCGACCTGGCCAATTCCTATTTACACCTCCAGACCAAGGTGGTACAAGCCAATGGTGATAATTTAGAGGCGGATGCCCCGGTAGCTCCTGTTAATCTATATTTACATTCATTATTTGGTCAAGTGGATGTAACTCTCAACGAAAAGCTAGTGTCTACCTCCTCCAACACTTATCCGTATCGGGCCTACATGGAAACTTTGTTGAGTTACGGTCCGGCAGCTAAAGAGTCACAGTTGACGGCAGCTTTATGGCACAAAGACACGGCCGGTCACATGGACACCCGTACGGCTGATAATCAAGGGTGGCGGACCCGACAAAGGCGAGCGGCCAGAAGTGGGGTGGTGGATATGATGGGGCCACTTCATCTGGACATGTTTTGCCAAGAGCGGTATTTGCTGAATGGGGTGGATATGAAAGTGCGCCTGGTGAAAAGCAGCGATCCCTTTAGTCTTATGGCAACGACTGCGAACGACTTTCGTCCAAAGACGGTGTTGACCTCTGCGGTTCTATTGATACGCAAAATCAAATTGAATCCAACAGTGCAGTTGGCTCATATTAAAGCCTTGGAACATAACCCAGTCAAATACCCTATTCGACGTGTGGAAACCAAAGTGTTTTCTATACCTCAGGGTAATATGACAGCCAACCAAGAAAATCTATTTCTGGGTCAACTTCCCAAGCGTCTGGTTTTGGGGTGTGTAGATAACGAGGCTTTCAATGGTCACTATCAAAAGAACCCATTCCATTTCAAGCATTACAACATGAACTTTTTGTCATTAGATATGGATGGACAACAGATCCGTGCCAAACCCTTACAACCCCATTTTGCAAACCATATATACACACGAAGTTACGCCAATCTATTCATTAGCACAGGGCAAGCCAATCAAGACGAGGGTAATCACATTGCGTTGCATGAATATCCAAAGGGTCATAGTTTATTTGCATTTGATCTAACACCTGAAGGAGGTAGTCACTTTAACTTGATCAAACAAGGAAACATCCGCTTGGAAATGCGTTTTGCTGAAGCTCTACCTAATACCGTCAATGTAATTGTATATGCCGAATTTGAAAACGTGATTCAAGTGGATCGAACTCGTAATGTTTTATTTGATTACGCGGCCTAAGCATGGATTCGGATCAACTGGGGACCTGATTGCACAAGATCCCCATACTCGTCAAATGGTTCGAGGTGTCTTTGCCTTGGATACATTGCCTCGAAACCTAGTCCAGCCTAGTGGTCTGATTTGTAACACCCAACCCCGTAGTCAACCTGGGGAACACTGGGTGGCTATTTATATCGATCATGAAGGTCGTGGAGAATATTTTGATTCGTTCGGTTTACAACCTCTTCTGCCTACGTTTCATAGATTTCTCACGCGTCATTGTGTATCATGGACCTTTAATCAACAGACTGTGCAAGCTTTAAACTCTAGTGCCTGTGGTTTGTATTGTATGTATTACTTGCTTTTAAGGAGTCGAGGTGTTTCCCATGAAACAACTCTTGGGTATATTTAAGCAGGAATTGGTTGCTAATGATACCATAGTATTCGATTTGATTAATAAAATATACTAAACGAATTGTTGTTGTTGTAGTGGGCCTTGTTTACACAATCATTTTATTGGCACGATTGTAAAATACATTTTCAACATGAATCAGGAAACAAAGAATTTTGTTTTTTTTACATTTTCTAAAAGTACATCACTCAAACTGGGACAACAATCACTACACTACAACAAACATCGTAAATAATTAAATCAGCAAGGGGCGCGTTGATACCCCATCAGTCAAGACTTTCCGTTTGGGATAAAAGTATGAGAGAGAAGCTCGCGACTGGGCGTAGGTGAACATCTGGTTGTCCATGCATCGGAACCCCCAATTAACACCTGATCCTGATTGTTGCTCTCTCAACACTTTTAAGTACTTGTCTTTGTTGAGGGTATTCTGGTTTTTGTTCAACCCCTTGCAAGATGTTTTGTCAGTGTGACCATAACAATAGTATGTTTTGCTACACAAACTGACAATCCCATCACCACATCATTCTTCTTTGAATAAACCGGGTGTTCGTTTGTCAAATTTTTGACGCTCGAGACAGCACGGTTGATCTACCCAAACTTGACCACTACACTTGGCATTCACCCATTCCTCACGGTGAGCCTGACAAGTGACCGCTGGCATCCATTGATCCCATTCACGGTAAAAGGCCTCTCGCAAGTCAGGTTTGACCACCTCTTCCAAACATCGACCGGAAACGGCAAAATAGGCAGAGTCGGTATCCATTTCACAATACTCGAAATCACACCTATCCACATATTTAGCAACAAATTCAAACTCAAACATCCTCAACTTTGCATATTGGTACACGAAGAAACCAATTTGATGCGGTAAGTTTAACGATATTGAAGCTTTGGCCATTTCGACCTCGTATGTGGATTCGTCTAGTTCGTTTAAGGTGCGAAACGTTTTATGTTAATAAGTTTGGCTGCACCACGCTCATCCACATACTTTACTTTTCGATGTTTGGTTTGGTATGTGACCGTGCGTCCATAACCCGAATTACCAAGAAGTTTCATGGTATCTGCTACTATAGCTTGGTTGGGATCGGCATACGCCTACAAAGACACACAATGAAGAAAAATAATAAAAGGTTTGATAGGTACTACATAAATAAAAATAATAATAATTCGCTATAAGCTAATGATAATATAAAAAAAAAAATTATGAATATATAAATAAAAAAATAATCAGATATATGGTCATGAAATTATTAATAAATTAAGATTACAACAAAATAAAAATAAAATAAAAATATAAATAAAAAAAAATAATAATCCGATAAATGCTCATGAAATAATTAATAAATAAATTAAGATTAAAAATAAATAAATAAATAAATGATTAAATAAATAAATCTTACCTAGCATTTGACACACGGTCGGCAAATTGACGAAAGCAGGCCTTAGGTTCATACTCCACAGTTTGGTAGATTCGTGTGACTACCAAACCATTGTTTTGATACCATTTTAATAGCGGAGTGGCCAGTAATAGCTTTTCGCCTCGGTAACTACAGATTAAGGACCTCCATGGTTGCTGTGACACATCAAGACGTAAAATCACCAGATATGAGAAAGTACAGTTTAAGATATTATAGCACTTTCTTTGAATAAAAATAAATAAATACATCATTCGCAACGGAAAGGGTTTTACAGTCATTATTTTATGTTGTTCTGCATACGCGCCCATGACAGGTCCGATATCCTCACGGCAGATGTCGATATTTTTGAAAATGGGTGTCATTTCTTGGAAGTGGTCTTTCAAATGATCTGGGACATGAAGATCCACTTCCACCATCCCAAAGAAAGACCCATCTCTGACACGGCTGAGAATTTCCTCTTGGGACATTGCAGGTAGAGGTGGGGTTGGTAAGGTGTTAATGAAGGCTTTCACCAAGGGACTTTGTCGCTTCTGGTTTCGCCATTCACACTCCCACTGCTCCACCACAGTATAACCCAATTTTCTCAAGTAAGCCGTGTTTTGACGGGTCTCCATCAACAAGTCTGCCATAGCTTTATCTCGGGTGACATTGTGTGTCTTGCCAGTGCAGGGATGCCCATGCCAGTAACAACCGTGAAATTGGTAAATGGTTTGGTATTGCGTTGGTGACGGATGTGAATGCGGTCAGTAGGAGCCACAATCCAACCACTCCAATGCTACATGGCGGCGATCTGTTGTGATAGGTGCAAAATCTGGAGCAACTGTTCTGACTGGGTGACCGCTGGGCATTTCTTGAGCCAAGGCGTAAAGATACAAGGCGTTAGCATCATAGCCGACTATACCACGGCATAGTTTGGCCTGGTCCTGATATTCAACTTGTCGGATCCGAGTCACATTCTTTTCATGGTATCGATGGAAAACGACGGATGGCCCACCTACAATGTTATTTTTGATGAGCCAATAGAGATCCACATTTTTACCATCGACTAATGAGAAGAAGCAATCCAGATCCTGGAACATGTAGTTCAATGTCAGACCTGGAACACTAATACCCTGTTTAAACATGTCGATATTACGCTCCTCGTAAAATCGACTTTGCTTTTCCAAGGCCTCTAGAAATGGGACTACATCAATATTATTGTAATACTTCAAATAGTCCTTGAAGCAGGTCATCCCTTCAGACTCCCATGCACGCTGACATTCTATATAGTCCGCTTCGCTAATGTTTTCATTAAGAAGCGAACTATGAAAGTCAGCGTGAGAAGGTAGCTCTCTGTGGTTCAACCGATCCAACGTGACCCATTCATAAGGAAAACATGCTTTGTTTACACTACAACGGTACGCTTTTAAATATTTGTCGTAATTGCAACCAGGTGCCAAATAGTTGCAGATATCCAAAAATTTAAAATTGTCGGACTTTAGGCAAAGAAAATTATTATTTTTTTTTTAAAACCAATACGACAAAAAATTAATTGGTTCGTATTGTGCGAAGAACCGTATGATAGCTACCTTGATGGCGTTCAGGTCGTATTTTCAGGAATCAAAAAACCAATAACGGATAATTCCATCAAATAGCTCTGAAACTTTTCTATGAGTTGCTCCAGTGGATGCTTCCCCTTGGTTACCGGATCGGTTTGCCACATGTGGTGCAAGCGTAAGACTTGCAATAGCGATCCCGGTTCACAATATAACTGAAATGCGCCTCGTGTAAATTGAGGTACATTTCTTCAGCATAGTTAGTAGGGGACCGCCTAACAAGTGTGGCAACCTGTCAACAAACAATCATGTAAAATATTCAGTTATGAATTACACTTTCATTGAGTAAAGCTTCACTTAAATCATTTATATTTCAGCTTACCTGCTCTTCAGTGCATTGGTACACGAAAATGTTAACTTTGAAACGCTCCTCCACTTTTTCGATATCGGCCCATGGAACACCGGGGAATGTTTCAATGTCCCCAGTGGGATAGGTCTCTCGAAAAAGCCGTTTCGTCAACTTCGCTAATCCTCGAAGCGGGGCCCCACGCTGCAAGGCCAGACAACGAAACAGACATAGCCTGTCCGTGTATGGTCTCCCCGAATTCATATCCATGACCAGCCCTAGGACAGCCTTGTTGTTCCGGATATGAGGAGGTAGTTTGGTAGGGGCAAAACCAATAGGGTGGTCTAGTAACTTGCTGACATAGACTGTCAGGTTTGTTACTTTGATAACCATCCACTTGGAATTGGAGCGCTGATCGCGGGCCCATGTCAGAATATCCCCCTGTTCGAGCCTCCTCTCGAAAGCTTCGAAATCATCAGCATTTCTCACGGTGACCGGTGCCGGAAGTAGCCGGGCATTATTCATTGAAGAATGAAAGTAGCGGAGTTCACCACTCTCATTATTCCTCAAGATAAAGCCGCAGCTGGCATTTATTTTGATGGCCACTTGTTGCTGATCGAAGATGACCTCTCTCAGTATGGGCATCGGAATGCGCAAATCGAAATTAAAGACATCCTGCAATGGTCGTATACGGACGTAAGTCCGGATGGCATTGCCGTGCCTAAGTTCGAGCGCTGCGATTCCGGTTGCCAGAGCATCTGAAAGAAAAGTAAGAGAGCGAGAGAGAGTGAGATAGTTAAACAAATCACCGCATTGATTCTAATTTATCACAAGCAACAATATGTAAAGATCATACCAGGTTCATCTTCATTCTCCATTACCCCGGCGCCTTGCTGACCGTCGTCGATTACCACGTTTGCTTGGTTAGCTTCAACTGTCAAACAGAAATTAATAGCGCTAGGCCGAAATTCCATCATAATATGTTGGTAGATAGTTGTTTTATATATCTTGTTGAGCTCACGTTCAGACGCAATTAATAATCCATGAATCGTATCCATACCTATTTCACCGGGAAAGCCAGCTAATTCGTCAAGAGCTCGATGCGCTTCGTTCAACGCATACTCGTCCATGACACATGACAACTCAAAGTCATTGACATCACTATCCCACAAAGCTAACACAAATAAAGATTAATGAATAAAAACTAAAATAAATAGTGAATTTGATATCATTCAACACGATTCTGCTACTAATGACAGTGATATATATATATATATATATATATATATATATATATATATATATATATATATATATATATATATATATATATATAAATATGTCAAAACCTCGACTGATATTTTACCTTGATCGCGCTCGTATCCCGCCATATATGCAATAAATTCCTGATCATTTGGACCCTCCCAAAGTACTGAAGCCAAATGGTAACAATCGTTGGTCTGAATACAGTTATTTCAAGATAAACTTTTTTTATTTAGTTGTAGCTATCATCGGATATCGCTCTGAATTAAATTCACTAGGATAAATAATATTTAAATGAATAATTCATGCTTACACTCTGATGAACTCGAACGACGACAAAAGCGTTTTCTTGCTGGCTCCATCTTGGATCGTCTTGGGTCTGATAGCTGACTCAGATTGTGAATTTTTCCTATATTTCCACCCCCTTTATATTAGAGCACGCGGCATTCAAGCGTGAAACTACGCAGCGGGCCGTGTGCAAGCGCTTTTATTCGCACACGCTGTATTCAAGTGTGAAGCTACGCAAAGGGTCGTGCGCAAAGGCTTTAATTCGGCCGACCACGTGTTCCGGGACAAAAAGCCTCATTTCGAAATCCGACTTAACTAGGAACACATTTCTCTTCGCCGCTTAAAGTGTATATAAATATCATCAGAAAGCATGAAAATACCAGTGTGGTTAATACATTTTTTTTTATTGATTTCCTTTCATTATTTCGTATGAGATCATCCCCCGAAATGTAGTTACTCCAACACCGCTCCACGTTTCAAATTTGGTCACTCCCCACCGTAGACAGCGTCCTAACAAATCGAATGCTATCGATCGTGGGACCAATGCTGGGTTTTTTATATAGTTAATAACTTCTGTGGAGGTAACCAGTTCTTTGGTAACAACATCCAATACTCGTGCGTATAAGTCAAAGGGAGGGAATTCCGTTTCCTCCAATTTTACTAAGCCCACTGTTAATATTTGTTCTAGCACAACAGCCTCTTCAGGTGTCAATCCACCGTTTTCAATATACTGTGAACGCAGCTGCGTGTATATTTCAGCCACTTTGTCACAGGGCATTTTAAACCAGTCAAATTTGCTCTCTGCGACACAAATAAATAAATAGATAAATAATCATATTCATATATGTATAAATATATATATATATATATATATATATATATATATATATATATATATATATATATATATATATATATATATATATATATATATATATATATATATATATATATATATATATATATATATATATATATATATATATATATATATATATATATATGATCAATTAATTTTCTTACGGTATTTTCGGTTTCTGAATGAGTCCATTTTCTTCACGACTATGATGTGATGATGTGGTACAGGAGTGATTCCTATATCGTGAGATGAGCTTTGGTGACTACTAACGATTGGAACCATATTTATAGGCGACAATTATTCAGGATAAAGAAGGCGTCGCCTGTAGGATTTCAAATTCCATGCTGAAAGCTTTCCTCATGTTAGGTATGGGGGAGATTGACCACAGCTTTCACAGCCGGCACTGTTGATTGTGTTAACATTTATAACCCATTGATAAGTACTCCATCACACAAACGACCTCTTTTCCACGTTAAGCATCTTCATTCATCTGTTACAGCTGACACATGGCGAATTTCGAAAACATTCTCAACGCATTGTTATTCCCAAGTATTACATTTGAAAAGGCTCATTGTCATTGCACTTAGCAGACATTCTTAATCCCAATTGTCATTTACACTACTAGACATTTCAATAGCAAACTTCACAGATATTCTTCAATCCAACCTAATTCGCATCTGTTACTGTTTACAACTTTAGTGTTACAATTTGTAATCCAAACCCAAGCTATACTCAACACCCATTATTATTCTCAACCATCAATAGCCACTTAGCCTATTTACTAACATATCAAACACGTCTTCCCAAGTTCATTGTGATCCCAAACGATTACACCATTCTCAAGTGGCGTGGGTATATCATTTGAATAGATACCTTCAACTACAATATTTACTAAACCCATTGTTATTCCTAGAGAACCCCACTCAATACCTTTAAACACTCAACAACTCACCTTAACAATGCATTACATCATATAGTGTGGACACATAGCATCACCACCTGGCGCAAGTCCAAACACGTCACATGATCACGTGGTCAACGCGTGGGGGGGATCCTGGGGGGTGGGCAACTCCATGGGGGGGGCTCTGGTATAACATATACAAAAGTTTTACGTAGTATCCTGAGCGAGGACTACTACTCATATGTTCTTTAACATTTCTTCCACTACTAAAAGACTTCCCACAAATACCACATTTGTGAGGTTTTTCGCCGGTATGCATTTTCATATGTCGTCCAAGATGGCCTCCGTGAATGAAAGACTTTCCGCAGACGCCACATGTGTACGGCCTTTCACCCGTATGCGTTCTTGTATGTGTTTTTAGGCTGCTCATTTGCGTGAATGTTTTTCCACAGATATCACATTTATATGGCTTGTCACCAGTGTGCGTCCTCGTGTGTCTTCTAAAATGGTTTCCATGAATAAAAGACTTGCCACAGATGTCACATATGTACGGTCTTTCACCAGTATGCGTTCTCGTATGAGTTTTTAGGTTCCCCGTGACAGCGAACGACTTTCCACAAATATCACATTTATATGGTTTTTCACCAGTGTGCGTTTTAGTATGTGTTTTAAGGACGCTCACTCGAGTGAACGATCTCCCACAGATATCACATTTATATGGTGTTTCACCAGTGTGCGTTCTGGTATGTATTTTTAGGGCGCTAATTTGAGTAAACGCCTCTCCACAGATAACACATTTATACGGTTTTTCGCCAGTGTGCGTTCTCCTATGCGTCTTTAGAGAGCTTCCATGGTTGAAACACTTTCCACAAATGTCACTTTTGTAAGGCTTTTCACCGGCATGTATTCTGAGATGTCGGTCAAGATGGCTTTCATGAAGGAAAGACTGTCCACAAATGTCACATGTGTACGGTTTATCACAAGTATGTATTCTCGTATGTCTTCTTAGGTTCCCCACGTCAGCGAACGACTTTCCACAGATATCACACCTATATGGTTTGTCACCAGTGTGCGTTTTCATATGTCGCTTAAGATTGTTTCTACGACTGAAACACTTCCCACAAATATCACATTTGCATGCCTGGCCTCTGGAATTCGCTATCTTATGATTTGTTGGATTGTTCCCATAAAAGTACGCCGTCCCAAATATGACACATTGGATCTTCCATATGGGTGTCGTCTCGGAAACCATCGTTTGATTCCCAGCACCACAATGTATATTATCGTGCACATTCAGTTCCCTATCACCGATCCGATTTGAGGTGTCCTTATTCAGTTCACATCCTTCTTCATAGGCATAATTCTCTACATGCTTCTCGAGCGCTCCAGACTTGATGACGATGGCACCATTGGCTCCTAATTCACAAGGAATATTGCCTGAAATGTGTACAGGTGATGAACCGTCTGAGTTGCTATGATCAATGCTCCCTGTTTTATAATCCTGGAGCAATGTAGATTTGTCCGAGAATAAGTTATCACTGACATCATCAGGGTCCTCCAGTTTTATCATGGCTTTGACGTCTTCCATACTCGTGTATTCATTTCCGTCTGCCAGTAATGACGATGTGTTGGACATTCCCTGTAAAACAGGTTCATGAATCAATGTCTGGATTAGGAAAGATAAAAAAAGATATATATGCATTTGTACATTTGGACGCCAAAACATATATAAAATATCAGAGGGTCACACTCAGGGTCTCAGCCACAGACCCTTCCATCCATGGACGGGTGAGTCGTAAATTTGGACTGGAACTTCCCCCTATAGCCCGTCCACCCGCCAGCCCGTCCACGCGCCTCCCAGGCCGGATACAAGGAATTAGCCAGGCCAGTTGTAATAGCTCATTTAAAGACAAACAGCGACGCAGCGCGTTGGCCGCTCATCTACGATCAAAATAAATACTGTTCTGTTTGATAACGCTTCTTATGACGCATGGGGTTTAATCAACGTCATAATACATGAACGATGGTGAATGGAGTGACGACCAGCTTCGCCGCCTAGCAAAAGAAAGTTCTCAGTCCATGTCGATCTTATACCTTCTCTAAAATGATACGTGATATGTTCAAGGTTTGTAGGAATAATGACAACTAGAAGGCTGGCATACATTGTGCACGGTCGTTTGGAGCATCACTCATACATTCATTTTTAAAATTAGGGAACCAAAACATATATACAATTTCAATGGATAACTGATATTTTCAAGCAATTTGGGTAGCATACCTTTTCCTAAATGGCGAAATTTTCTCTAAAAATAAAATAATGTTCTGGATATCGCGTTTATTGTGTGCTGAATGCTGGCAATATAGAAGAAGATAATATGGGTACAAGGAGTAGCATTTAACCAAGTGTTGGCAATATTGGTCATTTGTGCTGGTGATGAGTGTAAAAAGAGAGTTATAAGTTTGCTCACAGTTAGATTTAAAATAAGGAACATTCCATTATTGATGATATAGTTTTGGGCCAAGAAATTGGTTTGGTAGACATCACCTAAAGTATTGGCGATGTCGTTGAAATTGGGGGATCTTGAATCATCACGTTTTAACTAGAAGTAAGGTAGTGCTGCTATTTCCTTTTCCCCTGGTCCTATGAACCAAGTACAGAGTCCATTTGAGCTCTCTGACGGCGTCTCAGCATGTATCATCAAACCACGGATAAAGGAGGATACATTAGGCCTAATCCCACCCCCCCCCCCCCAACCTTGGGCCCACAGGGGGAAGGTGGTATTGTATTAGGTTTATATTTGTATGTTTGTCATTTTGGATGGAAGATAATGTCATTGGCAGGTTAGAATTGGCTTTTATTTCTATCGCATAATGAAGGGCCAGTTTATTTCTTCTTAAATGGATAGGCATTTCATTGGCTTCAGTGTGGAGGCTTTCAATTGGTGATGTTCGAAATACCCAAAGGCAAATCCTCAATGCCTCATTCTGGACTATGTCCAGTCGTTTAAGATAAGACTTTCTGGCTGCGATACGATGCAGCCATAGTCTAGCTTTGATCTTATTAAGGACCGGTAGAGCCTGAGCACGACCTGTTTGTCTACTCCCCAGTCCAGCTTGGACACTACGTTTAGGAGATTCATTGCCTTGAGGCATTTCTTCTTGATGTAACTTGTATGGGATATAAAGTTAAGTTTTGTATCGAATATGATACACAACAGGGACGGGATTTTATAAGAAGTGTATAGTCTGTGCTGTATGTGTGCCTGACACCGTCAACCATGTAAAGAGTTATGATAATGACCACCAGTATGATCAACCGATCACATTAGGCGAGGAGGTCATGACGCAACATAGCGTCATTACTGACAGAGAACCTAACCCTAATACAGGTAAGTAGTGCCCGAGAACACGACAATGATTTAGGTGTTGTATCCTATTTGATGCACACAAGCTCACCTCATTTGTCGAAAATGATTGGTGTCTCTGGCCGTGATGTTGGGTGCCTTTGATCGCAGATTAATTAATTGGCAAGTTGATTCGATGCAGAGTAGTGGACTTGATGTTGGAAAGCTTTATCGGTAAGTATTTTGTTTACTGTCAGATTACTAACTGAAGATTTATTTTTAAACTTTAAGTATAAACTCTACAATGCCAAAATAAAAGGATTTATACTGTTAGTTAGTTATTATATTGAACAGTATGTATGAAGTCACCTGTTCATGAGTCTAACCACCAGTTTATGTGTTCTGAACAATATGGTTAAACATGTTATTTAAAATGATTGATATTGTTTATTATAATTATTGAAATTTTATATTTTTAAGATAGAAATTATGAATTAGCAATGAGAAGGCTGCTGCAGATTCCACTCAGCAAACTTGTGTAAAAACAACTGCAGCTAACGGCAAGTTTGTCACGTGGCTATGTGATGGTTCAACATACTCCAGTGGAGCAAGAGATTGTGTACCTCTGCACCTGCTTTGCAGGGCTGTCAGGGTGTTAGCAAGGCCAATGCAGAGAACATGTTGACAGCGATTGAGGAGGTCGTAACACAAAATTCTGGGGCGAGCCTTGACCAGTTCTACAAGAAATTGGAAGCACTGGGGTCAGATGGTGCCGCAGTCATGATAGGCAGGAAGTCTAGCGTTGCAGCAAGACTCAACGATAAAAATCCTTGGTTGGGTAAATGGGCCGTGTTCACAACATAAGGGTCACGTGCATGATGATCTTTGAATACGGCGTAACCAACCACCTGTCAACAACCTGAGGCACGTGGACCTTAGCCGTAGCAAGTGGTAACAAGGCACTGGGTGGAGAAGGAGCTCGGTATATCAGCGTGGGTGTGGAATCACTGTAGCCACAAGGCTGTAATCGAAATGGAACCAATGTAGCCACAATGCTGCTATACGATTGAACCAGTGAAACCACAAGGAACAGATTTGTAGAGTCAGCGTTCTCCAATAATAAGTTAAGTACAGGGTTTAACGGCACACGAACAGTAAAGCGGTGCCTAGAAAGGTGAATAGATCAGATAGACCTGATTAACAGCTGCCTTCTAGGATTAATGGTAAAAAGAGAGAAATATACGTGAATGGAGATCAAAAGATAAAATTGCTAACAAGTTAAGTACAGGGTTTAATGGCACACGAACAGTAAAGCGGTGCCTGGAAAGGTGAATAGATCAGATTGACCTGATTAACAGCTGCCTTCTAGGATAAATGGTAAAAAGAGAGAAATATACGTGAATGGAGATAAAAAAGATAAAATTGCTAACGATCACCAGGTGATGAAAACAATTATCCGAAGGGAAATCACCACCAGCCGATTGACTGGACCTAATCAATCCAGTCGCTTGTCTAGGTGAAATCCGCACCAAAGTAGTGTGTTACAGACATGGCCTTTACAAGGACCTCTCCACTCAACAACAAAGATCCTATGGACAGTAGAAAAGAAATGATGGGTGAAACAGTCTACAACAAGAACGTTGTTTCGTTCTAAACCAGATTTAAGAAAGACTAATTAGGTTGCAGTGAAGTTTATTTCATTGTTGGATTAGATTGGTATTTTATCTGCCGAAATAGCGAGATTTGTTGTTGAGAAAGCTCGAGAACCACAACTCTTGGTTGACTATTGAGGGCCAATAAAGCATCCATTGATCTAGCCACAATGTTCCTTTTAGCCACTAGACAAATGTGTTTACTACTTGTATTGGCAATACATTATCTTACATTTTGTTTCTTAAGCAAAGCCAAAAACGAATAGATCAAAGTTGGATGGACATATCAGATTGCACACTGTGTGTGCCTGACACAACGAACAAATAAGAATAATCACAATCACTTCTTTCTCAATGGGAATAGATGCAAGCATTGTAGTTTATCGTAGTCGCCTCAAGTGACAGAGTCTGTCCACTTCCAAGAGGAAGTTGCCCAGGTGAAGCTGCTGAATGTTTTTTGCAACCCCAGCCAGTCCTTCAATATCCTGTTGAAAGCGAAGAAACCAACATGTTGGAGAAAACACACAAATCTAGGCCATGAGGAGATGTATGGATTGAATGTTGCTTTACAATAGTCAAGGAAGGCTTCTACCGACCCTATACAACACCACTGGGCCAAAGCTGTGTTATGTAGCAGGTTAAAAGCTTGTGAGGTTGATCTCTGGAAATAAGCAAGTGGCAAAAACACATATTCTTGATAAATCACCATGTCGTAAAGATATATGGTCAGTGGCTTGCTTTGTATTACTTTGGTGCAGTTACAGCCCTCCAAGCAAATACCCAGGTGCCTCTGGTGCGACAGTCTCTTAGGACGGGGAAGTTATACCAATTTGTTTCTCCCAGGAATGGTAGAAAACCATCCAACTCTGGAAGATTCAGTGGTGGACAAAGCCTATACCATAACAGAAGTCCTGATTAAAATGTGCTTGACGAGCGAGTGTTTACCGCTCCACCTCAGCTAAAGTTGGTTGGCACGAACCATTGCTCGAGTCACTCTATTTCAAGAATTAAAAATAAACATGTTTGTTGAAACTGATGAACATATGTGCCACAGTTGGTTTACAGTGGCAATATTCATAGAATTGCACAGCGAGCTTTATCAGTGTTACAAAATGATAATGTACATATCAATGACATATTAATATTGTATTTGTTTACTGAAACTGTTGGTTGATTTGTCAAGACTCACAGAGGTGAGATAAATGTTGTAATTCATAGAGCTTGTTAATAGTATTCAATTCAAAGTTTAAAACGGTTGGATTAGCATGGTTTTCGGTGGTTTGACAACATAATGGATTAAGTTTGTGGACTATCTTTAGTAAACATGGGTTGACATAAGATTTATGGTGTATTTGGTGGGTTGAAGATTTATGAGACTGGTGGAGAACATGTAGAGGTTGTAACTAGTGGTAGAAATGGGTTGACTGTGGTAGTTGAAAGAACTTGATTGGTTAAGCAGTGGGTTGACAACTGATATTCAAAGGGCAGACTTACTTCAATGTTCAGAGGTTGACAACTTCAGGTATTATGATGGTGTAAAATTCCGTTCCTAGTATCAACACCAGCATCACCGAACCGGAAGGTTACGAGGTCAATGTTGGCAGAGTAGTATCGGTTTTGGCTATGCAATAAACGTCTCAGCTATTATAAAATCTATCCTTCCTTTTTGACGTAATTAACGGCCATCAAGTCATTTCAAATGGATTGACTTATTTCAATTTATATTCAGTGTAGATTCTAAATGGGACGACCTACCATGACAATCAGTGGGTTGACAGCTGTGAGTATTAAAATGGTTAACAAAGTATATTTAAATCCAATGGGTGGAGTGTTCTAGACATAAGACAGGTTGACACATGGAAATATTCCAGCAGCAGACAACGTGGGTTGACTAATCTATGGAGCAAATGGTTGACAGCTCCAATTAAGTGACATTTGAACGTTGAGCAACGGCAGATTTAACGCAGAGGAGGGTGTTTTGGCGCATAATCTATAGGTCGTTGTTAACTTAACTTTCACTAGTGTCATATTAGTCGTTTTTTATACAGCATTATTGGTTGATAAAAGTAGTTTACATTACATGTCACAGTTGTTTTACTCAAGCGGTCTGCGTGTTGTAAGTGAGCTTTAACGATCATAGGAAAATACTGGGTGCTGTGATCCCCGAGCAACCTGCCAGTGTTCACGTTACATGATATTGCACAACGCTTTGTGGCTCCAAGGAAAAACAGTATTCACTCTGTTTCATTGAAAACATTGGGAGTTGGCATATAGCCGAATGCAAGTATTCACCATTGTTAAGGTTTCTTAGCAAGCAATTCATTTTAGGAACCTGTTAAAACACTGATAATTTTTTTAAAAAAATAACAGCTACAAATACGAAGCAATAAAGATAATTCAAAACCGACAGAATCTCAAAATGTCTACGATCGGCAACAGAATTTGAAATTGGGCCTCTTTTATACTATAATATAGTATAAATTCACAGTGTTCTATGTTCCAATGGGAAAATGCGAGCATTGCCATATTATTGAAATTCGACATGCACGCTATAGTCATTCATACATGTATTTTGAATGTAAGTGCTAGTTTAAATGAGTAGAAACAAGTGGAAATAACTTTCCTTCGCCATCACGACCGCTCGCGGCGAGGTTCAGCCCCTACCAAAATAAGGCCTCAAATAAAGGATAGCATTTTTCATTATATTATCGTTCAGACTACGCAAACGGAAGTATTTCGATCGCATGCAGAATTTATTAATGGATCTTACCCAATACTATAGTTTAATTTTCATAGAGCTCATCTTAGTAAGCGTTTTAATTACATCAAATGGGTCAATCCACGGATTTTATTGTTCACCAAAATCGGTTGATGTTTACTTGCGTCTCCAGAATAAAATATTTTGCCCCCTGTAATTTCGGCCACACAACCTTTCACATCCGAGCCGTATTGGTCATTGTGCGTTTTTGCCTATTCCCTGGCCTTCAAACTGCATAATGGATGCACAACTTACCGTTTTAGGAGATCACTTGCTTGGTATGTTTTACAATTTTGGCAAGGTAACATGTTGGATCGAACAAATATATGTCATTATCCAAACGCAGCATAGCAACTGTAATTCGTGTATTATTTTGAGATCAAACATCATCTGATAAAGCAGTAGAATTCTCACCAGAAAATATGATAACAAGAAGAGATTTGTGCGCATAATTGAAAAAATAAACTGTTCGAAAATGTTAAATTTAGCAGCAAAATAAATTCATGTGTATTTCTTAATCTTCAGTAGTACCAAATGGCATATTAAACGGCGCTCGGTCTCGTCAGGAGATGATGATGCAACTTCATTACGCACAGTATTGTTAACGTCTTTTCCAAAACATTGATATTGGCTTTATTAATATACTTTTTTTTGGATCTAAAGGGATAATTATTTCACGCCTCTGATTATAGACATTACAAATAATTCCGGATTTGAGCCAACGTTTGTTCAACCGGTTATCCACATACACACTTGAAAAATGTCAGATGTCGTCAATTAAGCAGTTAATTGTTCAAACACTTTCATGGATAAATCAACTTCACCAATTAAACACATATGATTTATTCGTTCATTGTGTCGCCAATACAAGAACACACCTGCATGGCTTGCAAAATCTACTTTCCTAGCAAGATCATTACAAACACAACATTACACTGAATATTACCAACATTCATACGAACATGATTAGTCAAAATGTGTCCAAATCGATATGTTATGCTGCTGTTTTCCCCACAAAATAATTCCCTTCGCGATACTGCGTTAAAATCTCAATAAGTAAAACAATTATTCTGTGGAATTTAACGACACTTTCGATTTCAGACCGCATAATAACGCAGCTGTTTTATTTATTGAACACCGACCACGCACCCGGCAATAAGATTACACAAGGATACAAGGGAACATAAACTAATTCCATTGGCTATAAAGAATTCACTGGAAATAGAGACTATTACGCCGCAGATACAAAAAACGGAACATTAACATTGTTGTTCTGATCACAAGGTAACAACAATACATGTTGTATTGTTCAGAATTATTTCAAGTGTGCGATGTAAGATGGGTAGTGTGATCGCATTCACTTGATTAAACAACATCGAGTTCAATCATAGCAAGGATCAAGGTAACCGATATGTCCATAGCAATAATTATTGGGCAAATGTGAATACATTATTTGAGGCATTCAGTCTATTTATATGTTTTAACTTCCTGTATCGTTTACATCACACGACCCCAATTGGCGGCTATTATTGGCAGACGGCTTTATGCTAAGAACTTACCGTTTATGTTTATCGAACGGCACGAAAAGAGGACTGCAGTGAGATGAATTATCACCCGCGCACCTTTAATTCGAATACAGATTGTCTGATCTCAGCAAATGATCTTACATTGATATCTCATTTATAAAATTAACCAAGTTGTTATCAAACAGGTCATGTGGGTTTAAAAATACTTACAAAATATGTTCATGGCACTATAGTGTGCGCTGAATTGACCTATGTAAATTCACACTCATCCCCAAAAATTTATACATCACAGCCATACACAGCATTAGTCACCATAAAGTCTCCCAGTAAAGGCTAACTGAGTTTTCTGAGGCTTAACTTCGGCTTCGTTTGTACCGAAATCTTTTTTAGAACGAACTGTTCGACCACACTTTCAAAAGTCGAATGACTGATCGATTTCTAATTCTTCTAACCACTAGCTTCTCTTGCCACACTCTTAGCGTCCTCTATATATACTTAATCCAACGAACATTCAAGAAGCATCTACAATTATCGCATCTCAAACATTCAAAACGTTACATTGACATATTAGATAGAGTACTAAAGCGTGCCGCTAAGATCATAGATGGTATCTGTAGGATAGGTTACGAACGAATATTGCGCTGGCTAGGAGTGAAAACTTAAAACACGGCGTCGTGGTCACCATGGGAACCCCATACAGGTATACACCATGTTTAATGTAGTAGATACTATTAGTGGTTTTTTTTTTTGCTATGGTCAGAAAAAAAAGATAATTTCATCTGCATATATTGACACTTGGTGATTAAAAGCCGATTACTTTCCGCCATTTATTTAAAAGTCGTCGAGCGCAATCAGTGACCCATTTAAAAAAAAATTGTGAACTACGATCTCTGATTGGGAAAAAAAGCCGTTATCAAAATACGGCACTGGGAAGTAAATCATCTCGAAAACATGTAGGACCAAGCCAAACAATACAGTCGTCGCAATAGCTTACGAATTCTAGGGCTGTTCAGTAACGTCGTCACGGTTCTCCTTAATAAAGTGCTCGATATTGGCGCTCCATTGAACCCCGCGGATATAGATCACGTCCACAGACTTGGATCAAAGGCTTTAGACGAGAAACAACAACGTCCATGCCCCTGCATAATAATATAGGCTACGTATACAGCACAGGAACAAATCTCTACAAGAAGAACAATATTGCGACGCTGTTCAGGTCTTCCTTTCTTGATAAATGAAGAGCTAATGAAAATCTGCGCGCAACTCAATTGGCAAGCAAGACACCACATTAAAATAGAAAGCTGATCGACTGCTGGACACACGATGATAAGGTACTAAATAAATTCAAGGAAAAATCACCCACTTGCGAAGCTCTCTTCACTTTGACAGCATAGTAACGAGATGTAACTTAGGACTTCGCTACCCCTGTAGGAGACAATTCCGATACTCACCGAGACTGATCAAGTTAGTGTCACACTATATTGTAGTTGGAGTTGTATATCCGCCCCAAACACTCGTACTACGGATATTTCTAAAAACGACGTGAGCCAGACTATCATTATATGTTATTTAAAGGAAATTAATATAACATGAGAGAAAACAGTTCCAAAAAAAATAAGGTCAGAATATCTCAACAGTTCAGTATTAATGGTAAAATTGTCGATGCTAAAGTTGTCATAGCCAACAAATTAAACCATTTTTACCAGGATATTGGACAGAATCTTGCGAACAATATTCCCCGATCAATCTGTTATTAATAACCCAAACGCTCAGACATCATAACAATTAAGGAATACAAATGATACCAAGTTACATCGTGTCTTTAAAAATGCCGACCCTTGTTGTGACGATATTAATAGCTCTATTATTAAAAGTACATCAAACTATATATTAAAGCCACTGATCAACAGTCTAAATATATCTCTGTAGACAGGTGTTGTCCCAATTGAGCACGTGTTAAACCTAAAAGTGGCCTGTCAAACTACAGTAGCAGGTATTGACCGGTGTCGATTCTTCCCTGCTTTTCATAAGTATTGGAAAAACCCATCAAATCAGACTCAATGAATCCCTGAAAAAAATTCACTTACCAATTATCTAGTCTTATATACGTAACTGATCTTGAATGACCATTAAACATCAGACAGGTTAACATGCAATAATGATATTATTGAATTATACATACGTAGAATAACAATAAATGTCGTAAATAAATATGAACGCATAATATGTTAAACGTCACCACCATTACGATTCTGAAAATGTCGAAACACTGAAAGACTTTCACAAATGTCCTATTTTTAACAGCCTATTTTTATTTCCACGGTTTAAAAAACGTTCCACAAATGTCACATTTTTAAGGTTTTTCACCAATATGCGTTCTCATATGTTGTTTCCGACTACTTCCACGAGAAAACGACTTTCCACAAATGTCACATTTGTAAGGTTTTTCACCAGTATGCGATCTTTTATGCTGGGTTAGAAAACTTGCATAAAGGAACGACTTTTTCCACAAGTGTCACATTTATAAGGTTTTTCACCAGTATGCGTTCTCATATGCTTGGTTAGATCACCTGCATAAGCAAACGACTTTCCACAAGTGTCGCATTTTTCACCTTTATGCGATTTCATATGTTGTGTCATATGGCTTCCACGAGCAAACGTCTTTCCACAAATGTCACATTTGTAAGGTTTTTCACCAGTATGCGATCTCATATGTTGTGTCATATGACTTTTTTGACCAAACGCCTTCCCACAAATGTCACATTTGTAAGGTTTTTCACCAGAATGCGTCATTTTATGTCTTTTTAGGCTTCCTGGAGCGAATGACTTTCCACAAATGTCACATTTATAAGGCTTTTCACCAGTATGCGTTCTTTTATGGGCTTTCAGAGCGCTTCGATAGCTGAAGAACTTTCCACAAACGTCACAATTGTGAGGTTTTTCATCAGTAAGCGCTGTTGTGTGTCTGTGTGGAATGCTTTCTCGATTGTAAAGCTGATATGTTCCTGCTGCAGTATGCGTGTTCATATGCCTTATAAGGTGTGCATTCCGGCCAAAGGCCTTTACATTTGTGTTACATTTCTCTCCTGACTGCATCATCTTACAGCTTGTTAGATTGTCAACACAATTTAAAATATTTGTTTCGACATCACGTTTGCTTTGTTCATCTGGCATAAGTCCAGGATGTTCTATAGTATAATTCACCACTTGGTTATCAAGGGCACCAGACGGAGTGAAAGGGATGCCAGGAGATCCCAATTCATGGCGACATTTGGAGAAAAATGTCAATGTCGAAGGTGCCACAATCAATGCTCTCCCTTTTATAATACTGGAGTAATGCAGATCTGTCGGAGTCTAATTCATCTTTCACACATAAAGATCCATCGCTGACATCATCAGGGGCCTCCAGTTTTATCACTTTTTTTACGTCTTCCATTCTGATGTATTCGGTTCCATCAGCTAGAAACTCCCTGTAACACATGTACATGAATTAATAGCTGTTTTCGTGTGATCGTTTAAAACATTGAAAACATTCATGCGTCCACTTGAAACCAAGGGTGGTCTTGAATGGGTAATGCACTTCATTGTAGAAATAAGCCATATTTCCCAGTAACTTTGAGGCAAAATCCCATTCCCTAATGAAACAATGTGTTGGAATGATCGCTATTTAGAAGTACACAGTTGCGCATAGTCATATTTTTTTTACAACATGTGTATATGTGGGCGAGAACCCCAACACTCTACCACCTAAATTCCACTTTCTCACCCACACGAGTCGCAAACCACGGCCAATTCGCCAAGTTAATTATGTGATTGCCGACGGGATTTGGCTGGCATGGACGGCCTAGAGCAAGGCGACGCTGTTGGCGCCCTTGCTAAAGTCGACCCCGTGATCAGCATACCGGCGGTATGAACGAGTGGCGCCTGGGCAAGTGATGTATGATGTCTGTGGACGGAATAGGGAGGGGGAGGTGGTGCATGTGTCTTGTCTCATCGGGCAGCCATACACCAATATGTAGATATATGATTGCAAGACAGTGTCAGACATTAGGGCATTCAGTGTTGCACACTTGAATAGTCAAAGAGCCGCCAAAGTTAATCTGATTGACCCTCAATTTTTTGTATTGAGAGTTTGACGCTCGTGAGGTCAGTACAGGGTTAACGACACACCACTACTAGTGTATTATATGGTGCCTATTAACGCTCATGAGAGGGGTCCATGTGTAATTTGAAGCTGATAGCTTGCTGTATAAGAAAACATGACACCCAAAGTTGGGAAATGAACGGACGCGGAGTCGATGTTTATAATAAGCTCTACAGAACAGCAGAGCTAAAAACAGACCACCAGAAGTTGCAAAACAGTGAATTTCTGTCAATAATAAATCAGGGGTCAACGGTCATGGAGGGTTTGTGTTTAGTTTTCAATGTTAAATTATGACGAGAGCTGTCCATGTGTCATTTGAAGCTGATAGCTTGCTTAATAAGAAAACGGCCATCAAACGTTTTAAAAACAGTGAGATGGAGTTATCAATAATAAACAAGGGGTAAAATAGACATAGTATAAGTGTTTCGTCCATGAATGTACTCATGCTTTAGTTATCAATCAAGTGGAATAAGATGTGGTTTTAACAAATGTAAATACTTGTGTGTTTACAGTATATTAATTAATATTGCAATAGCATATTTTACGCCAGATGTTAAGATTCTGTACCAATCTATTACTAGTTTTTGAGGTATTGAACAGATCTATCTTTATGATTATTCAGGGTGTTTTACAGATGTGTTTTTATGCTAATGCATTCTAATTTTTAAAAAACGAGACAAAAAGACCGCGAAGCTCTGTTGTTTATTAAACAATTAAACGTTATGACCAGACTTGATTGTAACCTTTATAGGCTTACATTATGTCCAACGGTACACTTTATATGGTCACAGCCTGTGACCCACCGGGGCCTCAAATTAAGCCACATTGGCCACCAAATTGAATAACACAAAAGATGTAATTGCTTAGGTTGGTAAGCACATTGATAACATTCTACAAATTTAGTTGACAAAATAGACCACGAAAATGTACCAAATATTCCTTACTTGACAGGTTGACCTTGTAAATGATGTCAAGGTCATGGGTGACCTATCCAATTCGAGATCTTAACAGGCTTTATTCTGATTTTAAAGAAATTACAAGAGGTCTGCTGATTGCTTAAAACCAGCATCTCAAAATCCTCGTTTGGACACAAAGTGGTTTAAGGTCATGTAGGGCTGATTAGTTTATACTTTGAGAGAGCCATCCATATTAGAGGGGTCTACGTGTAATTGTGGGCTGATTGCTAGCTATATTAGAAACGTGCTATCAAAACTTATTACCCATTGGGTTAACATTGAACAAGATATTTAACAATAACTCAGGGGTCAAAAGTTATACAGAGCATATTTTCAGTTTGCGATGACACATTACATAAGGGGGTCCATGCCTAATTTGGTGCTGCTAGCTAGCTAGATAAGAAAACGTCATATCAAAACTCATTCCCCAGTGGGTTTGCATCAAACAAGATATTTAACAATAACTAAGGGGTCAAAGGTCGGGCAGGGTTGATTTTTAGTTAGCAAGGAGACATTGACATAAGGGGCTCAATGTCTAAATTTGGGTTGCTGGCTATCTATATAAGAAAACGTGCTATCAAAATACAGCTTCACACACTCCGTATTAGTGGCTGTGACCTTAAAATAAAGTAAAAAAAACTGATAACACCATACTTTTCATCCTTAAAAATGTTAGTATGTGTATAAATAACATTCCACAAGCCATATTGACAAAATGCGCCACTCAAATGAACCAGATTCTGCTTTTTAAATCTGTGACCTGAAAATCAAGGTAAAGGTCATTGATAAGCTCTCTAATTAAAGGTCCAATTGAGGAAACACTGAACAGGGGATTTCTCGACAGTTTTTTTTATCGATCACTCAGAGGTCTAAGTGGATGTTGGAGTGAAGTTATAAGGCAATCTTTGCCATTGGGTTTACATTGCACAAGAGATCTGTTCATCAGTCATACTCCAAAACCTCAGAGGTGAAATGTCATGCAGGGTAGATGTTAAGTTTGCAAGGAAAGTCTCCATTGGGTTATCAGAGTACAAGAGATTATGCATACATTCCAATCCAATAATTCAACGGTCAAATGTCTTGTGGTGTTGGTTTTTGGTTTGAAATTAGCCATCAACATAGGAGGGGTCCATGTGTAATTTGGGGAGGGTACTAAGCTGCCACCAACATTTACAAACAGGCCGACGGATGGACGGCTGAGTAATGGTATTATGATGAGCTCTGTTCAAGAGCAGAGCCAACAAGGGTGTGAATATTTGTGAAAATAGGAACACAATCTTTAAAAGACCGCAATTCCATGAAGTTCACCAGCCATGTCAATCAATAGTCACATCAATTCAACAACTGTACCGCAATGCAGAAAACTGTAAACATGAGACATAAATAGAGTATCTGACTCAAGATAAAATTGTGTAGAGGTGATTCTCTATCCAGCCAATCTCTACAAATGAAGGAAGACCTAAAATTGTCTGAAGCAACAAAAATGACACACCTAGTAGAGACATCAGGAAACACAAAGCAGCTGTATGAGGCAGCATGACCAACAGATCAACAAGTACCGTGGATTCTGTCAACAAACACCCTCATCACAAGCAGAAAACACCAACCAAGTTACCTGATGTCATTAACAACACATCACCAACAATTAAGTCAAACACTTAGCCTTACCTACTCCCCATACACCCAGGTAAGAAACAAGACATTCAACAGCTGTCACCGAGCTATATCACTCAAGCCACTACGGATAGGTGACCATGTATGGATACAAGCTTTTGATTGTTCTGCCAGTCATTAAGTCTGACAACAACAGATTGTCCCCGATGAAAACTTTAGTTGGAACTGTAGGATACAACAGAACAGCACTTGTGCATCACCTAAGTAGCCAGTGTTACATGCTGATGAGCCACAGCCACAGGCAACTCGACAACCACACATGACATAATTCATTCATCAGAATGCCAAATGGGGGTCTAATCAGGACTTGCTGTGTTATTGTACAGTCTTAAGGACTAATTGACCATTACGTTTTATGTTAGTGTGATTTCACAAATTACAGTACAAGACACTTGGGTGGTGATGCAGAATAACAAACAACATTTATATTCTGTCAAAAGTTCCTGATGTTGTTCAGATTTTGGAATAGATACATACATTTATATAATGCTGAAGGTTGGGGGTCTGCAACTGTGTGTAATCTTGGGGATAACCGAACACTTCAAAACAATGTGACATTGCAATACGTCAGCTGCGATGTATCAATAAATAAAGGTGGGCCAACAGTCACCACTGAGATTATACATATTTCGTTGGAAATGAGAGTGCCTGTGAATTGAAACCTCATTTATTTTGTCATTGCAGCATTCACTGACTAAGACTCAGTTGTATATACCAGCCGGTCCTCGAGCCATCACAACCTCGGCTTGATAAGAGATTATCGAACAGTTTTTATAAATAACTTCTTGGACCAGGTTGGCAGACATTGTTGTAATTAACTGATTATTGTACCTGTCCATGTTTTCATCTTAATATAGCAGGCAGATGAGAGAAAAAATCATCGAATTCTCTTGTGGTGTGAACATGGTTTTTGGTTTGAAATTAGTCATCAAATAGTAATGGGGTCCATGTACAAATGAAGGAAGACCTAAAATTGTCTGAAGCAACAAAATGACACACCTAGTAGAGACATCAGGAAACACACAGCAGCTGTATGGGGCAGCATGACCAACAGATCAACAAGTACCGTGGATTCTGTCAACAAACACCCTCATCACAAGCAGAAAACACCAACCAAGTTACCTGATGTCATTAACAACACATCACCAACAATTAAGTCAAACACTTAGCCTTACCTACTCCCCATACCACCAGGTAAGAAACAAGACATTCAACAGCTGTCACCGAGCTATATCACTCAAGCCACTACGGATAGGTGACCATGTATGGATACAAGCTTTAGATTGTTCTGCCAGTCATTAAGTCTGACAACAACAGATTGTCCCCGATGAAAACTTTAGTTGGAACTGTAGGACACAACAGAACAGCACTTGTGCATCACCTAAGTAGCCAGTGTTACATGCTGATGAGCCACAGCCACAGGCAACTCGACAACCACACATGACATAATTCATTCATCAGAATGCCAAATGGGGGTCTAATCAGGACTTGCTGTGTTATTGTTACAGTCTTAAGGACTAATTGACCATTACGTTTTATGTTAGTGTGATTTCACAAATTACAGTATAAGACACTTGGGTGGTGATGCAGAATAACAAACAACATTTATATTCTGTCAAAAGTTCCTGATGTTGTTCAGATTTTGGAATAGATACATACATTTATATAATGCTGAAGGTTGGGGGTCTGCAACTGTGTGTAATCTTGGGGATAACCGAACACTTCAAAACAATGTGACATTGCAACGTCAGCTGCGATGTATCAATAAATAAAGGTGGGCCAACAGTCACCACTGAGATTATACATATTTCGTTGGAAATGAGAGTGCCTGTGAATTGAAACCTCATTTATTTTGTCATTGCAGCATTCACTGACTAAGACTCAGTTGTATATACCAGCCGGTCCTCGAGCCATCACAACCTCGGCTTGATAAGAGATTATCGAACAGTTTTTATAAATAACTTCTTGGACCAGGTTGGCAGACATTTTTGTAATTAACTGATTATTGTACCTGTCCATGTTTTCATCTTAATATAGCAGGCAGATGAGAGAAAAAATCATCGAATTCTTCTTGCATGGCAATGTGAACATTGATTTTGATATCACCACTTAACATCTTGGAATAGTAATGATTGACCCCTCCCGTACATTTGGCCTGTCGTCAGGTAGGCTTTTACTGCAGACACAGAGGAAGATTGTAGATCTACAAGTAGGCATGTGTATATCTCCCGATAAGCGGCGGACATTTTCCGTCGCTGATGGCGTGACGCTGCGATTGGGAATTCCGTTAAGTTTGCAAGGAAAGTCTCCATTGGGTTATCAGAGTACAAGAGATTATGCATACATTCCAATCCAATAATTCAACGGTCAAATGTCTTGTGGTGTTGGTTTTTGGTTTGAAATTAGCCATCAACATAGGAGGGGTCCATGTGTAATTTGGGGAGGGTACTAAGCTGCCACCAACATTTACAAACAGGCCGACGGATGGACGGCTGAGTAATGGTATTATGATGAGCTCTGTTCAAGAGCAGAGCCAACAATATTGCTATTTGAATGTGTACATTGGTTTTGTAGTTGGTCAAAATGAAATTTCAAGCAAGCATCGCCCGATTTCGACCGAAGATTGCGCTTTAAGATGGCTAGTTTCACATATTATCGCTCGGACAACACCGAATATAGAATACATTCGCACACGTGATTCACGTGTGGTTCATACCCGACATGAAAGTTGAATTACACATAGCACACCTAATTTAGCATTCTAATTCCATCGAGCTTGTCAATCCATTGATTTTTTTGGATAAATTTGCTTCTCCACAAACGATCTAAATTTCCCCAAATCAAGTACTATGTCTCCACAAGTTACGGCCACACAACGCTTCATATCCAGGCATTGTCAGCCCAAGAGCGTCTCGACCCGTATCATTATTAAGAACTGAGATGTGAATGAACCATTGGGAAACATAAAAGCCCTTGTTATTCTTTATTGTTCCCGAGAGCATGATAGGTTGGAGAAAATGTCAGAGGAATATTCGGTATTTGGAAGTGACCTTCCCCGACCCCATACGCGTTGATTCTCATTCCAAACGCTGCCAGGTGCAACTAATATCATAATAGTCATTGCATCACATTGTTGACCGATGAGTCATAACAGAAATTTATTCGTATTACGTAATTACATCCACAGTGTTAAGAAGTATGCGATTAGAGCAACTTCATTGTGTATACATTGATAACACTACGGCAAAACAAACAATTTGAGTTAGGAATCAAACATCGAGGTAAATCAACGGGTTATTAAATTTGGCAATAGTCTACAGTATACATTATCCGTGCCCATCATAGTGACATCGGTGGAATTGGTAGGATGGTAGCAGAACTAGAGGCTACAAGATAGAGTTAGGACAATCAGTCGACTTTTAAAGCTTTGGTGACTGTATGTGACCCGTGCTTGCTAGTAATAAAGCGAGCAGCGCCTTAACGCTTGTTAGTGATTCAGTTGGGGTGGGGCATAAGCTAGGACAATAGTTATAGCATAGTGGGTGTGGTTGTTGTAGGCGCTTGCCAACCAGTACATTTATCTGAACCGTCCTTACACCGCTGGGGTCTGGTACAGCAACTTCTTCTAGCTTGCGCTCTCAACAAAACACCTTGTGGTGTATGCCCACACGTTATTATAACAGACAACTTCGACACGACAAGTAACAGCTGATGAACGCATGTACCTATTCTTCTGGCCTGTTGCTCGTTATATAAAGCTGCATATGTGCAATATTGCCCGATAAACCTAGAACTGATTCCTCGATTTTCCTTATGCACAAATAAATAGTAGCGTTTTCCTTATGTTGTTTTTAATTTGCGATGAAAAAGTGATATTTCCACAAATGGCCGTGTTCATTGAATTGACCATTACATCTTTGACTAATCCGTGGCCGTATAATTAAGTAAAAAGCCTGGCTATGTTCATTTGATGAAGGTGCAACCCTTCCACCCCAAACTCAAACGACATGAACAGCACGCAATTCAATATTCATTTTATGCAAATTCTTGATAAGCAAACAATACCACACAAGTGTACTGGCTAGATAATTATATGGCTGTATTCATTGAGTTTCCATCCAAATTAGCTCAATGTACTTGTTTATTCATTAACAAAATCAAGTTACACCATTCAACAGGTACTCCTTGCCCTCACCACCATGTGAAATCGACATCTTCAAAAGCGTATTATGGCCGACCTGAAATAAGTTTTCATGTATTTGGGGTGTGATTGCTAATATATTCGGGAAAAAATGACAGATTATCGAATCGGGCAATATATTAGCCCACTATTGAAACTATACGATAGTGATATATGACAATGTGAATATGTGGAATAGTCATGGGATTCAAATATAGTACTGCTATCTGGGTGGTATACATCAACAGAGAATTTGACTCTGATAGGCAAAAATGATGTCGCCAGTCTTATTCACGAGCATTGTATCCGCCAAATCTTCATGACGTCCATGCCGAGAGACATCCCCTTGCAGCCCCCTTCAAAGAGACCAAGGTTACAAATGGGAATATAGGAATAAGGGACGACGTATGTTTGGATATAAAACTACTACTGAGATTGTACATTGATGCTTCACTGTGTATCAAGCGATTGATTCGGTCTAATTTGGAAAAATGGAAAATACCGCATATTATTTGTATGTGCTTATATTATTATAATACGCGCATACAAATTGTTAATTCGTGAAGAGTTGAGCGTAGATGCGTTCTCTCCTATGAGTTGCTTTGCCTCAATTTAATTCACCTCATCCCAGTTCTCCATGCTGTACAGAATACCTTACATTACGTGAGTCATAACGGGGTTGCAATGCACCATGTTAAAAAATGGATATTGAAAATTCATAACGCACTTTTCAATATGCTTACGAATTGAAATCATGGCAACTTTACAACCCTCCTCTTAATGGCAACCGTAAGTCCATCTACACGGCAACTGCACCCCATTATAATGTCAACTATTCCCCATCTGTGTCATTATCCTCATTGCGACTGTATCACCATCTTCATGGCAACGGTACGTGCAATGTTATGGGAACTGCACTATACCTCAATCTACATGGCAACTTCACCCCATCATGATTGCAACTGTCTTAAAAGCAACAACGGCCAGTAAGACAAGATACGAGGCCGCTTTCATTGTATACGATATTAATGGCTAGCAGATATTTGTATTGTTATGTTGAATGGCATGTCACGGTAAACCAAAGAGAGTGGCTTAGTGTAATTATGATACTATCTGTTGGATGATTATCCTGAATAAGCGTCACTAAATCTGACTGATTCGCGTGGACCTTCACCTCCACAAAGCCCTGCGTGAGCTGCTGAACATCAGGGTCGACGTGCATGTAATTCCCAACTCTACGTTTGCTGGGTTTTTAATGGTTTTGGTCGCGCGTTCCAGATAAGCGAACTTTATCCCGTAAATTGCTAAATTCTACTACTTGCTTGGAAAGAATTTCCATGTCATTCTGTTTGAAATCTTAAGTGTAATTCATTCCATACAGAATCACTATGGCGCTGACGGCAACAACGGCCAGTAAGACAAGATACGAGGCCGCTTTCATTGTATACGATATTAATGGCTAGCAACGATTAGAAACTCCGCCCTGAAACTGCTTATGTTATCACGGTGGTTAGTCGAGCTGTTCATCCTCCCACACACTGGAATTTGTTGATTTTAAAACAGTAAATTTCGCGAAATATGGATTCCAAATTCGGCTGTACTTGACTGTAGTCACTTGAAGCGTGACGCTTTGCATGCATTATCAATAGGTTTGAATCGGTCTGGCGTCTTTTGAAGATGCACACTTTATTGTTAAAGCTCGTTGATCGCCCCGCGATGGTGCGCAGCCGCCTTTCTGTGGCTATAGGTGCACTTTTCCCAGAGATGCGACTATTAAGCTGCAACAGCTGATAAAAAATAGGCGTTAGTAAATGCCTCATAATGGCAGATATGCAAAGGATTCAAATTCTGGAGGGGCGCTCTTGTAAACATGTATACACTTCCTGAAATAATACATCGGCTCTTAATTCTACTGTAAATTATAACCTTTAAGCCAATAAGTATCATTCATCATACTTTTGCCTAACATACCCCATAAAAAAACTTGAAATTTAGTGCCCCGAAATATCATAAATGTTACTTTCTGAGGAACACATCCCTAACGTTATCCTATACATCACTTGTACTCTGAAGTGATGTTATGCATAAATATAAGTGTTAATGGGTAAAAATCATATGGGTACATTTTCATAACAAGTTGATTCCTGACACCACATTAAGGTACTCAAGCCAGGTACTTGATTATAGAGGTTTAGAACAACATGAATCACACCGATGCTTCGGGTTTATGTTTTTTAGCGGAAGTAAGGACAACCGAGACCTCTAGTGGGAAACTGAGCACTCTACAACAAGGGTGTTGAGAAGCACGTTACTAGTTGTAAAGGGAGAACAGGTCGATATCAGTTATAAGCTTTTACATGAAACACTTTAACTAAACAAACAGAATTCTTGATAGGGAACCTATGCCAATGAACCTTCACCTTTCCATAGGAATAGTGCACGCCCCCTGCAGCCGCACAGTTAACACCTGTCTTCCTTTTATTCACGATCGCTGAAGTGTCTCTCATCATTGTTGTTCACTAATCGGCTGACGGTCCAGAAAATTACACCAACCGGATCCGTCACGACGTCACGTTTTGGCAAGTAACCCCGATGATAGCATTGGCAATCGATTATCCCTGGGAAAGTCACCACTAGCCGATTGACTGGACCAGGCCAATAGAGCCTTTTTTCTAGACGGGCCAAAGTGGTGTTGAAGATATGGCCATAGCAAGTATCACTCAAAGACCTGGATCCGATTGCCCACGTACTCGAGTCGCAACCCACGGCAAACAGGGTTCCCCCTATGAGTCGCCTCTTACGACATGCATAAGGATACGGTAGGCCTATTCTACCCCCGGAACCACAGCGGATTCGGCCGATGGAAAATATGTCATGCCACTATTCAACAAATTAACCCATGAAGATACAAAATCATATAAACGTTAATACAGAGAAATCTTTTGTGCAGATGCGAAATTATTTTCAGCCGCATCCTGTAGACATCGTGCAGTGTTATAAAATTAAATGGCAATCAATCTCGAATAATTGTTCGGTGATTCAACATGTATAACTATCCAGAATGAGACAAATACCGGCTCTTCAGCGCACTTGCTCGTATTTTTGGCCACAAAATTAGGCACACGACAAATAACGACCGCAATCTAATTACAATCAAACGAGTATTCAAAGAACATAAGAGGCATTGGCTTGTGGGGCTCAGCCATCAGTCATGGATTAGCAACACTGCTCCAAGTACAGATGCTATGTTGCTCACGGCCACATGAGTACTGATGCAGCCACTAACAACAGATGTACTGCCATGGAGAGATGTACAAATCCTACCCATAAACAAGTTAAATGGGTGCTCTGCTCTGGCTGCAACTTGTGGTACTTCATTATTCGTACGAATAGCCAAAATCCACCTTATTCGTACGGCAGCCGTACGAATAGCCTCGTACGGCAGCCGTACGAATAGCCAAAACCCACCATATTTGTATGCCATACGAATAGCCAAAATCCTTCTTATTCTTACGGCTGCGGTACTAATATCCAATTTCCATCTTATTCGCACGGCTGTCGTACGAATAGCCAAACCCACCTTATTTGTACGGCTGCCATACGAATTGCTAATTCCCATCTTATTCGTACAGCTGCCGTACGAATAGCTTATTCCCATCTTATTCGTACGGCTGCCGTACGAATAGCCTCTGCCTAAGATAATTGCATGGTTCGGGTTCATTAATTCCAAACATCGCCATTTGAATCAGTCACTCGAAGAAATTCACGCCGAACTCGAGTTATAATCGATGCAGTTGCCTGCCTTTGATGGATTATTAACAAAAGTGGCATTTATTGTTTCAAGGAAACCTCGCTTCATATGAGGAATAACTTCCTATTTTCCAAGTGGTTATACCGGTCGCAGCTTAACAGAACTGATGTGGGACGAGTTGGCAGATTGCAAAATTGTTAAAGCTTCATGATTGTTTACTATTTTTATCGGAATCAATGACGGACGAAACTCTGTCGTTTTGGTAAGATCGATTGATCGGCAGTATATTTTCACGTTTTCTGAATATAAATAAGCTATTTAGACATCGTTTGTAATAGAGATATAGCTCATTCCTCTTCAAATAAGCAATCATAACCCTTCATTGTTTTGACTTGAGCGATAATCCAATCATGAATTTAGCCATTATAGATATCATAACGCGATGTGCTCTATGATTGTGCTTAGTACACTTTTAATATCTTGCCACCGGGGGCCTTAACTCGGATAAGCGTGAGCAGCGGTACCTCAAAAACCCGTACCCGTTGTACAAGTTGAAAAAGTATACCCCATCGTACAAGGTATTATGCGAATGTATAACCTGTCATACAAGGTGAAAATAGCAAAAAAGCGTTCACTCGTAGGCAGCATAAAAGTTATGAGCTGATTTCTGATTACATGCAGTAACAACTTTCCGCACTTGCACGGTCGAGCCACAGCTACCTTCTATGTATACATAAAGCATAAAGGGTTTGTATACATAGAAGATATCGTCTAGCCGGCCAATGCAAATCCCTGTGGGTCAAGCGTGTGATTGTTGGGGCGTCACACAGGGACCATTAATTGCATTTGCATTGTCAACAATCGGTGGGAGATCCAAGGAGAAAATCTCGACCTACTGCATGGGAAGAGAAAACATACACGCTCTACAAAACGAAGCCCCAAAAAAACCCGTCGTACAGATTGAAGCTGAAAAACTTAACCTGTCGTACAAGTTTGAGGCCCAGTAATACCCGCAGTACAAGTTGAGAGGCCGAAAAACATACCCTGTCGCGCGGAACATGTATACTACCTCTATACACTGAAGTGCCCCCCCCCCCCGGAATCTAGCCTCTGCGCCGACAAACCCCCCCACCCCCCAACAACACTACCCCACCCCTAAAAAGCCCAACAGTACTGTGCAAGATCTTCGTCCCAGCTGCGTGGTATTCACAGCCTGGTCTGGGCAACAGGTTTGTGCCAATTTGGGACTGGCGCTTAAGGGGAGCTGTCCAATCATCACAATCATCCTCATCCATCACTGTGGGGATATCACCATGTATTTGAGGAGAGGTTAAACCCCAATATTACCATTGTCATTACTGCGGCAGTGCCTCATCAGCATATAACACAGGCTGTTTAGGTGACACACAAGTACTGATCTGTTGTGTTGTACATTTCAAATTGGAGTTTTCATCATGAACAACCTGTTGTTGTCAGGCCTGATGACTGACAGAGCAATCTAAAGCTTTTATCCATACATGGTCACCTATCCGTAGTGGCTTGATTGATATAGCTCGGTGGCAGCTGTTGAATGTCTTGTTACCTACCTGGTGGTTTTCGTGTAAAGCAAAGTACCCTCCCCAAATAACACATGGACCCCTCTTATGTAGATTGCAAATTTCAAACCAAAAACAAGCACCACAAGACAGTTGACCATTGAGTTATTGGATAAGAATCCTTGCATGATCTCTTGTTCTCTGATAACCTAATAGAGAGCAATTTGTGATGACCTGTTTCTTTATAACTGTCTGAAATTACACATCGACCACCTCAGATGTTTATGTTTCCTTGCTAAGTTAACATTTACCCTGCATGACATTTCACCTCTGAGGTATTGTAGTATGACTTATGAACAGATCTCTTGTGCAATGTAAACCCAATTGGGAATAATACATATGGCTGTTCAGCAAAGATTGACATTTAACTTCCCTCCAATTTGCACTTTGACCAAAGATCTTGCTATAATAATATACCCCACTCGGACGTTTCTGTTGTGAAGCTCACGACCAGTGTGCCACCTGGTTTCGTGGGAGCTAAAATGTAAACAAAAGTGCGTGGCTCAATGGTAAAAGATCGATCGGCAATGGTATGTACTCAAAAATACCACTGTATTTCTAAAATTAAACGACTTTTTGATTGAGCCAATACATAAAAACAAAGCCAATTACTTTTGACACCTTCTTTTTCAATTTGTGTGACGATTTAATAATTCCAATATTTTGTTATGAACATTTGAACGAAGTCGCATATATTGGTATCTACTCCAGGCCTAGCCCCGATAGGACGGTAAATACATACTGACTCAGACGTCTTGCAGGGCTGAATTTACCACTTTTTAAGACACAGTCGGACGTCTAGTCTACCCTTATTTGATGTTAAAAGATTAATCTGAATCATATTGGTTTTGTCATTAGTGTGGACATATTTGCTACGGAATATAAGAAGTTGATCTAAATACATGCTCATGATTGAATGATATTTGATTTGTCACCCGACCCTCCACTGAAACAACAAGCTGCATTGTCGGTTGATGGGGTGCCCTGTGCAGACTTATGATTTTATTATGTAGTACTGTAACATGTATTCTTGCTTATTTTGAATAACAATATAATAATGAATTATTTCAGGACATAGCATATACTAAAAACATTGATGTAGCAAATATATATATATATATGTACACACACATGTATATATATATATATATATATATATATATATATATATATATATATATAATATATATATATATATGAAATATATATATATATATATATATATATATATATATATATATATATATATATATATATATATATATATATATATATATATATATATATATATATATATATATATATATATATATGCCAATATGCCTCCCTGTCTTATGCCATTAAACACACCAAATCAGCCTGACATAGTTCTGCCCCATCCTACACACACATCTGATTGGAGTACCATGCAACCAACCATTCTAACAGGATATCAAGGGACACCTTTGTTCGACAAGCTCTCCCCACCACTACAATTTAAGGTGCAGTAGTCCTATATACTGGTGTGGATTTATGATAGAATAGTCCTTGTACATTTGCCATAGAGGGCTTTCAAGGAACTAAGTGAACAAATATCAATAATTGATTTTTGGGAAATCTGCACATACAACAGCACTTTGAGTGGCCCATTTTGTCAATATGGCTTGTGGAATGTTATACACATACTAACATATTTTATTGTGTAAAGTATGGTGGCACCTTATATTAGAGAAGTTATCAGTTTCTTTGACTTTGTTTTATGGTCACAGCCACTAATAAGAAGCGTGTGAAGCTAATGTATTTTTGATTGCACGTTTTCATTTACAGATAGCCAGCAACCCTAATTTAGACATTGAGCCCCCATATGTCAATGGCTCCTTGCTAACTCAAAATCAAACCTGTCTGACCTTTGACCCCTTAGTTATTGTTAATTATCTTGTTTGATGTAAACCCAATAGGTGATAAGTTTTGATAGCACTTTTCTTATATAGCAAGCAAGCAGACAAAAATTACACGTGGACCCCTCTTATATTCATGGCTCTTTGAAAGTAACAAAATCAGCCCTACATCAGCTTTTTCCCTGTGTTATTATTGGAAAATTCCATATTTAAATTGTCCCAATGAGGAATTTGAGATGCTGTTTTTCAGCAATCAGAAGACCTCTTGTACTTACTTTAAAATCAAAAGGAAGCCTGTTATGATCTCGGATTTGATAGTTCATCTGTGACATTGACATCATTCTCTAGGTCACCCAGTCAAGTAAGGAATATTTGGTACATTTAGGTGACTTATTTTGTCAATTTAGTTTGTAGAATGTTATAAATGTGCTTACCAATACACCTACTCATATACTTCTTATGTATTATTCAATTTGGTGGTCAATGTGGCTGAATTTGAGGCCTCTGTGAGCATATAAAATATACCATTAAATACAATGAAAAGCTATAACCGTTACTATCAAGCCTGGTCATAACGTTTAATTGAAAATCTTGTCAAAAACGATAGAGCTTCGAGGTCTTTTTGCCTGTTTTATTTTAAATAGTAAAATGCATTATCATAAAAACACATCTGTAAAACAACCTGGATTGTCATAATGATAGGTCTGTTCAATACCTCCAAAACTAATTATAGATCAGTGCAGAAACTTGCATATGCTATCACAATATTAATAAAAATACTGCATTTACATTTCTTAAAACCACACATAATAGTACACTTGATTGATAACTAAAACAAGAATAAATTCATGGACGAAGTACTAATGTTATGTGTATTAAAACTCAACAAACATAAATATGTACACTTGTTAGCTCTGCTATTCATCACAGTTTATTATATACCTTGACTGCGGCTTATGTCTGGCGTCCAGCCGTCCATTCGTAAAATTTTGGTGGACAAGATACATATCCCCCCACCCCTCCCTATCTCTCCCCTCCTATCAATAGACATCATCCCTGACTTGCCCAGGCGTCACTCGTTCATACCACCGGTATGGTGATCACCGGGTGAACTTCTGCATGGGCTTCAATAGCATAGCTTTGCTGTAAGCCTGTCAAATCCCGCCGGCAATCGCATGATCTCGTTGTTGTCTAGGCTGTCGTAGCCACAAGCGTCAGCACCATACACAAGCGATAGAAGATGGCAGCTTAATCAGCTCAAACTTATCTTTTTTAACTTTGTAGGCACCATATAACATATTTGTGTTGGTGTGCCGTTAAACCATTTACCTATTTTACTCATACTGATGGCCACTAACAAACTAAAATTAGTCATACATGACCTTTGACTACCGGGTTATTGTTGTTTTAGCGGCGACTAATAGGGGGCAACCAGTTTGCCATGGGTTGTGACTCATGTCGGTGGATTTCTCCGAGACAAGTCCCTGTGTAGGTCCGGGGGTAGAATAGGCCCACTGTATCCTCCTGCATGTCGTAAGAGGCGACTAATAGGGGGCAAACTGTTGGCTGGTGGTGACTTACCCTAGGATAATCGTTTCCATTTTTGTCTTTTCCATATCCTTTGTCATTTATCCTAGAAGGCGGCTGCTTAATCAGGTCAATCTTATCTATTAACCTTTCCTGGTACCATATAACACATGAGTGTTGGTGTGCCGTTAAACCCTATACTTACCGTACCTTACCTTCACCGAGACAAGAGGCTGGAATGGCCCAGTTCATTCCATATGCTGGTGGTGACATGGCCTAGGGAAATCTTGTCCATTTTCATCCACGTGGATTTCCCTGTATTTTATCCATCTACCCTTGAATGCAGACTTTGGATGTTAATAACCTATGAATTCCTCCATTTTCTACCGAGGCAATTCCGAGACTTACCACAGCACTATGCGTGCACAAATAGTGCCAAAGGATAGTGAAGTTCTCGCCAACATATCCACATGTTGTGAAAATAGATGACTATGCGCATTTGCCTACTTCTCAATAGCGATCATTTCAGCACATTGTTTCATGAGAGAATGGGATTTGGCCCAAAATTTACTGGGAAATATGGATAATTTTGATAGCAATCGAGCAACCGCTTTCAGAGTGAAGTGCGTTTTCCATGCAAGACCACCCTTTCGTTTAAGTTTTGATGTTTTAAAAGATCGCATGAAAGCAGCTATTGATTCATGTACATGTGTAATAGGAGATGTTAGCTAATGGAACCGAATACATCCGAATGGAAGACGTTAAAGCAGTGATAAAACGGGAGGCCGCTGTTGATGTCAACGATGGATCTTCATATTGTCTCAGCCATGAAAGGTATATGAAAGCCCATAAAAGAACGCATACTGGTGTAAAAGTTTGTAAATGTGGCATTTGTGGAAAGTCGTTCGCTCATGGAAGCAATATGAAAAGGCATAAAAGAACGCACACTGGTGAAAAACCTTACAAATGTGACACGTGTGGAAAATCGTTTACTTGTGCAAGTGGTCTAACAAGGCATATGAGAACGCATACTGGTGAAAAACCTTGCAGATGTAACACTTGTGGAAAGTCGTTTGCTCAAGGAAGTGATCTAACCAACCATATGAGAACGCATACTGGTGAAAAACCTTATAAATGTGACACTTGTGGAAAATCGTTCGCTTGTGCAAGTGGTCTAACCAAGCATATGAGAACGCATACTGGTGAAAAACCTTATAAATGTGACACTTGTGGAAAGTCGTTTGCTCGTGGAGAAAAAAGGTAGCTTCCATCGTGAGTATACACACAGACGGAGACACAATGGTCCAGAAAAGAAGCCGTTTCTGGTAGAGCAGGAGGAGATGGGGATATGCGTGTTGGCGGAAGTGACCAATCACCATTTCCACAGTAGTAATACCATATTAGCCAACATCCAGAGAGCCCAGCGTCTTTTTTGTGCAAAAAACTCATCCAATTAAACTGGGCAAAAAGTATGACATGCGGCCTAGGAAACGTACTCTAAACGCCAGCCCATCTGAATCTTTCAAACTAACGGTGAATATTCAACCAAGATTTCTAGATGACAGGCACTACACGCTCCTCCGCCCTTGTCGCTAATGTGTACAGACCTGTTATATTAGCAGCTAGGGTCAAAGATCGCTATAAGATTCGAGTGTCGTTGCCCCAGCTCAATCCCAACACCATAACAAGGCGTTTTGACAAAGCTTAGTAATTTACCAGTAGAGAGCTAAGCCACCTGTCTTCGCCCATATCTTTGACGATGAATTCTGCTGCTGTCTCGACATTACTGCTGTAAGAGTAAAGCACTGCGGATTGCTCTACATCTCCAAAATCATGACTCTATATGTCTTTACCTAACCACCATGCTTTAGGTATATTTCCGTCTTTCACACACTGCACAGTGACTTCCGTTTCTTTACAGCATCAAGGCTAATCATTATTGCATCATGGCTTTTTTGTCACATCATTAAGGTCTCCATGGTGCAAAACGACCAGTAAAGCCATTTGGATTGTGCGTAAACTGGGGTATTTTGCCTTGTAAAGCTAATGTCCGATTGCGTAATCAAATATTCGGAACCAATATACAAGGCCTATTCCTTTGGCGAAGATGCGTGCATAGACAGCCCCCACAGGTCTCTCTCCATGCCATCCAGCAGAGCGTCCACACTCTCCACCCGGAACTCGATATCGGCGTCTGTCATAAGGACGACATTCTCTGTATACAATTCGTCTGGTAACACATGAATACGATACTCATTTATTGGTCATTCAGCGGTGGGAATTGTTTCGTGATGTATGTTTATCCATATTTAAGCATCGCCCACACATCCCCAATTTCCTTCATTTCATTGAAGTAGATTCTACCAACATCCATTAAGCAGGATGATTTATCACAATGAAATACCGTCAGGTGGACATGATACGAATTTCATGTCAAACTTTATATCACCTATCGCCCACTGGATCTTTATGTTAAGGCAGAAATGTCATATATGACTCAATGACATTACCTTAAGAGGGGGGGGGGGTTAATCACCGCTATGTTTATCAACGAAATGATGTATAAACTGTGGCCAAAGCAGCTTGTGACATTAGTGGTTTAATATGGGAACTCTCTTATAGCGAGGGAAGGCATTTCGTCCATGCCTCGTCGGAAACGCACCTCACATCATATTGCCTTTTGATGATTATCTTATCCAGGCTTAATACTGGCTAGCTCTCTGTGTTTTCTTAGTTTTGTGTAGTAAATGCTACCAAAGCATGGTCATAGTAGACCGGTAATGTGATATTTTCAGGCGATAAAGTTTTAAAATTGTAATTCTCGTGTAAGTTTTTAAAATGGCTGATACAGTTGCGCCGTGTGGACCAAACAAAAATCAACGGCTTGTATGACACATTCTACAAAGGCAATGTATGACTCAATGTACAACATTCATCCAATAGTCAACTACGTTCGTTTTTTATCGCAGTTATCAAATGGGAAACATCGTGTTCTGAACACAAGGTCATCAGGTAAATTATCATTTTGTGTTGTTCACAATCATTCAAATGTGTGATTCAAGACGGTAGTATAATCGCATGCATTGAGTTCAACAACATTGACATTCATTATAACAAACAACAATTTCGTCCTTATGTTTATTGCAATAATTATTGGGTACATGCAAATGGCTACCCTGAGGCATTCAGTCTCAATATGTTTGAAACGGTCAATATCGATTACATCACTTTACCCCCATCGACGGCTATTTGTTGCAAGCGGCTCTGCACCTACATCACATGGGAATGAACATGCTCACAGATTACCTCACCCCCATAATTATACATCAAAACCATACAGAACATTAGTCACATTAAAGCCACTCCTACCCATAACTATACATCAAAACCATACACAATATTAGTCCCCTTAAAGCCACCCCCTCCCCTCTATAAAACATTCATACCATATTCGCCCATTAATGACATTCCCTTTGTAGGGCTCATGCTGAGCAAGACCTCTTTAAGACACTGATTTTTCACCAGTATGAGTTCTCATATGTTCTGTCAGATGACCTTTACGAGCAAACGACTTACCACAAGTGTCACATTTGTAAGGTTTTTCACCTGTATGAGTTCTCATATGTTCTGTCAGATGACCTCTACGAGCAAACGACTTACCACAAGTGTCACATTTGAAAAGTTTTTCACCTGCATGCTTTCTCATATGCTTTGTCAGATAATCTCCATGAGCAAATGACTTTCCGTGAGTGTCACATTTGTAAGGTTTTTCAGCAGTATGCCCTTTCATATGTCGTGTCAGATGACTTCCATGAGCAAACGACTTTCCACAAACGTCACATTTGTAAGGTTTCTCACCAGTATGGGTTGTCATATGCTTTGATAGACTACTTCCTTGAGCAAACGACTTTCCACAAGTGTCACATTTGTAAGGTTTTTCACCAGTATGCGTTCTCATATGTTCTGTCAGATGACTTACATGAGCAAACGACTTTCCACAAGTGTCACATTTGTAAGGTTTTTCACCAGTATGCGTTCTCATATGTACTGTCAGATTACTTCCATGAGCTAACGTCTTTCCGCAAATAGCACATGCGTAAGGTTTTTCACCTGTATGCTGTCTCATATGCTTTGTCAGATAATCTCCATAAACAAACGACTTACCACAAGTGTCACATTTGTAAGGTTTTTCGCCAGTATGCCCTTTAATATGTCGTTTCAGATTACTTCCACGAGCAAACGACTTTCCACAAACGTAACATTTGTAAGGTTTCTCACCAGTATGCGTTGTCATATGCTTAGTTAGATCACTTCCATAAGCGAACGACTTTCCACAAGCGTCAATTTTCTGAGGTTTTTCGCCAGTATGCGTTCTTTTGTGGGCCTTTATATTGCTTCCATTGCTCAGGCAATATGGAGAAGATCCATCGCAGACATCGTCAGGGGCCTCCAGTTTTATGACTGTTTTAACGTCTTCCATTCTGATGTATTCGGTTGCATCAGCAAGAATCCTCCTGTAACATATGTTCATAAATCATGTGATCTTTTAAAACATCAAAACTAACGAAAGGGTGGTCTTGCATGGAAAACGCACTTCACTGTGGAAGCTGTTGCTCGATTGATATGGCAAAATCCCATTCCCTAATGAAACAATGTGTTTGTAAGTACACAATTGCGCATAGTCATATAATTTCAAAACATATTATGCCACTATTGCTGCACGCATAGTTAATATGGATGACTTTAATATACCGCAACTGATGGATGACATATTTTATCATCAATAACTTTAAAAAAATAAAGGCATTAACTCCATGATCCCGCAATAGAACGCTAGTACTTAGTTCATCAGCAAACAAAGTTATACAAGACTGACCTGACAAACTGATCACATTGATGTCAAGGTAACAATATGCGACATATTTGTTAGCGGAAAGCCGTGAATCATACCCAGCCAGCATTTGGCCATAAGTTGCTGTGTCTTAAATCAGTGACCACTATATCGAGGGCAACGAGAGAGGAGATAGGGAAGCGACAATGTTCCCTTACACTCTGTCACAGCTTACATGAGGTGAGGAATCAAGGCAACGCCACTTTAATGAACTTGTATCTGGTTGATATCTCATTTGTATAACTAACCAGAGGAGGCTATACTAATTCACCAACGCATTTTATCAACAGATGATTTATAGATTTCAAGCCAGTAAACCAAGTCGACTGTGGTAAGCTGCCTCGGCATTGCATGGGAAGAAGTTGGAGGAATTCAGAGGATATTCATATCCAATGTCTGAATTCAGCAGATGATTACAACTGCTTCACAGAAACAGCGTCCTTATGCTGTTATGAGTAAAGGTGGTACATATACATTATTAGTTGAGCGCCCGTTAAATTGATGACGATGTTGAAAATTCTAAAAAGAGGACACAAAACAAATTTATTAAGAGGAAAGAGCCTGCAAAGATAGGAGCAGCCGCCTAGTAGGGTGGATGGATAAATTACAGGGAAATCGGCGTGGATGAAAATGAACAAGATTTTCCGAGGCCATTTCACCACCAGCATATGGACTGAACCAGGCCATTCCCGCCACTTGTCTCGGTGAAATCCACCGACAAGAGTCACCACCCATGGCAAACTGGATGCACCCAATAAGCCGCCTTAAATAACAACAACCCAGGGGTGACAGGTTATGTCGGGCTTATTTCAGTATGTAAGTGGCCATCAGTATGAGTATGTAAATAAGCATACGGTTTAAGGGCACACCAACCAAAATATGTTATATGGTGCCTACAAAGTTGAAAAGATAATATTGACCCGATTAAGCTGACGTTTTCTGGTATAAATGGAAAAAAGGGATAAATACAAGTGGAAGATAATGGAAAAGATAAAAATACAACAATTATCATCGGTAAAGTCAACACCAGCCGATTGACTAGACCAGGCCATCCCAGCCTCTCGCATCCCAAGAACCCCTATACTCAACCACCTAGATCCCATTGCTCACCGACACGAGTTGTAACCCACGGCAAACAGGTTCCTCCTATTGGTCGCCTATTGGATAGGTTTAACGGCACACCTTAACTAGCGTGTCATATGGTGTCTATTGTCACTTATGAGAGGGGTCATATGTAAACTTAAGCTTATAGCTTGATGTATAAACATGCCACCAAAAGTTTACAAACGTCAATGTATAAAATAAGCTCTGCAAAGCTAAAAACAGACCAACAGACGTTGTAAAACAGTGAATTTTCGTAACTAATAAATCAGGAGTCAAAGGTCATGGAGGGTTGTAATTTTAGTTTTCAATGTCCAATGATCACGAGAGCAGGCCATGTGTCATTTTAGGTTGATATCTTGCTTAATAAGAAAATGACCACCCGAAGTTTTAAAAACATTGAGACTGAGTTATTCAATAATAAATCAGGGGTCAAATAGACATAGTATTAGCACTTCATCCATGAATTTACTCTTGTTTTATTTATCAACAAAGTGGAAGAACATGTGTTTTTTAAGAAATGTAAATGCATGTTTGTTTTTAGTATACTTATTTATATTTTGATTGCATATCTCATGCAAGTTTCTGTACTAATCAATATGTAGTTGTGAAGATTTTCAACAGATCAATCTTTATGACTCTTCAGGGCCCTTTACAGATGTTTTGTATGCTAATACATTCAACTATTTTTAAAAAACGAGGCAAAAGACCCTAATGGCACACTATACATGACACAGGGGCCTCAAATTAAGCCACATTGTCCACCAAAATGAAAACACAAAAGAAGTTTATGCTTAGTTGTGTTTGTAAGCACAGTCATACAAAATAAATTGACAAAATAGGCCACCACAATGTAAACAATAATCCTTATTTGAAGGGGTGATCTTTGGAATGATGTCAATGTCATGGATGACCTATCAAATCCAACATCCTAACATACCTTATTTAGACTTTTGTACATGAAATGTTCCAATAACAGAATAGTCTTGTATGGCAGATTCTATTTTTACTTTAAAAGACCCATGAATATAACAGGAGTCCACTGTAATTTTAGGCTGCTTGCTTACTATATTAGAAAACATGCTATCAAAACTTATTCCCCATTAGGTTTGCATCAAACAAGATATTTAGCAATAACTGAGGGGTCAGAGGGCAAGCAGGGTTGACATTTTTTGCAATGGTAATGGTAAGTATAAGGTTAACTGCACGTCGAATCAATAGTGTCATATTGTGCCAGGCAAAGATGGGTTTATCTACGACATTAGTGGGTTTAAATTGATTTGATTGAATTCAGTCGAAATAATCTGTCAAAGTTGAATTGAATTAAAATCTGCAGAATAGTCCTGTTTGTCTGATATATTCAATGATTGTTGATGGATTTATTGTGTCAAAGAGTTCATAAAAATCTCTCACATTGTAATATCTTTGCTGTATATGGCTAAAATCTACGAAAGTTACTAAAGAGTGTTTTACAGTAAAAGGTATGCATTTTTGCATGGCTTCATTTGTTAGCAGATACCCATGCTTTAAGTAAGTATGGCCAATTCTTGCAGGAGCCAGTACAACTTCCTCTATCCTATTTTCACGTTTGCTATGTTCTCATTCCCCTATATTTGGTAGAAAGGCACAGCCCTCCCACAATTCTTGCCAACTATTTTTCAGGTGTAGTTAGCAAGGAGCCATTGACATAAGTCTAAATTGGGGTTACTGGCTATCTGCAAATAAAAATTGTGCCATCACAAAATACGTTAACTTCACATGCTCCTTGTCATTGTCTGTGACCTTAAAATTAGGTCAAAGAAAGTGATAAACTCGCATAAGGGTTCACCATACTTTCCATCGTAACAGATGTCAGTATGTATATAAATAACATTCCACAAGCAATATTGACCAAATAAAATATATACCAGATATAAGAATTCTGTTTTAAAGGCTGTGACCTGAAAAATAAGGTCAAGGTTATTGATAACCTATTTAATTAAAGGACCAACCAGACATTATATTTTGCTCAGCTGATTCAATTCCCAATCGAGGAAACATTGAACTGGATTTCTTGACGTTTTTTTATCAATCACTCTGAGGTCAATGTGGACGTTGGAATGAAGTTATATGGCAATCTTTGCTGAACAGCCATATGCATTATATTGGGTTTACATTGCACAAGAGATTTGTAAATACTTTTTCCTCTATACCTCAGGGGTGAAATGTCAAGCAGGGAAACATAAACATCTGAGGTGTGTGATTTCAGACAATCCTAAAGAAACAGGTCATCAAAAAATATTCTCAATTGTGTTATTAGAGCACAAGTGATTATGCTTAAATTCTCATGAAATTACTCAAGGGTCAAACATCATGTGGAGCTGATTTTTGGTTTGAAATAAGCCATCAACATAGGAGTGGTCCATGTGTAATTTGGGGAAGGTACTTTGCTTTACAAGAAAACCTGCCACCATCATTTACAAACAGATGGAAAAACGGACGGCTGAGCAATGGTTAAAGAACAGAGCTAACAATGGTGTGAATATTTGTTAAAAATGACCACAATTCAATGGAGTTCACAAGCCATGTGAATCAATATCCAAATAAATTCAACAACTGTACTGCACTGCAGAAAACTGTAAATATGAGACATAGATAGAGAATCTGACTCGGGATAAATTATGTAGAGGTGATTCTCTATCCAGCCAATCTATACAAATGAAGGAAGACCTAAAATTGTCTGAAGCAACAAAAATGACACACCAAGGAGAGACATCAGGAAACACACAGCAGCTGTAGGAGGCAGCATGACCAACAGATCAACAAGTACCGTGGATTCTGTCAACAAACACCCTCATCACAAGCAGAAAACACCAACCAAGTAACCAGCTGTCATTAACAACACATCTCCAACAATTAAGTCAAACACTTAGCCCTACATTCTGACCATACCACCAGGTAGGAAACAAGACATTCAACAGCTGTCACCGAGCTATATCACTCAAGCCACTACGGATAGGTGACCGTGTATAGATACAAACTTTAGATTGTTCTGCCAGTCATCAAGTCTGACAAAAACAGGTTGTACATAATAAAAACACCAATTTGAATTGTACAACACAACAAATCAGTGTGTGTCACCTATACAGCCTGTGTTACATGCTGATGAGCCACTGTCAATGGTAATATTGGGGTTTAACCTCACTTTCAACAACGAGGTGGTATCATGACAGTGATGGATGAGGATGATTGTGATGCTTGGACAGCTCCCCTTAAGCGACAGCGCCCACTTAGCACTAACCTGTTGCCCAGACCGGGCTGCAAAACCCACGCAGCTGGGACAAAGATATAGCACGTTACTATTGAGCTAGTGGGTCAGATGCATCCACGTGATCATCCGACTCACAGGGATAAATGTTTACACCTTGGTATCAAACCCACAACCTATGGGTCGAATGGTGATGCAGTTTACCACTACACCACAGGAACTGGCTGCCACTGCAACAGGCACCTCCACAACCACAAATGTCATAATGCGCTCATTAGGGTTACAAATGAGGGTCTAATCAGATGGCAATAATATGCCCAATAATTATACAGTAAAAATAATGATTTTGTTCTGCGGTAACTTAAGATGGCATATAGCAGCAATAAAGAGCAACAAATATCGGTATGGACGGGACAAACTGAGTATGGATGGTACAGACAATTGTATGTTCTACTGAATTGCGAGGATTGATGGTGTTGGAGCGGCAATAATCCATTTGTATGCATGCATGATGTGATTTTAAAAATCAAACACCATTATGCAATGTGGATGGGAAGTGGTTTTTATGTGACAATTATACACACGCTGCATAAAGTTATTACTCGCAAACCCAGTGCACTTCAATTATGACAATATACATCTGTGTTGAATAATAACTTTAAATCATTTGAATATTGTACTAAAATGCTATGTTATATCAATTTGTTTGCATCTAACAATGTTAATGTGGCTCAAAGCAATTGTAATCTGAGTTATGATTGTGATTCTTAATACTTGCAACTACATCTCGGCCATACAACTGATAAAATACGATGTGTGACATATAGTCCTGTACATAACATGATCAAGATGTTGTGTCCCTAACACAAGAAATAATCAGATTATTAAAAGAATAGAACCGAGTGAGTGATTATTTTGGGATTCAAATTTTACCAGCCATAAATATTTATATTTGTTGTGGAATGAATTGTTACCTAATAGCTATGCTCTTAGAGCTAACTCGTGGCTTCGGCTGACAAAACATGTGAACAAGCCATCTGTGAGGAGCGCCTTTCTTTGTCATAGCTTCAGTGGAATTTTCTGAACGACTTGGGGGATATCACCTTGACTGATCAGAAGATCAATATGGCAACCACAAAAGACATTAGGTCGAACGCCTATGTGGGTTTCCTGATTTTATGGTAGAAATTTATTCACGTTTTTTTTTTGGGGGGGGAGGGGTTTGGTGGTGCGGGGGGGTGTGGGGTGGGGGTTGTCGGCGCAGAGGCTAGACATAAACTAGAGTATTAAGCACAATCATAGAGCACATCGCGTTATGATATCTATAACGTAGTGTCTATTGGCACGGAAACCGGGCCAATACGCATGCGCATATTAAACATCCTGTGGCGGGATATTCTTTCGTCACTTTCGTTTCCGTCGCCGAGGTGCAAGGACGCCATGGACATTGGAGCGAGATTTGATTCTTATGAATCACTGGTAGAGGGAGTTAAAGTGTTTGGTCAAGAAAACAATATTGTATTCGTTAAACACGACAGTAAGACAGTTGAAACAGCGCACGTCAACGCCAGACGATGAACATGATGCTTGTCTAATTAAGACGTCATAAATACAGACATTTTGAGTAAACTTTTGCCAGGATACAAAAGCCTTATCAGTTGTATAATTATTCAACATAGACTTCCTTATTATTTTAGACAAATAATCACATTTCAGTATTTGTCAACCTTCAACAGCTGATTAGACAAGGAGTCTTTCACCAATATCAAACAAATCAATGCAGGCTGTCGAACACCTGAAAGTCTTTCGGTCCAAGAACATTGATGCCGAATCTTTTGCCGTGCAATGGTTGACTTAGTAGTTATTTGCCCGGTTACTGTGCACGCAAAGATAAGCTTATTTGTTATTCGCACGGTTACTATTATAACATTACATCACTATCATCACATGAGAAGTACAGGTGTGAAAAAGATTATACATCATAGTATTAGGATTATCTCCCAGACGATTTTGGATATTTATAGCATAGGGAAAACAGGAAGAAATACAAGATTATGGTTAGACAAAGAACCAGATGTGAATCACCTAGGTACTAAGGCTCAACAACGAGTACTTAGTCTTAACAACCTATTAAACTGGCTTATCTTATACATTTGGCATGCATGCATGTACATATAAGGCAATATCCCCTTGGAAATGTGTGAGAAGCATGTGGTTCTTCACAACGATGAGGACGTCCTGAACATACCATTTTGTTCTTCAAATCAAAAGTATAAATAAACTCATGGCATGAAATGCAATGTTATTTAAACCTAGTCAAATGCTGAACCTAGTCAAATGCTGACTTAAATTGTCAAGTAGAACTGGATTTATTCAACACAACCAATAGATATCATGTCCCTAGCCCTACAAGACGTCTACGTAGACGTCTTACCTTTTTTCGAAACAACGCAATGCGAATATTTTTAGATCGATTCAGACAACTACCAAGCAAGAAACATACACAAGTGATGGAGTTATAGAATGCAATGATGTTTTATGGACGATTTTATCCCTTTTCGGCGGGGGATTTCATCCATGGTAATTATTTATAGTTCGATCAATTTGGGAAGCGGTAAAAAGTCAGAAACACAGCAACATGTTTGTTTACAAGTTCAAGACCACATGCATTGCCCATGCGCAGCATGACGAAGTCTAATGCTAAGCCCGGGGGGGGGGGCACTTAAGTGTAATGATATAGTATACATGTGCCGCACGAAGTGGGTGGTTTTTTTTTCGACATCTCGACTTTTACGACGGGTTAGACATTCGCATAATACCTTGTACGATGGAGTATACTTTTTCTCATTCTCAACGAGTACAACGGGTACAGGTTTTCGAGGTCCCGCGGCACACCCCTATCCGAGTTAGGGTAAGTGCCCCCCCACTTGGGATGCTAAGGCAATGCGGGAAATCGCGAGAATTAATAGTTTCCAAAATGGCAGACATCATATCGCGATTTGTTCGGAAACGAACTATCGATGGCATTTATTGAAGAATAGCGTCGAGTGGTGGTAAGTTTTTTGGAGCGAAAGGTCTATTTTTTGTAAAGGCTCTTGATATATGTTATTTTCTAGGTGCGAAATGTAGCCCTTCGCGAGATATAGTCCAAACTAAATATCGCCGACTGTGTTTGACTAACTGTTCGTAACGGTATAAATTCATGTTACCGTTACACCGGAGCTATCATGTCCCATGCATATAGATGATAGTTCAGTTGTTTGCACGGTTTCCGGGCGAATAGCACGCCATCAGAACATTCCGTGCACGGTTTCCGTGCTTGCATCACGAGACTGTGTTGTTGTTGGCCCGGCTTCCGTGCCAATAGCAACTTCCTATCTATAATGACTAAATTCATGAGATGATTGGATTATCGCTCAAGTCCAAACAAAGAAGGTTTGTGATTGTTTATTTGAAGGGAAATAAGCTATATATTTAATAACAAACAATGCCTAAATAGCTTATTATTATTCAGAAAATGTGAAAATATACTGCCGACCAATCAATCTTACCAAAACGACTGAGTTTGCGTCCGTCATTGATTCCGATAAAAATAGTAAACAAACTTGAAGCTTTCACAATTTTGCACCCCGCAAACTCGTCCCACATCAGTTCCGTGAAGCTACGACCAGAATAACAACTAGGATTAGAAGCAATAAATGCCACGTTCGATATTCATGCATCACAGTCAGGCAACCGCATCTTAACAACTCAAGTTGGGCGTAAATATCTTCGAGTGACTGATTCAAATGGTGATGTTTGGAATTAATAAAACCTGAACCATGCAATTGTCTTATGTTCTTTGAAAACTCTAGGTTTGATTGTAATTAGATTGTCGTCGTTTTATGTCACGTGCTTACTTTTGAGGCAAAAATACGCGCAAGTGTGCTCAAGAATCGGTATGTGTCTCATTCTCGATAGTTATATGTTGAATTACCAAACAATAATTCGAGATTGTTGGTCATTTAACTTTATAATACTGCAGAACGTCTGCAGGGTGTGGCTGTTCTTGTGCAATAAAATAATATCGAATCAGTACAAAAGATTTCTTTGTATTAACGTATATATGATTTTGTATCTTAATGGGCGGACTTGTTGAATAGTGAGATTACAAATAACACCCACTTCCGTTGACCGAATCCCTTGTGGGTACGGGGGTAGAATAGACCTACTGTGTCCTTATGCATATCGTAAGAGGCGACCAATGAGAGGAACCCTGTTTGCCGCGTGGGTTGCGACTCGTTTCCGTGGGCAATTGGATCAAGGTGTTTAAGTGATCATTGCGATGGCCGTATCTTCAACACCACTTCGACCCGGATTGCGCCTAGACAAATGAAATGGCTAGAATGGTCTGGTCCAATCAATCGGGTGCTGGTGACTTTTCTTCGGACAATCGTTTGCCTTTTTATCTTTATCAACTTCATCCAATTGTTTTCCGTATTTTTTCTCATTTATCCTGGAAGGCGGCTGCTTAAACTGTTAAAGGTGATTGGAAGTACTTTCACGAACGGTAGTAAACACAATCACATAAGGTTATATTATCTGCAGTTATGTTGTCCCAAAAACCACTACCAATATCCCTCCCGTCTCCGAGAAACTCTGTGACTGACATCATTGTTGTTTATAAACATCTCCGTCGGGCACTCGCGCTCACGACCAAAGCGCTGATGTCACGAAGGCAACTCACAACAATGGGGGCTGTGGTCAATGGTCAAGTGCTTCTGTGCGGGTACTTCAACGCTTACAACGCGCTTACGTACGAGCTTGGAAGAAATTCAACCCCGAAAGAGGAATTGTTACTTTATTAGCTTTGCATGAAACATAATTCATAACCATTTCCCTTTAATTAAGTAAAACTTATCTATTTACCTTTAGAAGCACCGTATAACACATTAGTGTTGATGTAGCGTTAAACTCTATACTCACTCATCCATTCGGCAGGCCGAATCCCTAACACAAGACAGTTTACTGTGTTAGAATAAGTGAGTCAATAGGGATAAACTATTCACTGTCATAGGATAAGCTCCATGCGACAATCTAATTTTGCATTCTGCGATTTATTCGTGTAACCATGACACTGTTCAAACAAGTCAAGGAACACAACAGTTGTTAAAACCTTAAAATAACGAACACAAGCAATCTACATTGTCATAGACTGTTTACAAACTGACACTGTTCAAACAAGTTCAGGGAACATAACAGCTGTCTAATCCTTAAAATCACAACGCCAAAAACTCTACACTGTCATGGAGTACTGACACTGACGCCCTAGGTTTTTTTCAACAACATCAATACAAATATGTGATATGGAATGGTGTTGGGTTCTATTTTCTAACACTATAGCAGAACAATTTCATTTTGAAAGCAGGAACTATCACATTGGATACAGTCAAATCACGCACTGGTGTTGTTATGACCTTTACCACTGTGCACCCGGCCCCGCCCTGCACTCTAGGCCCACCTTTATTGCACACAGGTTATGATATATGTGCATGTATGATGGGGGTAGTCGAGAGTTGTTTACCACATCAAGATATGTGTTAATGTAGAAGCGATGTGCCGTTTGCAATGAGGTCTAACGAGATTTGTTTCATGTTGTCCCTCAAAGGGTTTCTGGGTTCGGTGAGGTCTCTGTCCATGGCAATATAACGTAATGATGGTTAAAGCAATGCTTAACACAGTTTTGACTATTCAAGTCACTTAGGTTACCATATCGCACGTTTACAAATATCGTGGTCGTATACATTCAACATGAATAATTTATCCTCTATTTGAAGGCGAATTGTTACCAATTGGTCATCGGATGTTTAACATTCGCCAGATAGCAAAGCGTTATGTATTTACTTCATGAAGCAATAAGAAAGAAGAAGCTGATCTTGAACTATGATTCAGAGAAAGTGGTGACTTGCAATCTAAAACCACAAGCATTAGCACTCTTACTGAGGCATTGTAAGGCGTAAGAATCTGGCGAAATGGGTCGATAGACATGTCAAACAACGACCTAAATAATATATCATATCGCATAAAAGTGCTTTGTTAGCTAATGGATATTTAGCACTGCATGAATTCAACATAGCCTGCCAAGTGCCCTGGCGCTTTGTGGATAAAAAAGAGTGATTTGCGTTTTAAAACTACGTCAACATTAAAGTGTTTGGCTTGATTGTCAAGATAGGATTGCGGGTCGGGGCCCAAAAAAGAGAGTCTGTTTATCACGGCTGGGTTAAAGTGACGTTGTGTTATTGCAGCTGTCTGTTTGCTGTCGTAGAGCCAATGAAATAAAATATACAAGTAAAAAAATTGTAGACTGCATATTAATGAGCTGATTTAAAACAAGCTTTATATTTGAGGGGTTGTACGGCCGTATCTCTTAGCCATCGCCGAGGCAGGTAAGTTTTGGGGGTTGTTACTAGAAACCGACAAAAGCTCAGCAACAAAAGCAATCGAAATAGAGAAATTATCAGACAGTAACCCTATAAAGGTCATATTTTAAAGTACTGGCACAAGGAATGCCCTCATCTCCTTTTCCGTTTATTACCCTTAACTCTCTCCTCGCTTACCCCAGTCATGTATTTCCTATTCCTTTCTCAATATTCGACTCTTCCCTTAAAACGTCACTCCACACCCTGCAAACTCAACTCTCGCTTCCTCTCTCACTCCTCCTCTGAGGCGAGTCTCGCGTATTGCACCTCTAAACAATACGGGTTGACAGTATTTCGGTATATGGTTGGACCAACCGCTGTATTTGTCTTCAACGTAAAATGAGAAGGGCCACCCGCAAGCGAAATGACAGAGATTTTTGTGACGGTGATAGCTATCGAAAGGTTTTGGCTTTCCACACTCGTAGAAACCAAACGATTTCAGCATTTCTGGTTGTCTGTTGGCGATGGCGATGTGTTATTCACTCGTGTCAATGACGACGATCACATTAGTTGGTAAAACGACACCTAACTCATTTAACATGAAGTTGAATTTCGCCATGTACTGTTTAGAACTGAATACAAATATTTATCGACAGAAAAGTTAAAAACTATAGTGTATCATTTAATTAGAGCTAAAATAATACAAATTCTCAGCTGTCTCCATTTTACAGCAGAATCAATAGCCGATATATTAGTGTATACATGTTTACTTGAGCAACCTGACATTAATTGAATCCCTAGTATACCTGTCATTTTGAGGGATTAACCGATGCCTCTTTATTTCCTTGGTGTTGCAGTTTAACAGTCGCATCTCACGGACAATGTCACCTAGAGCCGCCGAAGTGCGGCCGTGCACCATCTAGGGGCGATCGATGAGCTTTAACAATGAAACGTTCAGCTTGAAAAAAGCCAGGCCAATTCAAGCTTATTGATCGCGCAAAGCGTCATGCTTCAAGTGACTGCATGTCATTGTAGGTGACAGTCACGCACAGTCGAGTTCGGAATCCACATTTGGCGAAATTTACTGTTTTAAAATCAACATATCCCAGTGTGCGGGAGCACCAGCAGCACGACCGCCGTAATAGCATAAGCGGTTTCAGGGGCGGAGTTTCTAACTGTTGCTAGTCATTAACACCGTCAACAATGAAACAGGCCTCGTATCTTGTCTTACTGTCTGTTGTCGTCGTCAGCGCCATATTGATTCTTTTTGGAATAAATTATTTCACGGAAAATGTCAAACAGACTGTTGTGGCAATTCTGTCTAAGCAATTAGGAGATAGTAGTTCACGGGATAAAGTTAGCTTTTCTGGAACGCGCGATCAAAAACATTACCAAAATAGTAAACGTAGAGTTGAGGATTACATGCACGTCGACCCTGATGTTCAACAGCTCATGCAGGGCTTTGTGGAGGCGAAAGTCCACGCGGATCACTCGGATTTAGTGACGCTTATTCGGGAATATTTCATGGACGGGCCTAAGACACATATGACCAAATTTAGTCACCACATTTACCAGACATTGCAAGCCAAGAGTGTGGACAAACTCTTAAATCAGGTTAGTAATCTATCTTTAACTTATCTATATTTCCCTTACATGTTTAAGAATGGCATGTTTTGGTCAGGTTTTTTATGTCAGGATCTGAGCCTTGTCACTTTTCGCTTTTGTTCATTTATCACCGCCCAGTTTCCCAATAAAGTGTTGTTGATCCTATGTTTATCTTTCTAGTACACTTCCTTTTCAAATAGGGCGTTGATGGGTTTTTTCAACAAGCCAGCAAGTTAATTACTACCTATCCGAACATAATATTTCACAAGTACCATCAAGTGGAGCTTCATAGTGGTTTTTGCATGTCTCCTGTTCGGTAGAGTCAGACAATGAGTCTGTAACGTTTTGGCATGAGCTGACCGCAATAGAACAGACTGGAGAAGCACCCTGGTACTTCCATCTATGTGCTAGATTACCAGAGAGCGCGGTCGCATGCAGCCAGTTTATCGTTGTTGAGCTCTCTCTACATGTTAAATTCATGGTAACAGTTTTTCCATAATTTAAACTCTCGTTGCTATCGCGAAGGTTGGCTATGCTACTGGAATCTATCGCTACCTATAATCACTCAGTAGTTTGTCTGTTATGTGACGCGAACTGCTCAGTCGATTTATGTGTTCAAAATATTCGAAACGAAGTTTGCATTGTTTAAGACAACGTATAATTTACTGTTTCATTTCCAAGCGTCCCTTGTGGGTTCATTACATGATATAAGATTGCAAATTATAAAATCGGTCATTGTCAAACGAGCGAGCACGTGTTACCTGTTATACTGTCTAAATAAGCATGTTCTCTCATTTAGGATAAGGTGCATAACGCTTAAGCGAGCGGCCATCAACTGTAACAATATCTGTTGTCTTTGAAAGCCATACTGAGTTACACTGTGTACGCATTCCATATTGGTCAATGCTGATGAACGAATTGTATCATACAATCGACTCGGGTCACGCTGATTATTCTCTCAGGCTTTCAATATGTGCGCTCAGATCACAGTATCGTTTAGTTTGGTAATCAATACCGTTTGTAATAACTAAGTTGGCAAGTTAATTCCTATAACTTGATCAAGTCTGCACATATACTTGTTGTTGTGAACCGAATGATGTAGTTTGTAAGCTATATTTAGTCAAGCGACGTTTATCTAGGTCGATTGGTGCATCGATTTGTGGCATTTTGCTAACAAAGCTCCTTATTGCAAAATCAAGATGCAACTGTCTTCATGTGCAGAAGAAAGGAGGCTTCTTTGTGGACTGTGGCGCATTGGACGGCGAGAGATCATCGAACTCGGTCTGGTTGGAAGAGAAGCGCAAATGGACTGGCCTCTTAGTAGAAATGGACCCATTTTTCTATATCCAGATGCAGGCCAAGAACCGGAAATGCTACAGTATCAACGGCTGCCTCAGTCCTGAATCATACCCTACTATTGTAAGCTGTCCTCATATATTTTGTTGCATTCGAATAAAATATTGTATACGAATCCTGAATACGATTATAGTTATTTACTTGCATAGATAATGTATGTGTGCTTATGCAGTTGCCCTTTCATGAATCAACTGGCGGACACGGTCGACTGGAGACAGGAGGCATGAAGGAAGCCTCTAGCCTTCCTGACGCCTACTGCTTTCCATTCTATTCTCTCATGCTTGCCCTGAACCGCTCCCACATTGATTACTTCTCACTTGATGTGGAAGGAGCTGAGATGTCAATACTGCGCACAATTCCGTTCGATAAGTTGGATATAACTATATTCACCATCGAATACAGCCATCAAGATAGCAAACAGGAAATGGTGAAGTTTATGGAGAGCAAGGGATATGTTATGCATGAAAGGTTGAGTTTGAACAAAGCCGAGTTGACATACTACTGTGATGACTACGTCTTTGTGAAGAAAGGGGTTCTACCGGGAATTCCATGAAGTGCTACGCAGTATGACATGATTGGTGTGTTATATTAGTGTTTGTAATCCTTTAGTGTGTGTATTAGGTTTCATATAAATCCTTAGCTTCATTGTGTCCTTTTGCTCATTATCATTTTGTTATTTGTGTACCATAGTCTCTATGGGTCATTGTTGTTCTATATTGCAATTGCATTTGACTTGTTCTATAATTCCATTCAGCCACTGTTTTTTTCACTGCCATCATGCTAGATTCTCCATTGCTTCGCATTGGAGTCATTGTCCCATTGAATCGTTGATAGGCTAGATCGGTTTCCATCTGTCATAGCCAAATCCTTTCTTGTTCTATACAAAGCTACCATCGTAGCAACCAAAAAACCACTCTCGTGCGCTTGGCATGTTTTATTCAGTGAGTAGTGATGCGTTACATCGATCCCCGCCCTTCCGTACCTTGCAATCCTGGCGTGGACACAATGGGGTGTTCAAGGTATACCAGAACCTGCAGGCGTGCATAGTCCTGAATATTTACATAAACATTGATCTAATTAAACCTTCTGCGTACTTCTAACATTGATGGTACCCACACATGACTGCCTTCACTCATTAAGCATGCAAAAAGCTATGGAAATGATGCTTTATCAACAGCCTCACCAGCAGGCGTAGCACAAGCAAAACTTCAATATTAATCGTAAAATGGCCCGGTGCGAAAGCCATTTCTGTAAGCTACAATCGCTATTCGAGTGGCACACGATGCCATTATTGTAATCAAAGATTAAGTGCGGTACACTTTAAACATGAGTATGGTGGTATGCTTTTTTTGGTGCACCTGATAATAATATTTGTGAGTGCTGTGTAAACAAAACACAGACAAACATATTTTTCTGCCATGCACAATCTCATAGTTATACAGGTGAGAGTTGACACTATGAATGAGACCGCCTTGGTTCACCAGGTTAGGCCAAAGAAATTAACGGTTACGGTTCTCTTCAGCGATCACCATTTTGTTCCCTCCCGCGCAACCATAATTAGTTACAAATGAGAAATAGTTCTAGCGCTTGCTTCTTTATAAACCGTTCTTGTTTGGTTCTCAAGATCTGTTTCAGCGCTTGTCCTGTTGCTGTATTTCCCGTGTTTTTGTCATTTTCTCAAGGCGCGCGGAGCACATGGATGATTTTGCTGTTTGTTTGTATCAAGTGTGGAATGGGGCGTTTTGTTTATTGGATACAAGGACCAATAATGTTTATATTGCGTTAGTTAGTCATTGAATTCCTATTTTCATGACCATGGTTGAGTAGTTATATTTGACATCATGGCAATGTTTGGATTCAGAAGCTTACTCATGTTGTTTATTTTTGTATTACATGCCGAATATTTTGTATTACATTTGATAGGACAAAGATTTAATACATTTCGTATTCTAGTCCTGTGCGTAATGGGGTTTTATTTTCTTCAACTACTTTAGGCCAGAAAATGGAAAAATAACACAAGAGTTCATATGAAACACGTTGGACATTTAAATCATTAGCAATAAAATATTTTGAAGGACAGCCATCTAACTTTAAATCACTGCATCAGGCACGGTGGTCCCCTATTCTACCACAGCATTTACCAAAATCTCAGTCCATCAGTTTATTGGCAATGATCTGTTAAGATCTATGTGTAAGCCGGACCATGACATGTACATACCACGTGCGGATCGGATAGTTACTAAACCGAGGTAAAGTCTGAAGGATATTAAAAAGTGGGCGATTTTATCCATTTAATTATCCCAGACGTCAGTGGCAACTTGTTATGAGTAGTTCTCAGAGGTGCTCACATTGTGGCATTTTCATCTGATCCAGTCATACATCATATGCACCCAGGAGCGGCCTGGCATCAAACATGTTGCATAGGCGATCCAGATACAGAAACGTCGGTTCAGTTAAAACCTGGAAAGCCGCAGAATAAACCATTCTACTTTCTCAATAAAATGTCTAATATCACTGGCGGGAACGTTGTCTGTAGAGTTCCAGGGTGAGCCTCTGCCACTCGGTCAATGCCCATTTATTGTCATGTTCACCACAATCAATAGAACATTACCGCTGTTCTACTCTCGTTTATGGAAGACCGAGTTTGCAGAGCATTATCAGAACTCTGCATGTCATACAAGATAACTGGCTGTACTGATTGCATATGAGTTACTACTAATGAACGCGCCATCAAGATGACTCGGATGATCACGTTAAATGGCGGTCCAATCTCTGAAAGGGGATGTACCCGACCCGGTAGCTCAATAGTACCATTCTGGACCTTCGTCCCAGCGGCATGGGTTTCGCTGTCTGGTCGGGGCAACGGGTTTGTGCCAAGTGGGTACTGGCACTTAAGGGGAGTTGTCCAAACAATGCAATCATCTTCATCCATCACCGTCGCCATATCACCTCGTTTTTGAAAGTGCCGTTAAACCCCTATCTTACCGTTACCATTACCTTTTGCCATCATGATGACGACATGAGGAATACGTTGGGTGCTCGAACACATCGTGATAGTGCGTCGTCCTTAAGGTACTCGAGGTAAAGAGCTTGTGGCGTGAGAGATCTTGCGATAATAAGATACCCGACTCGGACGTTTCTGTTGTGAAGCTCGCGACCAGCGCGCAAAGATCTATCGGCGATGGTATGTACTCAAAAATACCGCTGTATTATTAAAATTGAACGACTTTTTGATAGAGCCAATACATAAAAACACAGCCAATTACTATTGACACCTTTTTTATCAATTTGTGTGACGATTAATTAACTACTATGTCTCTGTCTCTCTGTGTGTGTGTGTGTCTCTCTCTCTCTCTCTCTCTCTCTCTCTCTCTCTCTCTCTCTCTCTCTCTCTATCTATATATATATATATATATATATATATATATATATATATATATATATATATATATATATATATATATATATATATATATATATATATATATATATATATATATATATATATATATATATATATATATATACATATATATTTTAAGGTCATTACAACTAAAACATGCAGTCTTAATAGCTTACTCAGAACAACCACAAATTAAATGAGATCATCAGCATACATTAGAAGATTAATAATAAGCATACTAAAACTACACTGAACACAACAATTATTTAAAACCAGAGCTCAATTCATTCATATAAACACTGAACAGATAGGTTGACAATATGCCTCCCTGTCTTGTGCCATTAAACACACCAAATCAGCCAGACATAGTTCTGTCCCATCTTACACACACATCTGATTGGAGTACCATGCAACCAACCATTATCCAGTATATCCAGGGACACCTTTGTTCGACAAGCTCCCCCCACCACTACAATCTAAGGTGCAGTAGTTCTACATACTGGTGTGGATGTATGATAGAATAGTCCTTGTACATCTGCCATGGAGGGCTTTCAAGGAACTAAGTAAGCAAATATCAATATTTGATTTTTCGGAAATCTACACATGTAACAGCACTTTAAACAAATAAAAACACAAATTTTCATGTGTTGGAAAATGTCAATATCTTACGATTTTTTCTCTCCTTATGGTCCCTTAACTTACAGGGAATGATGCAAACTGATGTTCACCATAATACATATTACAGAAACATGACACCTGCATGATTCGTATTGGAGTTTCTCTAATGAGACCTCTTTAGCTAGAATACTTACAGCCCTGGCTTTCACCTGCTTACTGTATAATACTGTGTCAATGAATTTGCGTCAATGTTCCTTAAGCCTGCTTAATGCATCTTCTAGTGATTTGCTTGGGACAACAAGCCCTTTGCACTTCGATAATTCTTCTGGTCATGTATATCATTGACTACAGAAATTTTGTTTCTGCATACTGCACACAACTTAATTTCCGGGCAATATAGCCAGAGACATATGCTAGAACATTCACTTCCTGGGTGGAAAGGCCTTTGTCAATTCAAACAGTTCATTGCAGCGCAGAAATGCCCATTTGTGTTTGACTTCTAGTCAGACATACTCGCAAGTCAACACGAAGTTGTTTGGCTGCTGTGCGTCGAGTAGCTTCCACAAAAGTAGGGGGCGCTGCCTACGCTGTGACGGAATTTGTCGGGCGAGCTGCCGAGTCGGGTATCTTATTATAACAAGATCATTGACTAGTGTCCCAATAACATGGAAAAAATTATCAAGCTCCCTTGCTAGCCACGTCATAATGCGCACATATGCTTTATCATCATAGCGTCACTCACTCTTGAAAGCAAGAAATAGTTCCGATATCGTCTTCTTCAGCAACAAAATGCACTGTCAATGACTGGTTATCCTTAACTGGGACCCTTTGATTTACCATGCACAACCACATGATGATTTTCATTTATACATCACCTGGATGTTTATTGACGTTCCAATGGGTCTAGATTCACACCAGGCTTAATCGCAAATGATGGTATATGTAACTGGGAAAATATATGTAGCTGCATTATGATGTGACATCATTTATTTTAATACAACGATGATTGAGCTCACTGGTTATTGCGTAATTTATCGTCATAACGGTGTCATCTTCCCTACTAACTTTCAACCATTACATTTCTTGGCATATCTGATGTATCATGGTTTTTAATTTACTATAAAAAAATCGCCAAGAATTGCATATTTTGAATTGATAAGGAAAAATGAAAGGAAATAATAAGCACGCCATAGCAATACTTATAAATGTAGCAACAGATACTGTTGATAACATTCGAATATCAAGGTAAAATCTTGAAGCTAAATCTTGAACAAGCACGAGCAGTCATGGGTTGAATGTCGACTACAGCTACGCGTCCTTTCTATGACTACACAACCCATACATTACCAAATACGCCTGTTACCCAATACAAATGTTTCAGTTCATATAAATCAATGATAATTATACAAGCCGAGACGCGCTGGGACCGACTCAGCTGGGATATGACACGCTATGGGGACGAAAATACCTGGGTTCAGAATACCGGATTTTCCAACATATTGAATAAATAGTGATGTTTTAGTGCGAACCGTATTTGTCAAGAAAACTATATATTGATTACTCTGATGTAATTGAAATGTGAGCTGAACTATACATGGTTGAATATATTTATTAAGCCAGTATTTTTGTGCGTCGTCGTTGTGCTCTCATTTATGTAAATCGGGCGATTATATGTGATCCTTGCTATCCTCTGTAGTCGATAGCGGGTGACGTGTTCGTTTGGTGGACCTGTGATGCGTTCCGTTGCTTGACCTTTGCGTTTGTCAAACGACAGATGTACGATACAAATGTCAAGGTTCATAGATATCTGCATTTCAATTATTCCGTGTTACACCGCCGGCTGACAGCCTGCAATATTCTGACCACAGTTGACCGAGTCATTGGAAAGCCAGTCCGAGGACTCGGCCTGTATGTACAGATAGCAGTCCGAGTCAAACCTTGTATGCTGCAAGGGTGCAATGAATTAGAATTTGACCCACAGGCAACCGCGTCTTTTTTTTTTCTTTCACCCCAATTTTACTGGACGGCTTTCCCCTCTCCTGTTCCAGCCTGGATCAACCCAGACTTAAATTGAACTCTAAACACTGAATGATTTATGCACTTACCCCGTTTGCAAAAGCCTAGGGATATATTTTTCAACAGAAAGGAATCACTCTATGTTAACTAATTCGTTATGTTCTATAGGCACGTTTGTATCAAACAAAAGAATCCGTGTGGCCGAACCAAAAATCCATTCTATAGGTACGAAGACAGGCTGCTCAGAAACGAAACACTATCCCTCCTGTCCTAAAATGAGGTTGTCACGATCTCTAACTACGTCATTCAAACAGCGATAACATGTGTCGATCTACAGTTGGACTGGTTCATTCGTTACTGTCTGTTGCGTCGGTCGGTATAACAAAAAACAAATACGTTGCTTTAAAAACGCACGCAAATTCCTGCCATTCCTCAAGAGGTTACGCGATCACGTTACAAACGAGAATAAGGTGTCAGGGCCGTCACATGTTAAGGCCACCTTGCAAGTTACACGTGGCGTGTTGCGATAACGCTTGTCACGTTAGCAACTCGAGCTCAAAGCTACATATCGCGTGTTTGTTTGCCAATATGGTAAAGTAGAAGATGATGCATACATTGATATGTATCTACATTCATACTCATCAATATATATTTCTTCTCTTTGATCTCTGAGTCTCTTCCCATAATTCAAGCTTGAATCTACTTGTGTATGTTAATGAGTTGGGAGTTCTGGTAACAATCAGAAATGGTAGCTATGATTGTAATGACCAGCGTTATAGGTCGAGCTTTCTTTCTGCTGTTCTGATCAAAGGTGGCAGCTGTGATTGCAATGACCCTGCGTTATAGGTCGAGCTTTCTTTCTGTTGTTCTGATAAGAGGAGGCAGCAGTTATTTGAATGACCATCAAATGTCAAATGCCGTCGGCTGCATAGGGCTTTACGATACTGTGGTCGTGTTTCCTTCCATAAGAGAGGCTTTTTCAAATGGAGTCTCTCGCTCATGTGTTTGATGCAAATGCTGCGGGTGACCAATCATTGGATGTGGTGACTATGACATCGATCACCAGCCATGAGCAGATGGACTTAGATGCCAGCAACTTGGATTTTGTTTTTGAGAAGGTGGCTCGTGTTGAGGGGCTCGTGTGTGTAGTTTTTTTTAATTCTTATCTTACAAAAGAAAATAATAGCTCTCATGCACCTAGATATTCGACCACCATTTGTAATAATCAGACTTGACCGTCTGCTTATCTGTAATTGCGTCCATGGATAGATTTGAAGACGTAGTAAAGAAGTGAAGAATTGGTTGGTTGCGGCACGAAAACATGCCCTGCCCATATTGTAGAATAAATAGTGCATTTACGAAATAGCATTCCATTGAACTAGATTGCAAGAGGTTGATCATCATACCAACAGCAGTGATAAAGCAAGCCACGGAGACTCGCACATGAATGGGAGGGGTGTGTGTGTGTGGTGGAATGATTCAAGAGACAACGTCACCATTTTGTCACTATATCTGAAATTTGCTACTTCTGATTGACTGTTATGCACTCACAAAAAGCTTCTACCAAACGAGAAATAATACAGCACTTCTGAGGCAAGCACACAGACATCCCCCATGATCACGCTTTTACCCAGGACAATCCATATGAGTCAACAGTGGATACCCACAAAAACATTCCTGATGATGCTGTAGTGAAATCTAGGAAACGTACTTGAATATGATAAAACTCGTACAATCGTTGACCTCCGTGTTACGTACGATATATGTCCTCACATTAATGCTCAACTTAAAGAGACGAATTATTCACGGCGTAGTATGCTGAGAGTCGTCGTGTTGACGCTATTATTGTCTGCCGTCATTACCTGCCGAGAATGTAAAGAACATATCAATATATCTGAATTCAACACTTGTACTATTGAAATTTGATCGATGCATGATTGATTATAAACCGGAAGCAATCTTTCAATCACAACTAAGATATTATAGGTAGTTATGCTAGATAAATTATACTCTTCCCTCTATTGGTATCATTCACGCAAATACTTTATGACGCGTCTTTCACGACAATAATATGATATAATGTGGCATTGTTTTGTCCTAATTATGAAAGATGACAAGTAGTTTTCAAAACGAAAATGAAACAGGTTTCTCTGTGAATGTAGCAATCACGAAAAAATGTTGGGATGTCAAGGATTGGCCCTCAGTCTTCTGGTTCTATCCTGCTTAGCTGTTGAAATACCGTTGGTGTAAGTTTGACGGAAAAGTGAATATATATTTCATGTTGTTTATTAAAACGTAACCTTAATATGCAGAGGTCATTATCTCACTCTGCATGATGTGACAGACAAATGCCAACCACCGATTGTAACAAGACACAGTATTACGATCCAGAGCGAGTCGTTTGCCTGGACATGTGCGGCTATCACAATGAGCAGCGATGTGGTATAGAACAGACGTGTAGTTCACGGTCAAAGCAATATGATTTATTATTGAGTTACCCAATGTGCCTGCATTACTGCCCCAGAGAATGTTCTGAGGACGAGTACTGTGACCATGAGACCATGGTGAGATTAATTTTTATGATAGTTATATTATCCACTATTCAAATAAATTATGCGATCATTGTTGATTAACTTGCAAAATGATGCCTTAAGTCTATGTAAACTTGTTTAAAGTTTTACCTCTAGCCACTTTATCCCTTGAGAAATCGAATATCATTTTTAATTCAGATGTATTCCGACAATTAACAACGCCATTAGAAACCACTTCGACAAAGTTGATAAAAGCAACCTCAGCTGAAACAGTATCAAATAATTTGGGTGCGTCGAAAACTCATGGCTTAGAGGAATATTTCTCCTGGATGAGCACTTTAATGGTCCTAATCATGACATTACTTTGGTAACTACATCCAATGAATAATTATACATCACAAGGAATTTTGTGAAATTGGAAATGCTAGATTTCGTATTGGCTTACAATAGAACTTGAAATGAGAACTTGAAATCCGTCTGCCGTGTATATGAGAAGTTTGATGAAGTCTGTCTTGGTTTTGCACAGCATCATGTGCCTCACGATCATCTGCGGTGGCATTTTCCTTATGTCCAAGCAACAACCAAGCAACAACCATTGTATATCTACAAAGTAAAAAACTATGACGTCATATTCAAGTGCTAATGCTATTTACAAACTTACCAATGTACCACATTTATTTATTACCGACGTTATGCATATATAGTAATGAGTGCCATAATTAACGCATGTTCTGTCGGTGGTATGATAATAATGCAGATATCTTAAAATATCGACTGCCGATTGCGCGGCAATCAGTTGATGTACCCCTCCTTACACCACCTACTTGTTACTTTGTACAGCATTGATAATCAACTGCCTGGCAGGACACTCTAGACTGCTTGCCAAGAGGCGATGAGTTCTTGCAAACAAGGCGTTCAATATGTATATCATCGATATTCACACTTCATGAACATGGTGTTGTTATATCTAGTTCACGAGTCTTATAACTATCACCAAATTCCGCCATAAAAATATTTGATTCTATATATAGCTTCCTCATGAACATCTGGCAAAATATGACAGTATGCTATGTGACACCGATATCCAGTTATATCAATTGTTTTCATTTTAATAAAGACAAGTTGTTTACATCTACCTGAATATTGTTAAACTGCCATTGGTATACTGCCATTAACGATCAATATGGTTTCGTACATTATCCCTTACACTTCAAACCCAATGATATCACATCATGTTTATCCACGACTGGTAAAATTACACATATTAAGCCAGTGACTTAAATTGCTACATCCACCTAGATGAGTCGGTTTGTAGCTTGAAAAAAGAGCAGAGGCATGATTCACTGAAATAATGCCCACGCGTAGCTATGATCGATTAATTATTGTTTTCATCACTTATTGCATTTTCGTTCCGCTTCTTGTCATCCGTTTTTATCCACATAGTTTTTCTCTTCATTTATCCGTGGCGGCTGCTTAACAGGTCAATCGAGTTGATGAGTAAACAGCTCTTCGAGCTGTTTGCTATTAATTTGAGTATTGCACTGGTGTATCCCTGGCGTCATGTGTGCTGGCTGAGCCGAACACCGCTGATGCCCCCATGTAGGGCTCCATGGTGGGTGGGGAGCACCAGTGAAAAAAATTATTATAATATCATGGCTCAAAAACAAGCACAAGACCGATTACCTAAATGAAAAGACCCAATGAAACGGATTCGGACTCTGATAATGGATCATCTTCCCCATGGCCGAGATTTTTAGTTATTGCAAACAATTTTTTAATCCTCGATAAATCCACATTAACTTAGACAATTATGGACCGAATATACAATCAGTACCAACCAGCACTTGAAAAGCGACAGCAAACATCCAAGCTGCAACTACCGTAGTGTATATGAAGGTAAGGTGGAGTTGGCTCGGGAAGAAGAGAGCAATGCTTTAGAGCTCCAATGGGGTTGCAGCTTAGAACACACCTCGAAATGCTATGGCTATGACTCGGAAAGCTTCATTGGAGCTTATACAAACATCTTCGGCAAGCGCATGCTGATCAGTTGGTATTTTCCTTGTTTATTTGTTTTCTAACAAATAGTATTTCATTTGTAGTTCATTTGTAAGCCTATCTTCATAAGAACGGTCATTCACAGCTACTACATAGATTGCCTCGACTGATTCCCACTAGGCTCTCTTTTGTCAATGTATATCCTTAACCGCACCTCAACCTATTAAGCTACAATAAACATAATACGCTGCGTAGCCTACCTAAAACCTGTCACACTTCTGCAACAGCAGCGAATACCATTTGGCATTGTATATTTGACCCACCATTAACATAATAATTTATTGCGAAACATATCAAAAGGTTAGGTATTTATTTGGTATATATTATCAGTTAATCAGTTACCATTCATCGTGGCAAGAAAAACGTGTGTGTTTGTGTGTCTAGGTCACTGTATTACCCAACCATGGGACACCGATAGCTATTTTGGCTTTTTCATTAACAGCGATTACGGAACAGGGTATTGCATATTGGTCATCCAGGTATGTAATGCAACGATGTAAGGATTAACATCACTGTTTGCCGATTAAAGGTCGTACTGAATAGTGTCATTTATTGTGGTGAACTTACCAACAGCAGCGACAGTCACTGCTCCGGTAACACCACATAGTCATTTTATTATTTGCAGAAGATACCTGCCGAAATCGGCTTTGTGATGGAGAATAATTCATACTTCTTAGTGCTTAATTATATTTATGATACTTACATCATGGAAATTACTGCAAGGTAGTGGGAGCTTATTGGTTGCGTAACTAATGCCATGACTGCAGAAGGCCTCATGCATAACCCACGTGAGTAAGTGGTCAACGATATCGACGGTCGACATCATGCAACTCTAACACCAAACAGCCGGTGCGTGTTATCAGCATTTTCCATGGCAAACTAGTAGTCATGAGGGCAATATAGATATGGCAGTACTGTGTCACTGCCTGCAACATAAGTAAATCTCATAAATAAACGTTTGGATCCGCTAAACTGTGTTCGGCCTTTGACGACTATAGAAATAAATGGTCTGTGTCTCTGTTTAATGACCGATTAGTCAATTACTTTTTTGACTATGTTACAATATAAATATCTCGTTTGGATCCGCCAAACTGTGCTCGGCTGTTGACGTCACAAACCGAGTGTCCGTGGCTACAACTGCTTGACTTCTTTCATGCTGATTACTTATTCGATCGCCAGCACAATCCATACATATGGGAGAGGATTTACCAGCGCAACGAATACACGTTGAACAGGGTTGTTTTATTCGCTATGATATAATCGTACCACCCATACAAAATTAATTCAGATCGAAATTTATATTCTTGGCTGCTTTCTATTGCATGATACCACCACCGCGCCTGACTAAAATCCCCCAACTTACCAGCCACCTAGACAGCAAAGTTATTGAATAGAGCTTGTATGGTCCTTACAATGATGATTTTTGATGGCCCAAAACATCATAAAGGTTGATATATAGGTGTTAATTCTTATCATTCCATCCCGCTACGCGGCTGCCATGGAACGAGTGCACAATCACTCAAAAGGAACGCGGATGGTAGACTAAATTTTGTATGTATATAGTTCCACTTGGTCCAATCAGTTCCGTTGGTAGGCTTGCCATGGTGTGTTCGTTCATGTAGCATGCCCCACCAGGTAGACCTTCAGCCGTCTGACACAGAACATGTTCAGGCTCATACACGTTGTAAGGAGGATTGCGTTAATAAAGCACCCGTCGGAAGTGATCCACGTCATTTATTGTGTACCATAGCAATGATCGATTACTTATTCTCATCCTTGTCTGTCTCGGTCTTGAAGTAAACCATATAGATAGCGGGACAACAATCGGCACTCCAGGAATAATATATCAGCACTTCCTGTGCAAAGCGCGGTTTCAACGTTTGATGTTGAGCGATACAAATGGCTATTAAACGACAAGGTAGAATTTCAAACGGGCATGATCTATGGCGCACTGCATAAATAATTGCAAAAATACAATAGAATCGAGTATGATGACGGTAGCGGGGACTGCTTCCTCTTCCAAAATGGTATTATAATAGATACCATTTTTTGCTATGGCTTATTGACTCGGCTTTCGCTGTTTGCGCCCGCCCCCCCTACACCCCCCGGCACACTCACCGCACACACCCGCCAGCTCAGATTAATGCCCTAATGAGTCTTTATTACCTGGCACATGTGAACATGTGAAACATTGAAATGAAGCGAGAAATCCTCGTAAACGACAACGCTTCAAATGAGCTTGTTTTATGTTTGGTGAGTCATTTGCGCTGCACAAGAGGAACGGTACCCAAGTGAGGGTAATTATATAAAGGGGTGAGTGAATGAGTGAGTGAATGAGCGGATGAGTGAGTGGGTGGGTGTGTGAGTGCGCGAGTGAGCAGTGAGTGAATGAGCGAGTGAGTGAATGAGTGAACGGGTGAGTTGAGAGTGAGTGCGTGAGTGAGTGAGTGCGTGAGTGAGTGCGCAAGTGAGTGAGTGAATGAGTGAATGAGTGAGTGAGATGAGTGAGTGAGATTGAGTGCATGCGTTAATGATGGCGTCAGTAAATGCGAATGTCACCGAGTAAGGAATGAGTGATTTTAAGACATGACCAAGTGAGTGAATGAGTGTGTGAACTAGTATATAAATTCATAAGTGTCCGAGCAAATGAATAAGTGCAAGAGTGATTGAGAATAAAGTGAGATAATCAGTGCGCATGTGTGTGCGTGATTCAGGTAATGCGTATGTGGGTTAGCTAGTTAGCTAGTGAGTGAGTGAGTGCGCGTTAGTGACTAGCCCCTGTAGCGCTCGAAATGTTAGCAATTTTTCATAGCGACAATATATTTCACCATTACGTGAGGACATGTGCCATCAAACAAATACTGAATATTGAATAAGGATTCGCTGAACAACACAAGGCGTTTCTATTGACTTCGTTTCCAAAGACTCGTGTTCGAACATGGTAGATATGTACACTAAGTCAAACTGCTAAATAATAATGGTTCGACTGGAGCTATCTATTGTTATTTTCAGCTTTTAATAATGTACTCATTAGTAATGTTTTGCGTCGCATTCTTTACATAGTCAGCACAAAATTAGCGTGTCTGAACGGAAGTTCGTCTCAAATAAAGCTGAGGTTAGGAATACACAGGCATTGTCTAGTATTTTAATGTAAAAATGACTTGGAGAGGCAGAGGCCACTCAAAGCAAAATGCACCAATTGCTTCCCATGTAACATGTTTTGGGCAACATGCCGTGCTAACAAGCGGGGACAACAATATTCAAATGATGCATAACTGTGCAGAGATATAGAAGAATATGAGTAAATGCCATTATCTCCATCAACGCAATAAAAACCCACATCCAATGGTTTGCCTTAAGAGAGAACACGAAATATCTATATAGGAGAGGAAGGACATGCTGCTGCCTAGATCCATCAGGATGTTGCAGGGGACGGTATATTGAATAGATTTGACAAGCTTGTTATATAATTTCATATCCCTGCCTTCCGCCAACAAATGTAGTTCTTATGCGAATAACTGTTGTTCCTCTCAGACGCTGTATCTATGCAGGAACGCAAGGCTCTATTGAAACGGTCAACAGGTAAATCTCGTTCACGGCGGTACAAATAACACACAAAATCAGATTTTTTGCATACACCCCACATCCAGTGGATCGATCAGCCGCGGCCTCTCGCCAGATAGCGACAGCGAGCTGGAACCACCAACAGGGCGCTTAGGGCAACGTGGCGTTTATATCGAAAACAACAAAAGCCTCTCTTCTGTTGGCTTTCATCATTTATGAAAATGCGGCCGATTGTGTTGCAAATAGGAGAATGGTCTAAAAATCCAATCATCCAATATCCTGATCTAATTGTTACTGCAACAAATATAATAAGTTATAATGTATTGATGTAATTATAATGTATTCAGAAAATGATAACATTTATCACATATATATATATATATATATATATATATATATATATATATATATATATATATATATATATATATATATATATATATATATATATATATATATATATATATATATATATATGCTCAGGCAATATACAATATTTATGAGACGATAATACTGTCTGGTGCGCATTGAGTTCATACCATCGAAGCGACAGACGCCAAGCTTGCGGGCACCGAGCCACTGGATTTTGATATGTATAGATGTAGCGACTCGACGCCGGGAAGTCTGGCATCTGGAAAAAAGCGACTGTTGTAGAAACAACCTGGCTAAAAACACTGCCAAGATTACAAGATTATTAACAAGCACTAAATGTTTTACTAAACGCGCATTTACAATTATAGAAACAAACAGCCTGACTTGATATTATCATTTAAAAATTCCGGTTGTGAAATAGAATTTACTTGTCATCTATCTTTCACGGGGCTTAATTAACATTGGGAAGGCCGCCGTGACATCGGTGTTTAATCTAGATACCATCATGAGCAATGAGAGTGTTTGTTGAGCAGGATCAATCGTTATTTATCTTGCCGTCTCACAATATGCTTATTAAAACACCACTGAATTGTTGCGAGCATCAGAAGAGACGCATACAAATGATATCTACATAATAAAATGAAAGCACAATGCATCAATAAACACTAGATAATCACCCTGTTATTAAGGATGACGGAGTCAGCGATTGCAAACTTAAAATATCATTGGTGGAGATTAGTAAGGTTTTCTCTTGAATCACTTGCTAAGAGCCTTACTATTTAAACACATTTGATGGCCGCAGTTATTATGCATGCATCAAGTACTACAGCAATGATGATCTAACGCCCCGTGCTCAAACCATAATGCATTAAAAGGCAAGGTCGTAACGATAGATCGAAACATCGATGTATTGTGATCGTGATTGTCCCGACGCAATGCATTGATAACGATCTCTGAGAACGTTAACGAATGTGGATGTGTTATCGTTGGTGGACCTCTGGAGTTGTTTTTCATTGCGGTTTTTGTCCACTTTTGCTCTTGTTTGGATCCGCTGTGTACAACATAATGGCTGTGCGCGGTAAATTCGTCCTAAAGCTAATAAAGTAAGCATTATCATTGAGTGTTGGATGACTCGATTATCGTCAAATCAGTGTGTTGGTCAACATTTGTCGTTGGCGGCTCGTCAGTTCAGGATAAATACTAACTAATCGAGTACCACAGACAATAATTCCACATTAAAACGCTCACCAGCTGAGGATCAAGGTGAACAACATTTAAGCTATATATCGAGTCACTGAATCCGTCTCCGCTGTATAAGTGTCAGTTGTTGCAGTGAACGTTATAATTTATTGATGTTTGACATCGGTGCCTATCATGTTAATGACCTGTAAAGCGTGCGCGTGTATGACCCAGGGGAAAGGGAGGATTGTGTCCAGTATTTGATATCCCTCACTTTCCTGTCTGCGCACCACTAATACCACGATCTCGATCATTATCATAATTCATGCTGGGTGAAGGATGTTGGGTACATGAATTCCCTCCCTCTCCAGCCAGTGTTCCACCGCGACTGTGATCTCGATCATTAGCATAATTCACGCTCGGCGAAGTGTAGGGGTTGAATTCTTCCCAGAACCCATCTGAATCCTTCCTATTCAAAATGTTCTTATTCACAGCAAGCGTGTTCTATAAGTCGCAGTACTCATGATTACGGCGTCTTGGGTAAATAAAAATTGTTCGGCATGTTTGCGTGGTAACATAATTCAAACCAGAGCTGTATGAAAGCGAAATTGCCTCGACTGGAGCTAACTGTTGTTATTATCAGCATTTTGGGTACTCAATGGTAATGTTCAGCGCCACACAGACATTCAGTACATCTGCGCATTTGCGCTTCTTACTAGAATGTGACATTCTCCGTCAGCTAGTTCACATAAAATGGAGCTGAAATTAAAATTACTCAGGCACCAGTACATACAAGATGCAGTGGCTACGTTTTTGGTAACATGCTGTGCTAACAAGCAGACACAACAATCTTCTTATAATACATAATGTGCAGAGAATTTGAGTAATTATCTACATTTACGGAATTACAACACATACCAAATGGTTTGCCCTAAATGATAATACGTTATATCTACAAACGAGAGAAAGAACACGCTGGTGCCTAGATGTCCATCAGGATGTTACATGACACGGTATATTACAAAGATTTGGCGAAATACGCATTACTACATTACAAGCAATTACAGGTATGATAATCTGTACCTCGTGTTTGAGGCATTTTACTAAACAACAAGGTTTTACCATGGATGGACCACTTATTTTATCGACAATGTAATGGAGAAATGCATAATAGGGGATGGACAAATAATTCTATATATTATCTTTGTCGTACAGCCAGCTGTATATGGTATGTTTGCTTGTAGGGAGAAGTGTAGAACTGTCAAATTAACGCCCTGGATGTTTATATCAAACCAATGAGCTCGTGAAACAATCACTAAGATGTGGTATTAAGGTCTGGAACTTCAATGACTGGCACAAGCTCTCAGTAATATGGTGCATGGTCTTTTTCGTGTATTGATGTGCTCGACTGATAATCAGGATCCGTTTGCTTGACAGAACGTGTGTCCAAGCCGTGTCGCCTTACCAAGTACATGGTATATGGGAGGGTAAATAAGTGATAGTCCGTCATACTGCTATACTGATGGGAAGGTGAATAAGTGATAGTCCGTCTTACTGCTATACTGATGGGACGATGAATAAGTGATAATCCGTGTTACTGCTATACTAATGGGAGGGTGAATAAGTGATAGTCCGTCTTACTGCTATACTGATGGGAAGGTGAATAACTGATAGTCCGTCTTACTGCTATACTGATGGGAGGGTGAATAGGTGATAGTCCGTGTTCCTGCTATACTGATGGGAGGGTGAATAAGTGATAGTCCGCCTAACTGCTATACTGATGGGAGGGTGAATAAGTGATAGTCCATCTTACTGCTATACTGATGGGAGGGTGAATATGTGATAGTCCGTGTTCCTGCTATACTGATGGGAGGGTAAATAAGTTATAGTCCGTCTTACTGCTATACTGATGCAAGCGTCTGCATGACGATGTATGACACGTCCACGTTACATACCATTCTTCGAGAGCATCTGGTTGTAAGCAGAGTTTGCATAGGCTGTATCTACACCTGAACGCGAGGCTCTATTGAAACGGTCAACATGTCAATCATGTTCACGGCGATACCAATTTCATAAAAATCACGCTGTTTAAAACAATAAGCAAGTTCATTGCATACACCCCTCATCTGATGGATGGAAGCAAAGCGAGCAGTCGCTGGTTATAGTTCTGGGCTCAGGCGTAAATCAATTAGGGCAGCACCGACAAGATAATGACGGCGAGCTGGGAATACCATCAGGGCACTAACGGGGTGAAGAAGGAAAATCAGCAGAGAGTTGGGGTTCAGTTGATATGAGGAGAACCATGTTAATAAGTCAAAAACAACGAAAGCCTCTCTTCTGTTGGCTGTCATCCGTTAGGCAAATTCTACCGACTTTGATGAAAATTGGAATATGGTTTAAAACTATAATGATTCATTTTTCTGATTTGATTCTGAAGCATCACTAACAAATAGAATAAGTTATAATGTATGCATATCGTTATATCGTTTTTAACTTCTACAATAGGATTCTATGCATCAATTAAATGTGCCGAGTATATAGTGTAAATGCTGGCACAATATTTACAGCTGGTGATACGTGTTTGGTGTACACTGAGCTCATAACACTGACACCAAAGGCTTGGTTCCAGTTACCAACTTTCCGGGCGTCGAGCCACTAGATCTATATTTAACAGCTAAGTTGATGTAGCAGCTCGGATGTTTGGCATCGGGAACCGAGCGCTTTTTGCAGAAGCAACCTGACTAATAGCATTGGTCTGATGCCTTTTGCTCGCCATGAATATAAATAAGTACTCAATATTTGAATTGACGAGCATCTACAGTTTTTTTTCATTTTATATAGTCGGTACCCAGCAAACGCGTCACCTTACATCCTTGTTGCATAAATATGGGTACGTGACATCGAATGTCAACGTGCAGACACATTGTGGTGTGAAATGTATTCAGAATTTCTTTTATGATTTAAAAAAATTGCTCTCTTTTAATCATGATAAGTAATGTGTAAAATATATTTTTTTTTAAACAATTTTTCAATGATAATATCATGCCACATGCAGGCCAGGTTGTATTCACGTAGAAATTCGTCGTGAATGCGACGTGGCATTCACGTAGTGCATCTCGAAATAATAAAAAATGCTTCCTTCCACGAAGATTGCTGTGGAAACGATATTATGATTTCGAGTCCGTGACGTCGTATCCGTGCATGAGGCGGGAATGTTCAGCCAATGTTTAAGTTTTGGAGTTGCTTCTGGTATTTTGTTGAAAGACAAGTAGTATGGATAAGAATTTATGCACTCGGTGCGATAATGAATTCGCATTGATTATATATTCAATATTGTGGTTAATGATTTTGAGTTATGGATGATCACATTCTGAACACATTTCACACCACATTGGTTTGTCACGTGGTGAGCACTGAGTAACTGTGCATCGGATCGTGAAGAAACTTGGTACAAATGACCTATGGTGACTGTACATTTCGAGAGGAAGCAAGGCACAGCGAGCCTTTGTGGACCTGTCCATCTGTAGGATGATAATAAGTGATAGGCTATTTTAGTACATTTCATATTTTTATAAGCTTTGAGAAAGGCACTTGTGTGATACAATAATTGTTTGCTGCACCATGAGCCTGTCAGAAGATAACCTGATTATTCGTGTTATATGGTGGATCTCTGGCGTAAAGTGGATATGCTTTGTCTGGTCGATCTTTGCTTTATGATTGATTTCTGATATCGCGAATGTGTGTTATATGGCGGACGTATGTTCGAATTTAGGTGTGTAATATATGGCAGATATGTGGGACATTGTCGATTTCTCCGTCTCTGCACTTGTGTGGATCTGCTTTGTAAAATGACGTTGTTGTGAGTATAGGATGATATGGTTATCGTCATATTAGAGTGCTGATCAATTGCTGTCTTTGAAGCCCCGTGTGCTCTGTGTACAAAATAATTTATCAAGAGCAGGGGGTTAAGGGGCTTTACATTCATCCATTGAATCAATCTTTGCTGTATCAGTTGAAGCGAAATAATGTATATATGACGTTTGACTTCCTACCTATTATGCTAAAAAGCATGACGCGTAAAGCTAGCGCGTGTGTGACCCATATGGAAGGTAGGATCGTGTTGGGTGTATGAATCCCCCCCCCCCCCCCACCCTCTCCTGCCAGCGCACCATCCCTACCCCGACCATTATCATAATTGGTATTGTGTGAAACATGTATGGTATTGGAATTTCCTCCCTTTCTTGTCAGTGTTCCACCTCTACCCCGATCTAGATCATATCATAATTCATGCCGCGTGAAACAAAATATTTCCCCCTGTTCTCCTGAATCCTTCCAATCAAAGAATCGCATAGCCATGGCAACTGAGGATTGTTTATAATGGATGAGGGTAAATAACAATAATGCCACACACTTGTGTGGTAATATAATTAGACTAATCTATAAAAGAACAAAAGATTTCTGATTGGTGATCCCTCTCTAATATGCTGACACAAGAAGAAAGACACTCATTCCAAAATGTGCAGCCTATGTACGATGATATCATCTGTTCATTGGTGTGCCTGACAATACAATATTGACAGCATTACATTGATTATCTCGCATCCGTGATAACCTAGGCAAATGACAAAATACCCTCAGCTGGTAGATGCGTTTCATGTAATAGCTTTATATTTAACAGACATCATTGGCTACGTGAGGGGCAGGTAGACCAATACACGCAACACGTGATGATGTCTATTATATTGGTCCATTGTGCATGCGTTCCTTGGGTTTTGTTCTCGTTCTGTTTAGTTAATTAATAATTTAATAGGATCAACGGAAATCATCCCCATCGATAGTTAGTAAGAGGTAGTGTAAAATATCTAGCTAGATATGATCAGTCAGTTGGATTGGACATAACGTAATGCAGCACGCGTTGCTCGCACCATGACAAAACAAGGGAGACAGAAGTTATGGCTGCCAAAAAGACCACGTTCATATGATTCTTTGTCCTATTACGTGTCCCCATTGATCCCCATAAATGCTTGCGCCCTGACACATTTGTTACTTTCTCGGTATACAACTTGATGCTATCAATTTGATTACAATGCAGCAAAACCTGTACTTGAGAAAAACATTCGATAACAGGCAAATTGCAAATCACCAATTCAGTAATAACTTCTGTTAGGGTCTTTCTTGGAACTAAAAAATAAGCGTAAGAAAACCTGATCATAACAAACACCTCCACAAAGGGAACAAATGTTGTTTTCTGCTTTTAATTCTACAATTGCTAAACTTGCATTGCATCATAGTTCATTGAGTTAAATCTGGATTCGAGGCAGAAAATTGATTCAGGAACTTCGACCAGATTCCTGATGCAGATATTATATCTCAGTTTTGAAATTGTCATTTTGCTTTCACTTAATTACAACGTCATGTGGCCGCCATGCAGGACGGTCAACCATTGGCCACACAATCAAGTGAACGTCAACTTAAAAAGACTTCACGGAAATTTCACAGAATTTATGACATTTTGCAATCATTCTGACTCGTCACATCTTTGTACTTCGTTGAAGACATAGGTTGATTTGAAGCTTATTGGAAAATTTACCCACATTGCAAATGACAGGATGAAAATGGAGAGTCCAGTTTTGTACGCTCTTCTAGGGATATAGTACAAAGCTCTTTTTAATGGCAATTGGACGACAGCATAGCGATCGGCTGCTTACGCTGCAGCTAACAAATTAAAAGCCATTAGTCAAGATCGGCCGACGTACAGGGATGGTAATTAAATGTAATACAGAGCTTTACAAGATACTGTGGAACATCCCTCGTCACAGAATAGTAACACACGAACATGAATCCGAAAGTGCAAGAGCTCCCATGTAGATATGAGCTGTGTGCATTGGAGCATGTAGAAGTAGGGTTACAAATGGCAATAAGCTACTAACAATTCCAAGAAGGAGCAAACATGGTGTAACATACCTGCTGCTTATGATGGTTATATATCGTATCAGTCAAACTTCATCCTGGGTCATCCGTTCATATCGTAGATTCTTATACCTCTGCTACATGTAGGTCTAATCGAATATTGCGGTATTTCAGATTTGAGGTGGGTTTAATGCTGCTTGTCACCATAGTTAGTGACGGAGGTTTAGATCCTTGATATATATCAAATGAACCTATGCCAAATCACCCCAATTCTGTTGCATGCATATCTTCCTGGCATTGCAGCGTTGGAATGATCACAAATACCAGCAAGAACATATACAGTTTTTAGCATGTCATGCTTGCCTTGAATTGTTCCTACTGACTATCTGTGAATTATTGGTCTTACGAAATTACATTGTATCTATACTGGAAAAGATATGCAGCTACAGGCTCGCAGGAAACGTGCGGTTAATTTGTATTTGTTGTTCTTGTTATAGTATTATCACGCTAAGTAGCTACTAAGTTGTCAATAAAGTGTCGCGGGAAGGTCGAAACCGTCCATTGGCATCGTCGCGAACAGGAACATGTGCCGGGAGAAACTTCTTTCCGACTGCTTGATTGTCCGGATCATCGATTACAATGACAAGGCTGATCTTGCAAACAATCGAAACGTAGACTGTGAATCAAAACAAATAATTCCTCGGGGAAATGCAATGCAGTTCTGTATACAATCCGCAGGCAAAGCTTAATCATTTGTATTATTGTTCGCAATGGCTCATGCGTAAATCTGAACTGGCTCAAATTTAGTGTGTGGTAGATGAGGCGTTGCATGAAATCCATCTACAGATCATGGGTCGTTACGTCGTTTGCCTTGGTAACCACGGGTATGGGGTAATCAATTGGGTGTTGTGATTGTTTTGGTGTCAGGCACACTGAAGAACAGATAATTTCATCATTTGTAAGCTACATTTCCGTGATCGCTCGTTAACTAGTAAGCACATTATATATGATTAAATGTACAAGCATTTCAGAAGCATTGTCTATCCTTTAGTGCAACGTGTTAAGTATCTTTGAGGAAAATAAAAATAATTTTACCCTTTGATAAATCTACTGCTATTAATGCTGCCACTCGAGTATGCGGCATAATGGTTGTTTTCCGAGAAGCCTCACTCCATAATGAATAGTACACAATTGCAAAAAAAATATGAATCACTTAGATAGGAATGATTCAGATCAATTTTGACGAAATGTTCTGGTGACATGTTTCACTTTGAATGAATTATGATAATGATAGAGATTCCCGGATATAGATAGATAAACTAGCAGGAAGGGTGGAACCACACCCACCATGCTGCACTCGGCATTAATTATGATAATGATATCTAGGCAGAGATAGAGCACTGGCAGGAGAGGCGGAATCCCCACACCAATCATGCTGCCCTTGACAATAATTATGATAATGATATCTTGGCAGAGGCGGAGCACTGACAGATAGAGCGAGGTAAATAGCGAACACAATCCTCCCTACTCTCAGGAAGGGTGTTAGATTTTGTAACCACTCTGTGATGATCACGACGACAGAAACATTAAACAAAGCCGGGTGTTCATCTGTTTGCAAGTTCTGCGCGTCTGCACTCATACTTCTCATCTGTTTTGCTGGCTGACAGAATAGCTCAGCGCTCGAACGTGTAGGATCTGGAACCAGACCAGTGGGTTCGTTTGCATGAGGTCCATGCACACCAAAGACGTATTACCAACTGTAAGTATTGCACTAGCATTTACACTATATACCCGGCACATTCAACGGATGTATAGACCTAAGAATCTTGATGCACAAAGTAATATATCGATGACAGCAATAACTCGTCATCGTTTTCACCAGAATGGTGTCATCTTAATTTACCTGTCTATATTGAATAAATGAAGTCTAAAACCATTTTTCCGATTTGCAACGCAATCGGCGCATTATCAAAACGGATTGCAAGCCGACAGAAGAGATGCTTTCATTGTTTTTGACTTATAATTAGGGTTCTCCCCACGTCAACTGAATGGCGCACGGAATCCTGTAGCCTGAACCAATCTTTGTTGTTCCGTGAACAGCGGTAAATCAATCAGCGCGATTGACTTGTTGACGTTTCAATAGAGCCTCACGTTCCGGTGTAGATACAGCGTCTGTGAGGGACATCAGATCCTCACATAAGATCTAGTTGCGTTAAATTATGTTTTTATGGGATGGGGTGTTGGGGTGTGGGATTGAAATAATATACTAAGCGTATAAACCAGGTTTTATGCTTGCTGGTCACTCACTTAAGCTTGTTGCCCCAGCCTCCATTTGATATACGCCATAAATATATTTATCAGCATGAAGATTGGGATTCCAAAACATATTTCAATGAATTAATACAACTAGCTCTGTGCACTGCTAATTAATTTCCTGTTACTAAAGCTAGCTCACTGACAAATCAGATCATGCATTAACATTGCTTGCGAACTTATTGAGGGCGGTATATATTATGGTGATGAAAGCGAGTTGGCGAATATCATCCAGGGGATGCTATTTCAGGAATAAGGTTGGAGCGGGCTTGATCACAGGCGCTCGGTTCTCGAAGTATAATTTCCGAGCACCAAGCCGCTTCCGAGCACTGAGTCGTTATCAATATTGCCAAGCTTCTAAGTCGCTATCTGTATTTCCAAGCTATCTACATAGCTGCTATCTATATTCCTAAATATAGACAGCGGCTCGGCGCTTGTGTGCTTGTCTTTGGGAAACGAACGGGCTAGATCAAGGAATCCCTTGCTGCGAAATTTAGTTCAGCTAAGTGTTGCTGGTTGATTATCCTGTACTGTTTATCATACATGCAGTGTAATGCGTATTGCGCCAATATGTGGTGACAAATCTATGTAATTTCCGTCCCCTGCTACAACATGTTGTATGTAGATATTACGTTTTCTCCATTGGAGCAAAGCATTTGGTGGGTGCTTTTATTGCACTAATGAATGCATAGAAGTCAATAGCAACAGCGTGTGTTATTCAACGAACCCTAATTCAATATTCAGTATTTGTTCTATGGTATAAATCCTCGCGTAATCGTGAACTATTTTGCCGTTATGAAAAACGCCAGCGCAACACCGATGAGTCGACATTCGTTATTTCACTAACGCACGCACTCTCACTCTCACTCACAAACTCCCAAACTCATCCACTGAATCGCGCACTTGGGCAAAAACTACTAATTAACGCAATCAATTCGTAAATCACTGACACACTGACTCATTCGCTTACTTGATGACATTCTCATTTACATACAGCATCATTAACTCACTCACTCACCCCCTTATATACTCATCCATGGACATATCCAAGTGCGTCAGGTAATAATAACAACAACATTATGGTGTGTATGGTGAGTGTTCAACTAGCTGGGCGACAATGGATGAAGTCGACTAAATCGAACAACAATTCCAGCTAAATTAATAAACAGCTAAACAGGATAATGGACATCATCATTTACCGCGCATACGGGTCTCGTACCTGCTGTTACCCTTACCCTGCCACTGCTCAAAGATTGATAAAAATCCATTTACCGATCATGGGTAATTTCGTCACTTCCCTTGGATACCACGGATACGGCATGAATTGTGATTATGATCGAGATCACTGTCGCGACGGAACACGCCCGTCATGTGCCACACATTCAGCAAATATCAAAGAGCTGTCATGAAGCAAAGATCTATTCAGAGATCCACAATACAATATGAAAAGTCCACACATATTAATTCCAACATATATTGCAGATTCACCATAAACTAAGCACTCGTATAACATACATCGAATTTATATTGCAGATTCACCTTGCACAACACATTCCTTAAACAATACACGTCCATTTATTTTTGCATATCTACAATACAATACACGTTTTCTAAACTGCATACATAAATAGCTACGTCCTACAATTGACACTGTAATTAATTAATAGATGAAAGGCTCTAAGCATTTGATTGAATCAATAGTCTAACTAATCTCCATCTATGATACTATGAGTATTTACGATTGCTCCTGTTCAACAAACACTCCCATTGTTCATGATGGTATCTTGATTAAACACAAATGTCACGGCGGCCTCCCCAGTGTTAATTTAGCGCCGTGTTAGATAGATGACAAATAAATTTGACGACCGGATTTTGAGGTGATAATATCCAGTCGGGCTGTTTGTTTCTATAATTGTAAATGCTCATGTATTTAGTGCTTGTTGATAATCATGGCGAACAAACGATATCTGGTCAGTGTTATAATCCAGTTTGTATATATAACAGACGCTTGGTTTCCGATGACAGACTTTCGAGCGTCGAGTCACTACATCAATATATGTTATATAAAAATCCAGTGGCTCGGTGCCCGGAAGTGAGGTGTCTGTGTTTTCGATGGTAAGAACTCAGATAGTATCACATCTCATAAACATTATGCCATCATTTACACTATATACTCGGTACATTCAACCGACGCGTAGACAAAAACAACTATTTAACAAATGAATGTTTCATGACCGCAGCAATTCCTTCGTATATATAGCAGAATGCTCTTAATCGGGGATTGCTTTGATCGATATTATCTTCGTCAAAATTAAATAAAATGATAAACATACATGTTAACCTATTCTATTTGTTAATGGTTCGGTACAGTTAAATAGAGATGTTTGATGAATTGTCTATTTAAGACAGTTACTGATTTACAAAATGAATGATTGCCACACTTTTATACTGGATGAAATTTAACATTGCATTTTGCTTGAAGATGGAGGGACGAAGGTATGTAATCTACCGTCCCCTGTAACATCCTGATGGATATCTAGGCAGCAGCACGTTCTTCTGCTCTGCTTAACGTGGTCACTGCCTGATAAAGTCATTGATAAGTCATACATTGTATATTGCCTGAGCATTAGTAACCACAGCTCCAAGGGAGGTTAACCAATCGACGGAGAATGTCAGAACGTAGAAATGCAGTATTGACCGGAATGCAGTGTTGCTGAGAGGCATCCAAAGTCATAGGAATAGAAAACATTAGCCCCAGTCGCGCCATTATTTATTTATAGTTTGTTCTTTCATCTACCACAACAAAAAAGGAGAAACAAATTAGGGTGTCTAGCACGTTCGGTAACGAGTATTCGGAAACAACGAAGTCCATAGCAACGCCATGCGTTATTCATTAAGCCCTTATTCAATATTTAGCATTGAATGGATGTTACAGGGCTTCAAATTACAGACAATATATTATCGATATTGAAAACTGAGCACCTTTTTAGAGCTACAGGACCATCAATATTCGTTATTTACATTCACGCGCTTTCGCTCTATCTCTCTCTTGCTCACTCACTCCCTCACCCACTCACTCACTGGCACATTCACTGAAGTGTGCTACGCATTTGGTGTGCGTATGATGGTCTAGGGTGGAACACGACAAATGAAAAACAATTCTGCATGAATCATGATAATGATTGAGATCAGCGTATGGGCGGAGAGATGGCAGGAGAGTGAAAGAATTCAAATACCATACAGCCTACCTTCCAAGCTCACACGTACACGCTTTATACGTCATTAGTTGTTACATAATGGGCAGCAAAGCCAATCATCGTAGATAATTTATTTCCCTCACTGCTACTGACACTGATACAGCAGAGCCGGACTCATTGGCTGGATGTACAGTTTTACAGTTGTTCTCCTTAACACCTTATCTTGAGCATTTTCATGTGGATGTTTTGTCTGAAGCATCCGACCAGTCACACGATCATAAAACCAGTTTGTACTCAGATCACAAGGACCACCAAAGACAAATGTACATCAGCATTCTAATATGATTATTACCAAGCTACCCAACTCTCAGTTATACCGAATCTGGTGTGCACAGCAATGTCAATGTACAAAATTGGATTTTTAGACCATTCTCCTATTTGCGACACAATCTGCCACATTTTCATAAATAATAAAAGCCAAGAGACGGGAGGCTTCCGTTGCTTTTGACGCCACCTTGCCCTTTTAATTCCGCAGCAGGGATTCGGTTCCTCAAGCCAAGCTTCCGAGCGTTGAGATGCTTTTGAGCCCCGAGTCTCTATTTCTATTCTTAAATATAGATGGCGGTTAGGCGCTCGGAAGCGGTTCGGCACTGTGTTTTTTTATTGCGCTGATGCAGGTAATGGCATTTACTCATATGCTCCTTTATTTCTGCACAATTATCTATTATTCAAAGATGGTTCTCCCAGCTTGTTAGCACATCGTGTTGCCCAAAACATTTTACATGGGAAGCAATTGATGCATTTTTCTTTATGTGGCCTCTGTCTGCTCAAGTAATTTTTACATTGAACTACTGCTGTCAGTGCCTGTGTATTACTAACATCAGCTCCATGTTAGATGAATTTCCAGTCAGACCTTATATACTTACCCTCACTTGGGTACCGTTTCTCTTGTGCAGCGCTAAAGGCTCACCAAACATAAAACGAGGTCATTTGAAGCTTTGTGGCACACGAGAATTGCTCGCTTAATTCAGATGTTTCACATGCTTATATATACAATGCGTCAGCTAATAAAAATTGGGACCATGACTCATTTGGGCATTAATCTGAGCTGGCGGTGTGTGTGGCGAGTTTGCCAGGGGGTGTGAGTATACTTAATTGGTGATCGCTATGACCAATTTTATCACCGTCTAAATGCAGTAAAATGATATACACACAATTAAACCTGTAAGATAACATTCTGGGATTTGCATAATTGCGATTCTATGCCACTTACCGGTTTGCAACATTATTGATTGTCGCACTTTTATACCGGATGAAAGTCAATATTGCAGTTTTCGTCAAGATATGAAGAATCTATGGGATATATCGTTCCCGGTACCATCTTGATGGGTATTAAGGCACCTGTGTAATTCTGCTCTAATATAGATATGATGTATTTAACGTTTGCGGCAAACCATTTTGAGGTGTGTATTTCTAACAATTGTACTGTTAGATTATTGTAAGATTTTTTTCGTAGGATGCTCAATTTATTCTTGGTTATCCTCAAGCAGAACACTTCACGTGTTTCAGCCATTAGAGCTTTACGCCATGTGGGTTTTTCATGAGCTTATTGTGTCACAGTTATCACATATTTTTGAATATGATATCAATTTAATAACAGTATGTAATTATTGCAAGTTATATTATGAAAGAGCTCCCTGTGAATAAAATATCTAGTGTGATTAGTTTAGGTAATTGATGTAACTTTACGTCGCTGTATATTGGTTTTTTTTTTCAACTGACATCGATCGTTGCATGTGTGTACATGTTAAAAACTGCAGCACTTGGGTAATGGCAGCAGCGTGCAAAATCATTGTTCTATGGGAATGAAAAGGCTTTCGACCTACATATGAATTATTAATTATTTCTATGACGTTTTTGTGTAACCAGCCCAAGCCAAATCCAATAAGAGAAACGCAGCCTCACCGAACCTATCAGTGAGAGCAAGGGAAAACGAAAAGGTCATTTTGCAGGACTCCATCAAATATGCATTTGGTGGTTGTTGTTACAAGCATTATGTGTCTTGGCCAGATAAACTGTTCTACGCGATCGGAACAGTTTGAGCAAATTCATGCCAATGTCCAGTTTAAACACCTTGAAACTGTGCGAGCAATGCGAGTAAAGTCACAGTCCCAGTGCGCCCTGGCATGCTTAGAGATGGGATCTGGCTGTGGCAGCTTCTCGATTGACGCCCTGCAGACATGCATACTAGGTGTTCTGCGCCTAACAAAACCTGTAAAGAACCCAGAACTGGTATTCAACAGCAGCAATGGAACAAAGATATTCGGAAAAATGTCAGGTAAGAAAACCTAAGGCACTACGTATACGACATATAAATGAACAATTAGGAGCTCGACACCTTGACCTAGTCTTGCCGACTTTCCACCCAACTTATATCATATAGCTACCTTAAAAACGTTCTTCTGTGTGGGCATTATAATTACCTTAATAAATTAACTTGACTGTTTGTGTTTGCTGGATGACAAATATTCTTGGGGTATCACACTCACAGATGGCCCTGTACGTTTGAATGGGCCCGTTATACCTATATCGCCCACAAATGTGATTGAGGAGACCAGCTTTGATATATCGCATGGGGCAACGCTTTGATTTGTTTTCTTAACAAATAAAAACAAGAGCGACACCAATGCTCATGTTTTTCAACATGCAATTCTGTAAGACTTTGAAGGTTTGACTACACTCTCACTAAGCTTTGCAGACTCACTTGATTAATGACCAAGTTACATTTGGAAATGGTCCAAATATGTAACAGTATTGTAACTCGTGAAATATTTACAGACAGATGCATTTGGCCGTGTCAAGCTAAATCTGCACTGATCCCTTCATTTATTTTTTATGAATGATTAACTTCTTCTGTGCTCACCAGATTGAAAACGCAATTTCCACATTTAGCTTACGATTAGGTTTCAAGACAGGAGATAAAACTAATAGAAAGTTACGTTGAAATACTTTATATTTTGCACTAGATATTAAATGCCTTTTTTATGTATAATCTCGCCATTTGTTTTCCAGCAAACCTCATACTGTTGCCGCTTTTTAGATCACAAGCTATTTAACCTATCTTGCCCTACGTCGTTGACTTTATGTGATATGCTATTACAGAACTAGGTTAACCTTTCCCAGGTTTTAAAATACAACACGCCTGATAACAATACATGTATTTATCATATTTTCCAGCATTGATTTATTTGTGAAGGGTCGTATCCAACATATCTCTGTCTTTGCACAAGCTTATCAATAAGGGTGCATAGAGAATGCTACTGCTATTAATAGACTTGTAGTATTTACCGTGTAAATTGAACTCATCAAATCATCAATAATAATATTTCGACGCACATGATAAGTTGCAGATTTATCTCTCCAGGTGTGTCTATGCCGAGTAATGATATTGCCATCCTTGATGGACAAAACTCCTCATACATCGTATGTATGACTTACACCACTTGGGACAAGGCTCGAAATTTGTGTCCACTCTTCGGTATGGGTTTCTATATGGCTAACGTCACAAGTTCTGGGGAGGAAGCTCAGCTGATTAGCTGGCTGCAATCATTTAAACTACCCGTGAGTTGGTTATTAATATCTTCTGGACTTTTCCCAACAAGGTGTATATTTTTAACTTGCTCGGCACTAGCGTCAAGACAAAGGATAATATAGTCAATTGAAATATTTTGGGAGTTCGTTAGTACAATTATCCACGATCATATTCTACTATTGTAGATACATTGATAAAAATGTCACTCATCTTGGTCTGTTTATCTTTATTTACTGATGTGTGTAGTACATTTACGTATCCGGACACTTCTCAGCACAGGTGTGCCCAGCACTGATTGGTAATACGTTCATGGATCACACATGCTCACACAATCATCCCTATCTGTGCAAGAAGTCAATCCATGGCGGAAATTAGGATGTCCACAGGACCCTAAGATAAAAGCTAGCATACAATAATAACAGTGTGTAGCATTTGTTTGCTGTTTCCTATTTCGTGACCATGTTTACGCTATAACGCATCGCCAATGTAACAGTTAATGATTATCGGCTGGACATATGAGCTATTTACATGTCAAGCTTTTGTTTACTTATGATTAAGTATCTGTGCGCTTTTGCAATGTAATAAAAGCTCATAAGCAACTTTGGTAACCACTCCTTGGTTTACGTGTCGTTTGTCAGTTTGAAAATAAAGATATTAATTGGGATTAAGAGCTCAATTATATTTATGAAATTGCAATAAAAGCAGTAGGAAACAACACTCGTACAAACAGGTATGTTAAAAAATATAGCCATCTGAGGCAGACAAAGGCCATTATATCCTAATGTTACACGCGATAGAGGCTTAGTCCGTATGTGACAAATCATAGGCACACCCAAGCGGTGAATCTACCTGAAGCGGGTAACACTCCTGGCAGGTTGAACTGCGTATTGCTATGGATTTGTTTGATCCAATATGACCTCCATTATATTGGTACAAAATGTCAGTTATTACAACGGACAAGTCGATGCTATCAGCTCGCAAAATATAAATTAGCATATGCACGATTAGCGAATACAGTTGGTAGGATCACCTGATCTGTGAAAGTTGTACATTGTCTCCGCCCCTGACTTTGGAGTTGGATAATTTGACAGTCATGAAACGAACCTGACACCTGATAACCTGACGAGATCCTATTCTCAAGCTTTAGTTCCCTGGCTTCAGGTGCACTCCAAACGTATATTGTAAGACCAATAACAATCAGCGATGCGCGTCTGCCTTATACCACACACTGGTAGGCCAATTAATGAATTGAACAATTTACGTTCCATAACACTTTATTCACCGTCTGTGCTATCTCTATCCAATTTACAATATCACATGTAATCAGTTTATGTTCATGCCATGATATGTGAACGTAAGCATGTGATGCACTTCATGAATAAAGAATACAAATACTGAGTAATGCATACTAGCACAATTAGGTTTACGGATATGTCTGATGCATCACAATCAGGCAGAACGGACACTTTAATTGACATGAGATACCTTCAAGATACCCAGTATCAGTTTCAGTCCTTGTTGTTGGTGGAGCACGTCTAACCAGATCACAAGATGAGTAGATGGGCAAAAAATAGAAATGATCTAATCTCCTGCTATGTTAGCAGAGGTAACAAAACTTGAATGTTTGATAACCTCAGAACCACGGAAACTTGCTCTGCGCCCTCTGTCTGGTGACGTTACAATAGCGTGAGGACAGTCGAGTATTTTGAATGGAGGTATATGCTGTAAGTAAGCAAGTAAGTAAACACATAATTACTCTGGAGTGCACGTATCTTGAATGCGGGAAATAAGGCAATGACGGTTATGTTTTGCGCAATAAAGAGAAGCCCTCTTCATTTCTGATAGTGAATATCCTCACACAATAATCATGCCATCGTCAGCAACAATACTCATTGTATGCATTAAAAGATAGGGGTTTAGAAATCATTTGGGTGTTGAACTAAGTAAATATAACACTATGATCATTGGAGTACTTCTAAAAGGGTTCATGAGGTTTGGTTTTTGATTGAGCCATATGGTCTACATAAATCGTCCCCAATATGCCATTTACGTATTTTGCTTAAGTACTCCAAACTTCATCAATTCTGTCAAGTCGTTCATATTGATGAAATCGAATAATAATGGCGACAGCACCTGAAGAGCATCTGGCAATCTCTCTTGATTAATTGTGATAAACAGTACAAACTATGGCATTACAATTTACAAATAATCCAAACTCAACAAGGCAATTGAAAGACGCACGTATAAGTCAAATCATGTATGCAAAATGGAAACACAAAATATTTAATAATCGAAAATATTACAATATTAACACAACGACAAGTAAGGCAAACGGATATGTAGTTTGTCCGCAATAATTGCGTCGGTAACCAACGCATTTTTCTTGTTTAAATTAATCTTTGGGCTACTTACATGGCAGTATTGGTGTACAATGCGTTGTTTTCAGGGGAGTGACATTCAATATGTGATGGCGCGTCACTACCTTGTGTCTGTGTAGAAGACGAGGGAGGGTGGCATCAAAATGTCAAATAATGACTCAAAGAAGCTATGTGACGTGACAGTCTTGAAACCTAATTCACAAACTGGAGAGATAGATCAAGACTAATATAATATCCAAACATTAGCATAATCTACAGCACTCCATGGAAGTCCGCTAGAATTCCATTTCTTTACGAAGACGTAGTCATCACAGTAGTAGGTCAACTCGGGTTTGTTCAAACTCAACCTTTCATACATTACATATCCCTGGCTCTCCGTAAACTTCACCATTTCCGGTTTGCTATCTTGATTGCTGTATTCGATGGTGAATATAAAAATATCCAACTTATCGAAAGGAATTGTGCGCAGTATTGATATTTCTGCTCCTTCCACATCCAAGTTAACAACAAGCCTAGCACAACAAAACAGAGCTTACAATGAGCTTAGTAACAGCATGCACCAATCGAGCTGGATAAACTTCGCCACAATAGTATAGCAAATGAACAGCATCAGTCAGTACACAACAACAACAAGTGCATGTACAGACATGATCACGTTATTGTAATGAACGTGCCAAACTTAGTAATTGCATACAGTAGTGATTATTCAACGGGATGATTTGAAGCGAACCTATTGTACGCCTTAGAAGATGGAATGATCAGCGTGCCCTGAGCGGATTAATTAAATTTAACGACCACAAACCCCAATGTGTCTCATATAACCAAACAAGAATTTGTGTCACAGTACTTTACTGAATTAAGTGCACATGTAATACATTTGTTCTCTGTGATGTCTTTTGTATTGGTATTTATCGTTCACTATTGTTCTTTTTAGTTGATTATAGTCTCGCATTGTAACGTTGCCGATATCAAAACCCAATACAAATTGTGATTTACTGCTTCTAGAGGGCGCTTGATGGTTAAATAAAATTCATTGTCATCGTAATCCCAAATGGATTTGGACTCGTGGTCCTACATATTACATGTATCACACCGTTAAAAACATGCCATTCGTAGACCTGTAAGAAAACATAGGTTAAAAAGGTGTCCAGCTCCATGCATGGATTGAGGTTACCTAGCAAGCTTCTTGACGGTTGCAACTTGGGAACCTAACCTTTTCAGTTTTCAGACTTTTAGCCGCTGGAAATAGCACCTAGCACACCAGTATGAGACTAACGACCGATAGCGTCTAACACGTTGAGACTCCCATCACATTTTTTTCTGCATTACTCACCGACATCTTCATCTTAAAAAGTTTTCCCCACAGCGCATTCTTAACCTGCTCACTCTGGGGCGTTTTTGCTGAGCAAACTTAGTGTCTTTGGACCCACGCAATACATCGCCTCTCAATTGTAATAGACGAATAATTGCTGATAGAGCATGATTGATGACGCGCGCTGTCTCTACCCACATGTCACGGACGAATGCCTCAGAAACGTCGACCCAGACGGGACGTCATGTGCCTGTCGCGATTCCTCGCTGGACGTAACTGCCGTGCGCAGGCGCAGCCATGTACTAGAACACCTTTAACAACTCGAACGCCCAAAACAGTTTGTTGTTGTTTCCATAGCGGAGAGAGATTCACATAAAACTTTCACTGGATGAGCAACCACCGCCCATGATTGTCAGCAGGGTGAGATAATTATGACAAGTTCTTGACAGTAGTGTACCCAGAATTGTGACAGTTGATGACTGGGCTTCACAGGGATATGTGAATTAAACACAGCATAGCTCAGGAGGACAAAATTCTAAAAAAATCCGATTAAAAGTCAATTCGGTTTCTCAGCCAGAACGTTGCGGTGTGTGTATCGTGTGATGAATATCTTCAGTGCTTGTAATTTGCAGAGCGTTTTTGTCGCTTGAATCAGCTTAAACATGGAGAAAATTCATCGAGCAAATCTTATAATGAATCAGGAGTTTCTTGTTGAGAACCTTGACGTAGATGAGATAACGGATGTGCTCATAGCCGAGGGAGTGATGACCTCAGAGCTATGGAAGAGGATAAATGTAAGTAACTACTGTGTATTACCTGCACAACTGCACCCAAGGTTCAAATTAATGCATTGTTGCTATTGTTTTTGTTGCTGTTGTTGTTGACAAACTGCTTTGTAGATGTGTATGATAACTTCATAACACCAAATGTCTTAGGCGAATGTAACACTTGATGACAAAGCGAGATTATTCCTGGATACATATCCTCGCTGTGGACCTGAAGCCTATTTTTGAGAAGGTAGTAAACAATTTGCCTGGACGACGTTTTATCACTGAGCAGCTGCGGACTACTTACGAACAACTTCTCAGTGAAGGAAGTGAGGATAGATCTGTTTATCTTACGAACTTAACAAACTATAGACGAGTAAAAACACAGAAAAAATTAACTACAACAAGTAGTTCAAAATAAATACGGACATAATATAAATGTTCTGCGGCATGCAGTGTCTCTGAAAAATCTTAGGTTTCACTGGGATCGCAAAGAAATCAAGATAATAAATGTCTTTATGTAGTTTTCAGTTTAATACTTAACTTAGTTGTATGCTCTTTGGTATGTACAGATCTACCCCAGTGGTCCAATGCGCATACTCATCGTCAATAATATATTCACGGGAACATGTATGGAATGCGAAGGTAGTGAAAAAGATGGAGAACACCTCGGGACGACATTTGGAAGGCTCGGCTACACGGATATAACAACCCTAATAGACCCGGATGCAAATGTAGGCAATGCATATACATGTATGACTGATAAATCGGCTTGCGCTTGCAGGAAATGGTCGTCTCCCTTCATTGACCAACTCAGATTCATGACTTGATTTTGCATTTTTGGCAACATTTTGGTCCTTATTACCTACTCCTTATAGACGCCTCTTTCTGTAAATGTCTCATAACTGATTAGTTTGAACTTACTTGATATACTTCTTAGTATGAAGCTGCGACTGCTTTAGTTTGATGCGGTTTAAGCAGTTATTCAAATAAAATTTGGCCTCGCTGCACTTTCACAGACTTTCCCATCCACACAGGATGGTAAGGGTTATAACGTTATGTTTGATTATGAGTGTTCATGGTGTAGAATCAAAACACATTCTTAAACATAACTCATCCAAAAGAATTAAACAACTCTACTTTCAGGATTTAGAGACAGAGATAGACCAATTCGTGATGGACGCAAAAACGAAAATGGCCGCGTCGTGCGTATTCGTCATTTCATCCCAGGGAGGCAAATGCGGTGGCATTAAATGTAATGGGGGCAATGTATATAGAGAAAGTTTAATTAAGAAGTTTGACAGAACGAATGCTCCATTTTTCTATTAGGGAAGCCGAAACTTTTGATGTTTCAGTGTTGTCGCAATGGTGAGTATGAACAATGATCGGTCATATTATTGTCGGTACGCTTTTATGCTGCCTGATTATCTCTGAAATGTGCGTTCAACAGACTGCGAGCAAAGTCTTAAAACATAAATGTTGTTTATATTCTTGGTATCTTTTGATTTCTTGAAACCAGGAGGTGCATTTTTCGACAAATATTGGTATAACCAGATTAAATTCTGGTGGGCCTCGTCATTTTCCCGGTGATTTCAAGATTGTGCCTGACGAAGTGAATGTACCGTCAATGAACTGCTAAATAATATCTGCTAGTCAACAAATCGATAATACATCCTGAAGTCCTAGATAGCATATCATTTTATTTAATCATAAGGCTATATATCCTGTCATGTGACAAAAAACACGAACGCCACCCTACACCCTATTAATACAAACGTTCAGCATACATGTGCTTCTAAACAAAGGCCACGTGATCACGCTGTTGAATGTTAACGAAAACAGACATACCAATGATATAACTTACATGCAAGTTACGTAGAAAAATCAATACCACAAACACAAGGATGTAGAGCATTCAAATGAAAGTATCAAAGACAACAAAAATAAGCTATACATAGAAACCTACCAACCAGCATGCACTGCGCGAGTCGGGCTTGTGACCAACTATATGGTGTGGGGTGGGGGGAGTAACATGGCGAGAAAACCGGGTACTGGCATACGAGCTCGCAAGCAGTAACAAAAACATTTCACTTGAGAAAGCGGTCGTCCATCTTGCCCCTTGTTCCGTAACGAGGCGGTTTAGTGACATTCGATGTTAAATGTCGACATTAAATCACACGAATGTGCATCACTGCACTGGTCTTATTCCAAAACACATCGTTATCGTGACCTGACCCATCCACTATGTTCTAAAAGAAAGCTTGTTAATAGCAGCGTATTATTATTAAAATAGTTAATTCAACCAATCTATATCTCCCCCAGCCCCCAGCATTGTTTAAGGTACGTCATGACCACTGTAGCGAGACAACACGGGTTCCAGCCGGTAGTATACATGTACCCAGGGGACATTTGCTTCACCCTAATCAGAATGCTGACGATTGTATCATAATAACATGACATGCATTAGTGGGTGGAAAATAAGATCCTTAACGTGGGCGATACCATTACCATTTAAACATTGAAACCCAAATCCCCTAAGTACACAAAGAACCCGATTAGCTGTCTGTAGCCATATTTCAAACTTTCATTGGAGGGTGGTACAGTGCGGAAATTCAACGGGATTATTGAGTTATTGGGAAAGTTGTACATTAAATGGAGAAAACGTTATATGCAAAGCGTAAATTGAATATGATTCGATTGCAAATGTTATCAGGTGTCATCAACCAAATTCAACAGCTTTCGTCGGCGTAATCATGCGTTTTATTAATGTGACCAATTTTGGTGAAGATGGGGAGATAAAGAGAAAATAGGATTGACAAACACGAGAGTGAACATGTATAAAGGAAAGGCAACATAGTGCGAGATTTGTTGCGACAGACGAAGAGGCGGTGACAAGGTGAGAGAAAGGTAACAGGGGATGGGCTTAGGCATGATTGATAGCGATATTGTATAGGAAAGACAGACATAGAGATGGTCGATGTAGAATGATATCAGAGCCCTGAAGCCTCATGGCGGTATAGGTAGTGATGTGAAGCAGAAACACGTCTCGTCAGAATCAGGGAATATAAAGTGAATAACACTATACTGGAAGGAACGGGCGTTTAGAGCGGTGTTGCTTCCTTCGTCCTGACAAGCGTAACAGCATCGCTCACCCGACTTAAATGGAGGGGGTGAAATTATTCTCTTACGTCCCATTTTTTGTTAGGTGTGATACATTTCGAAGCAGAGGTGAGGTATTTTGCCTATCTATTGGATGAAATGGAATATTCTATTGTGTATGTTGTTCAACTATTGTTAGCCTCTGGTGCCAATGCAATCGAGTCTTTACAAACTCTTGTCATATTGGTTCGGCAGGAGGGGCCGTTTTAAATTGAGACACACGTCGAATGACGGACATGTCAAATGAATATTTGAACGCATCAGGTCAGTCTTTTGTAGACTCCGGGGCGAGCAGCGTTGCGGATCACATGGTTTCTAGGACGCAGACTACGTCACGACTTTAGTAGATATCTTGAAACTTCACGTTACCAATAACATATTGTCAAATAGAGCCCAAAAACCACTGATGTGAGTCGTTTGGTCTACATTCGAAGGAGCTCATGATATGTGGATGGGGTTGCTCCTCAAATGACAGCTTACGAAACTGCGGCCAGTCATGAGCGCTCGGTAATAGACAGCTAGGAAAAATATCTCCTGTAAGGGTAATTATTTCCTATATCAGAGTCAGAACATGCTGACGAATGTGTTCCCAATAACGTTATGCCACATTGAAGAAAGACGACCAAACACGAGACTGACACTGAAGTTGATTAATATTGAACAGAAACTTATAACCTATTGTCCAACTGTCCACTGTTGCCCGAACCATATTTCGTTATGGTTCAAATATAACATAGCCTAATATGATTCTGCTAACCTCCACAGCGTAAGGTTAATTTCGCAACCAACTTGGCATTTGTATTCACGGTCTCCTGTTGCTCGGATGATCATTTTATGGTTGATAATCTTGTTGACACTTAATCTTAAAGGAAATGTTAATCTACTAGTTACTGCAATTATATTTAAGTGCAGAGAAAGACTTAATAGTGGCGTGAATGTGCTCTGTTATGCAGACACATTAATGAATTACGTTGCATAGTGGCTTGCATGTGACTTGTGACACGGTGGCGTGGATGTGGCTTGTGACACAATGGCATGGATGTGGCTTATGACATTGTGGCGTGGATGTGACTTGTGGCGTTGTTGCGTGAATATGGCTCGTGACATGGTGGCGTGAATGTGGCTTGTGACATGGTGGCATGGATGTGGCTCGTGACATGGTGGTGTGAACGTGGCTTGTAACATGGTTCATGCCATTGTGGCGTAAATGCGGCTTGTGACATGATGGTGTGAATATGGCTTGTGACATGGTGGCGTGGATGTGGCTTGTGACATGGTTACATGGATGTGGCTCGTGAAACGGTGGCGTGATTATGGCTTGCGACTTGGTGGCGTGGATGTGACTTGTGACATAGTGACATTGAAGTGGCCTGTTACACGGTTGCCGGGATGTTGTTCGCAGAGTCATCAAATAGTTTAGGATTTATAAGATAGTTGTCAAGGCGCGCTTGATTTCTCTAAATATCTGGGTTCTTCAGCGCACAAGCCACGATAAGCAGAGGTTGTAGTTCGCCTAATGAATTTCACAAGTGGTCATCCATTGCTGTAACTACTGAAGTACTATTACGTAAGTCTGCCTTCTCGTTGTGTTAGTTGTTTGCTGTATGTAAACCTGAGTGATGTTTGTTGCTAGCTATTGCTGGTGCAACATGAATTATGATGAAGACAGTTATACGTAGCGTTCGCTTACGGTTAAACTTAAGATTTACCTGATACATCGAAGTCAAAATGCGGTGTCGGTGATGATGTCCGCGCTTGAGAGAACAAAAACAACGATTTATTATGGCTATGTCACACGTATAGATCCTGTGTATTTAATGCGATTCGTGTGCTCATTAGCAAGCGCTATGAACTCTCAACACCTGAAGTACTAACTGAGCGTGACCATGAGGGCGACAATGCATCGTTAAACAGTATGAGAAATGATGCACGTTGGGAAGCATTGTGTGATACATATCCAGGTGATGTTGGGCAATCATTATTGGGTTATAAGTACTAAGTGCAGTGTTTGACACGGACAGCTTTTAGTGTTTTGCGCTTATTTAGTGCGAGGTAGGATAGGGTGGTAGGGTGGTACATATTATCGCAGGTTATTATTATCGAAGGTTTGTTTGAATTATTTGCGTTGTGTATGCAAACGGAAGTAGAAAAGAGTAGCCATCTAGCAAGTACCTTCCAGTGTCCCCGATTACCTTGGTGATCATAAACGATTTGACATACTTACACCACATTCCTCCCGTACAATCATCCACCACGCACCCTTACTTATGCAATGTCAGTCTTGAAAACAGATGAACACTACTACGACAGATGAACACTATGACAGATATATAACTCTTCCCAAGTTACATGACCATCATAATGTGGACGACAAGCCTTATAAGTTCGCCTAACAACTGGTGGAAAGAAGTGATTCAGTAAAGTTACTTTCCGCTTTCTAAATGTATCTATTCTTTCCTTAACTGGATAGATTCCTGTCTTGTCAATCCTATCTCCCACTACACTGTCTTTGTCAATGCTGCTTATCTTTTAGAGCTGTGATGAGTATATCATCAAGGTAGCACACCACTTGATCAATATATTGCAAAATCTGATCCATTACTTTCTGGAATAACTACATATGGAGCTACACCAACACTTGTTGGCTGAAACAATCCCCTAGTTTTTTTAGTGTGAGTATCTCACTTGACTCCTTATCTTGAGCTAGCTGATGGAATGCATTCGCCAAATCAATCCAGGTGAACTTTGCTCCGCTGGAGTAAGGAGAGGGTAAGGTGCATTTCAATCAGTCAACTGTGCATTGTAATATGAACATATAATGACATCGTTTGATTTGGGTTACATCACAATTGACAACCCTCGATGGCTACTTTCACATTGAATGAGATTGCCTTCCTTTATTTGTTGATACCAAAAGTCAAAATGTGGCATGTGGTAGACACAATAAGACATCTCAAGCTGAAAAGGAATGAATTTTGAACGGCAATACTCGATAATTATGGAGTTGGGTATGCATGGTTTGTTACACTTTTGCATATGTTTAATACAAAGTTCGACGGCAGTTTTCATGCCGTCAGTATTGATAAATTAACGATGATTTGATATTTCCTTTCATAATGTTGCAGTTGTTTGGAGCAAAACTTTAATGAGTTAACGCAATTCAATGAAAAGAAAAAAAATACCCACGCAATGTTCATTCTTATTGATGATGCAAATAGGAAATATCACAAGTTAAAAATCGAACGAATATGAACAGGCATTCATTAAGTGACGGCAAGCACCGCGAAATATAATTGAATATTGAGAAAAAAACAGCAAATTGAACTTCGCCTCCTTATATTAACCACCAAACCCAACATAACAGCCAGACATGTGCAATCAAGGATTACAAGATGGAAAAGTATGTGCCCTTTGCAATTATATTATATTGGGTGGTTCCTTCTTAAAATTAATAGCTTAACTCATCAGATACCAAGCTGTCCTGTAATCTGGATGTCCTTAAGTCATTAAGCTACACCATTATATGTAAGTTAAGAGCAGCAAATGTCAATGCTGCGGGACATGACATTAATGGTATTTTGTATCTACTGGTGTCCTGATTTTACATGGTGTGTTCCTTATTTCCCATTTCCCTCAACAGTAGGCAGACATTGGTTAGAATACCTTTTGCTGTGATAAACTGCACTTTTGTTGAACTTTAATGTTAAAAATTGGTTATGCATTTAATGCCGTATGTCCATAGTTATCATTTGTGTACCAAGAGAATTCAACCAACTGAGAAAAACGACTGTAAGAGCAGAATTGATCAGAATGGAAGATGATCAAGCGGTGATAAAAGAGGAGGCCACTGATGATGTGTATTGTGGTTCCTCGCATATACAGTACGGATTACCCTGTAACGAATCGGTGTTGGTCAAGTCTGTGGACAGCTGTGATAGCAATGTCAGGGAATTCGGAGCCAATGACAGCACCGTCAACCAGTTAGTCGCTCTGGATAAACATGGATTGTACCGTTCAACAGAACATACAGGCGAACACAACCGATTAAGGCAAACAGCAGCTGGAATGGGATCCTTCGCCATGTAAGATTTTAAAGCAGTTATCAAAGCAGAGGCCTCAGTTTATGTCTGTGATGTATCTCCTTATGAGCAGGACGAGCTTACCGTTAAAGCGGCGATAAAGCTAGAGGCCCCTGATGATGTCTTTGATCATGTGCCAGGCGAATTATTCTCTGACAAATCTGCGTTGGTCGAGGATCATAACATAGAAC
>CM067357.1:14885955-14900955 GCA_034190875.2 Urechis unicinctus
ATTGTTCAGCGAAAATGAGATATATCGTGCGCTTAGGCCCATCCTTGGGATAGAACTGAATTTTTCTTTCGTATTTTATTCAACTATTCACGTTTGTCAACAGAGCACATCCAGTTGTGACTTCAAAGACTTGATATATGATCAAGGAGAAAGGTGTGGTGTTTTTAACACTCATCGGCACATGAACCGACGTTGGCTAAATCATCAACACACTGAGAAAAAATATCTGAGGTCATCACATGGTATAAGCAACTGTCTATAACGATGTTTCAAAGTTCTTCACAATGACTGAGACCATCGCTCTGTTGCTAGATTCGTCACGATGACTAACTGACCATCGCCTTGTTGCTAAGTTCATCATAATTACTGCTTACTGACCATTGCTCTTTTACTCGATTAATCACAATTACTAACTGACCTTGGCTCTATTGCTAGCTTCATCACAATGACAAACAGGCCTTTGCTCTGTTGCTAGGTTTATTACAATGACTTATTGACCATCGATCTGTTGTTAGGCTCATCAAAATGACTTACCGACCATCGCTCGTGTGCTAGGTGCATTGCAATGACTAACTGACCATTGCTCTGTTGCCAGATTCATCACAATGACAAACTGACCATTGCTCTGTAACTAGGTTCATCACAATGACTAACTGACCATCGCCCGGTAGTTAAGTTCTTCACAACGACTAAATAACCACCTCCTGTTGAATCAATCCTAAGCACTAACTGACCAACGCTCTGTTGCGAAGTCTTTCACGTTGACCAACGCGTCGTTGCTGAGTTATCTCCTCGCAATGGCGTACTGACCATCGTCCTGTGGCTTATTTCATCGCAAAGACTAACTAGCCAAGTTGATATAGTATCAAAAAGCTTCACCAGCCCTATAAAATGCTTATCTCACAGACCTGGTTAATTGATTGAAATTATTATCTCTCAGACAAGGTTTGTTGATTGAAATGATGACGAAGATGATGATGATGATGACAATGTTGTTAATGAACTAATGATGATTGACGTAATGACGATTTTTATGATAAGGATAATTATGAAGATAACCTGGGAAATTATGATGACAATAACGATGGTGATCAAAACAATATGATCGAAGTTCGCCTAGTTTCCCCATATACTTATGAGCCTCTTGATATATTGTCCCATTGTTAAAACAGAGCACGCAACGACACGTGGCTCAAACAAAGTCTATCCCAGTCCCAATGACTATCTCAGGAATTAATGATGTATAATGGAACCGTGGTCAAGTCACTGTGTGAGTATACATGAACTATAATCTATTAAACGGAGTCGTAATACATCGATATTTATGGCTAAGAACGAATTAAACATTTAAGTTTATGGCGTGACAACTACTGCCACAAGTACAACTGGGATGACATAGATTAAGAATGCGATAAATTCGTAATAGAATAGTAATCACGCCAAAATTATACAGGTCTTGTTTGACAGACATAGATAGTTTATTACCAGAAGGGCTTCCCATACTTGCTCTGCTTAGACAAGGACATCTGTGTAGAACAGACGATGATTCACAGCAGGCAGCAAAAGCGCCCTGATCTGACAACTAATCACTAAGCACGGATAACTTAAGGATTATGGGGCGATAAGCAGTAATTATTTAAGTTACTTACTGATTATAAGAATCATTGTACCGGGGCTATCATATTCTAGTATATTTTACCGTTAAGCTATAAACTGGCATGAAGCAGTATACAACTGGTAAAGTTCAAGCGTTATATTCACGAACTTATTCAAAACGGAAAGCGCAGAACAACGACGCTTGTGATAAGGTGAGGTCAATACAGACATTAATACCATTCACTCGAGCGGACTTATAACCCAAAATGTGATTGAAGCTATTCTTGGGGTCAGTGACAGATATTTTGGGAGGGGCAAGGAGTGCGCTATTCGTCTCAATTCGGAATCTTCAGTGGTGTATAATAGCTTAGTTACGGCATGTGGTGATTGGGTGGTTGAGGTTCAATTTAAGCAGTGTTGTCTTCTCTGGTCATGTAGAGCTCCGTATATCGACTGAGGTCGGCAGAACCCCGATCTCTGGTCGTGATAAGAGCCGTTTAAAAGGTCGATTTACAAAAAGTTACAGACCTCCACCTGAATTGACCTCTAAGGAGGTCAATCCCTCAGGTACTCCCTCGGTAATGATAAGTAGTAAGGATAAAACAATTGAGTCGTCAGATAATCTATGTTCGCCACTAAGATGTTCTTTGTTTCATTATTTAAAGATTAATTGGTTGCCAGAGTGTCAATTGATCAGTGTCCAAGTCTACTCAACAGATGAATTGACCAGCGTCTATTTTCATTTAGTGTGCCAAGCTACGTCTGAGTTCATTGAGATTAAACGTACTAGTGACTAGCATCAAGAAATAAAGCATCAAACACTGCTAGAATCTTCCCAATATGTCTTATGTTGCAGGATACAGATATGACATTCAACCAAGATGATGAGAGTGAATTGAAAAACCTCGACTATGTTAGATTTGTTTGGAGTGGCATTGCCAGATCGAAACTTGTACCAAGGCGTCATGTGTCGTCTTTCCTTAAGCATGGTATCAGCACTTATCATGGTAAGTTTATAACGATCCTAGCTGGCTGAGTATAAAGGACAAGGGAAGTGAAAGTACTTTTGCGCAGGTTATTTGCGATCTTTGAATGTTGGTGACGTAAATATATTTCAGGTAACCAACTTCTTGGCCCGCGTAGCCAGGTAGTCGTATTCGACGAAGTTGAGGACTGGTTTGGCAATTGTCTGGAAATGCCCGACGTTGCCACACTCCACGTCGTACCGTGGGCGTGTCAAGCGGACAATGACGTCACGATTGGACAGGTGCTGTGTTTAGGAAAACGAGAAGACACCATGGAGCCGTTAGCATTTTGTCGTCGCGGTCTTCTGCTCCGACTGACAAATGTACTTAAAACCGAATTTGGCTTGGAAATGATGTCGGGATGTAAACATGAGTTTATACTCTTGAACAAAAATACTCTGTCGCCGGTTACGGCAGGTAATGACAGCTATTGTACAATCCTGCTCTCTCAATTCGAGAAATTCTTTACGAATGTAGAGAAAAAGTTCTGTCAAGTCGGCGTTGATATCGAAAGTATTCTGCCTGAGTACCAGTGCGGTCAATTTGAATTAGTCACCCATGCAACATTAGGAATACAAGCCGTGGATGCGAGTTTCCTCTTGAAGACAGGTCTGAAAGAAATGAGCCGTCAAGAGGGGTACATGGCAACATATATGACGAGACCATCAGTGAGTAATGAGAACGCGTGCAGCAGCGGTACCCATTTCAACATTTCCCTGTGGCAAAATGGCGCCAATAACGTCTTTAATGACGACTTCGACACCAATAAAATGTCCTCGACTTTTAAGCATTGGCTATCAGGTCTCATTCTACACGCACGTGCGATCACTGCCCTTTGTTGCCCTACTGTTAATTGCTATCGCCGTTTACATCAACCATGGGCCCCGCATGATGCAAAGTGGGGAATGGACAACCGAGTAGCATTACTGCGTGTTCGGCGTAGTAACTCCGGGAGCTTTGTAGAGCTCAGGTTGCCTTCGGCTGCGTCTAATCCCTACCTGGTTGCTTCAGCAGTTATCGCTGCCGGTATAGACGGCCTGAGACGGACACTCGAGCTACCACCAGAGATGGATGAAGCTGCTGTTGTTCTCCCTTACTTGAATAAGTCTTGCAGGCGCTTGAAGGTGATAAAGTCATGGTAGAAGCTCTGGGATCACAGTTTGTGACGATGTTTTGCGAATTGAAGCGTAAAATTGAGATTGAAGCGTAAAATTGAGATTTAAGCACTGCATAATATCGACCTGAAGGCGAAGACTGATGACGTACTGGATGCTGAGCATAAGATGTATCTTGAATATATATGACCCAACCAGATGTAATCAAGGTTAAATTTGAAAATAAATCAAATGCAAAGTTAGTACTTCCTATTTGAAGGGTGATGTTCCTGAATTGTTACAAACAGGTGTAAGGAATGCATAGGGAAATCAATATTGAGGCCATGCTGCGAGTATAATGGTGATACTTGTTCAAGTTGAAAATCGCCGACAATGACTTGTCCATCCACAAGCATAACCTCAATGAAGGTGTCGTCTCCTACGATGTACCTTAAAATGAAAGTATTTTTCTTTGTTTACATTTGAGCTCGACGAGGACATTCAAATTAGTATTGAGTAACAGTTCTATGCAGCGGCATGTCTCGTTTAATGTATATTGCATTATGTATCAATTCAAGCTATCAATTACCTATATATATTTCTATCATCTAGAATCTTTATTTCACAGAACATGTTTATCGTTTTCTCCTATAGTATAGGAGCTTCCCGGCAGATGTTGATATTTTTGAAAATGGGTGGCATTTCTTTGAAGTGGTCTTTCAGACCATCTGAGACATGAAGATCCACCACCACCATACAAAAGAAAGACCCATCTCTGACACGGATGAGAATTTCCTCTTGGGCCTGGTTTTAAGGAAAGCTTTCAGCAAGGGGCATTGTCGCCTCTGGTTTCGCCATTCATTGACTAATGAGAAGAATCAATCAAGATCCTGGACCATAAAGTTCAATGTCAGACCCGGAACACTAATAACCTCTTTAAACATGTCGATATTAAGCTCCTCGTAAAATCAACTTTGCTTTTTTACAATGCCTCTAGCAATAGGACTACTTCAATATTATTGTAATATTTCAAATAGTCCTTGAAGCAGGTCATCCCCTCAGACTCCCATACACGCTGACTTTCTTAATAGTCTGCTTTGCTAATGTTTTGATTACGAAGCGAACTATAAAAGTCCGAGTGAGAAGGTAGCTCGCTGTGGTTCAACTGATCCTGCGTGACCCATTCAGAAAAACAGGCTTTGTTTACGCTGCAATGGTACGCTTTCAAATATTTCTCGTAATTGCAACCAGTAACAAAGCAATCCGGTTCCTGGAAACCGGGTACGTCGCTACACACGGAGACCGACAAAGGGACATGACGAGCCTGACATCTGACCTATCAAAATAACACTCGTAATAATTCGTAAGTAGCTCGATAGGGATAGGCTGATTCCTCCACTTCAAACCCACCGTCGCGTAGTGTGTCGAAAATGGTGGGTGGTGGATTATAAAAACTGTCTAGATACCTGTAAACGGTCTTTGCAATGCATGTGGCTTGGTGCCGATGCAACATACCCACATGTTTCAATTGTTTACATGTGGTGCCCGCCATTGGCCCATCACTGGCCCGTCACTTGTCTGCCACTGGCCTGTCACTGGCCCATCACTGACCCGCCAATTGCCGTGATGGTGGCTGGAGCTCGCTCTGTGTGGGACAGACACTGTCGTTGTGGCATCAACATCCAAACAATTTCCATGATCACCTGTCGATTGGACTTCAAATGTGTCATGTATTTGCTTACTATTTTCTTCTGAAGGAACGACCATTAATATCGATAATGTAGCAGTGTGGGGCAACTGTGTTCTCTGCTTATTTCTGATTGCCATATTCCTGTATTTCTGGTACTCCAACAGCCTCGTTTACCAATAATCTTCTTATGCGACAAGCTGATTCTCGCCACTTCCAATGATGAAATGACCTTGTCCATCTGTTGTCTGTTGGCGTTCAAAGTCTACTTCTCACTTCATTAAGGGGTAGTGCCTTGATCAAGCCTATTTCTATCTCCTACGTCCATGTATCGATGAGTGCCTAGGTAATCTGAAGTCTATACTCTGTTTTCTTCCATTGTGTTATGCAAGTGAATTAGGTTCGTTCTGTAGTGGCGACAATAGATAACGGCATTTGCTGGAAGTTGTAAGGCGATAATGGTCCTCTTACGTAGCATAGTAAGATTCACACAGACGAAAGGACTGTGGCTCTATGGGGTCCTATCTGGCAATGAACTGATGACGATACGTAACACATTCTCCTTTGATTATAATACATCTATATGTATAACTATATTAAATGTGTTGGTTATAACATTACATGATAATGGTGACTTTTGATAATGAACGAAATAGAAACAATGGTTATGATCAAGTGTGAGTCGGCAATAATTTCCTCAATTTCACCGATCAATGGGAGAAAGAAATCTAGGCTAATATTAATCACATTCTTTGATGTCATTCCTTCCTCCCCGCCTCCCTCCCTAACTTTCTTCTCTCTCGCTTCTTGCTTTTCCGTACCTATGCAACATACCCACATGTTTCAACAGTTTACCATATGTAGTGGTGTTGTTTTCCAGACTATTTTCAACAGAATTTAGGAAGATTGAACAAGTCAAACCAATGTCTACTTCCCATACCTCAGCCACACATTAATACTGATTTCGCAGTGAGTTCAAATATATGAATGATGGTACTTAAGCTGTAGCTATGGTCTAGGGGGTATATTCGGTTTGCACATTCCTTTTAGTATATTTGTCGAGAATCGAGATGAATATTTATCACATAAACTTACAACTTTTGTTCACGGCAACCTCTACCCCGGAAATGACGCCCCATAATGCAATTTCAGTTTCACTCACCACAAAGCTGCCGGTCCCGGGGGAAGGGGCACTTAAGTGTATAGAGATAGTATACATGTGCCGCGCGACGAGGTATGTTTTTCTACCTCCAGGCTTGTACGACGGATTTTGTTGGGCCTAGTATATGTACATCGAGGCAAATTTTTTGTCATTTTTACCTTGTACGACTGGTACTGGTTTTGGTGTCGTGCGTCACACCCCTACTCAGGACAATGCCAAATCAAAAATACGTCTTGCATGGCTATACTGTTTGCAATAACTAAGTTTGGAATGTTAATTACTATAACTTGATCATGTCGGCACATGTACTTGTTAACTTGTTATGTTGGTCAGACGCGTTTGTTTATATTTGTTGTTGTGTACTGACTGATGCTTTTCGTAAGCTATACTATTACATCAAAGTTTATACTTCAAACTCATTGTGGCCTGATTTAGGACACTATTGTTTTGATGACCATTAAATATATACGCTGCGTAAGACAGAATGTGAAAGCTATAGGCTTGTGTTCTTAACGTGGGGCAATGTCGAAATAAAGGCAAATCGCACGTCAATAAAGTACGATCACATTGTAAACACAAACAAAGAAAGACTTTTTGGGTTGGCTTGAGCATCATGAGTGAGCCCCCTCCATAATGGCTCGTCTGTGATAAATATAGCTGTAGCCATTGAGAATGCGCGATGTCCAATGCCTTCACCCGGTACAGCAGTTTGCATACAAGATATCGCGTTGCTGCTGGTTATTTATATGACGAATAAGTACCTAAAATAAATTGATATAACCCATCGCATGTATCTACGAAAATGTGTCCAAAACGTCGTTATGGTTGGACAATTTGAAGTTGACGAGTCTTTTCGACAAGGACCCACAGCACGCCCAGAGCTCGCTCGAATTGCTAGGCGTCAGAATAGTAACACCCGAGGCAAAATTGACCAGGTTCTGAAATCACTAGTATATGGTGATTGAAGTTGTTACTTTCTACCTGACCAGACTTAAGCCTAAGGTGACCCGTACCTTGTTAAGTTGCCAACCATGGAAAAGTCGTTTCACATTCTCTGATACCTTTCGGTATGACAATTATCACGAATCCACTAAGCCATGCATGGGAACGCAACAAATTTAGAATTGTCATGGATAAAATACCAAATGGAGCATAACTCAATAACTCACGTATATATCACAATAACATCATACCATTGTTATATTATATTTCAGACTCACTCATGTAGCAGTTTCCCATGGCACGTAGACTCGACAATTAGCTCTCCGAATTTAGTTATTAGATGTAAATTGGTTATCATAGTTATTTCCACAATTCAAACTGCATAGGTAAGAGGAATTCAAAAGAATAGTCGAATCCCCGTACAGATACATCACTGATATCAATAGTCGCATGTACAGAAGGAACATGATGCAAGCACACAACACAATTGAAGCCCCCTATGTACAGTCGACAGCTGATAGTGGAAATAGCTTAGATGTCGATGCATCAACAGCAGCCACAATCACAGAGCCTGCAACACTCACTGAGTTGCCCCCAGTCACCAACATGACCAGTGGCTAGCAGCCAGCGGTGGCAGCACCAGTTGATCAGGCCAAACAGTCTTACGCATGCCAAAATATATAAGCTGTTACGTGTATCCGGTTAAGAGCCATTTGTTGTAGCCTTGCATTTTAAAATTTGAAGGACCTTAATGCTTGATCTCAATGGTTGAAGGCAAGTGTCATAGCTCTATATCGAGCCAAAAGAAGGCGCATAACTACAATACTGATCCACCAGTCCTATGCGCCCCTCACTGAAAGCTTATGGTGTAATCATAAAGCAGACAAACAAGAACAATGGATTTACAATGGGCAATGTATAGTTCTTCTATGGAATAAACTAAATTTAAAGCCTAAATATCAGTGTAATGGTTTCCTTACAATCTCGTTAAAATCCATATTGTGGCTATAAAACATCATGGATAATAGTGCAGGGGCGACAATGGTTGAACACCGCGAATTTGGATCAAAAATTCTAGCAAAATAAATACACAACTGAACAGGATATTCTACACCCCTATACATCGCATATACGAGTCTGGCTCCTGCGGTGTCCTTTCCCTACCAAGTTGTGTGTTGCACTGTTCAAGCAAATGTAAAGCTGGTAGATGAAATCCATTTACAAATTAGTCATTTTCCTTGGTTACCTCGGATGCGGGATAATAACTTAAGTGCTGTGTTATTGTCAGGTACACCAAAAATCAGATAACTTGATCATATTTCTGTTTGATAGCTAGCAAGAACAATATGCTGAAATGTCCAGGCATTTCGGAAGCATTCGGTTTTCTCTTCTACAACGTGTATCTCGTATTAAAAAGGGGAGGGGTAAATAAAAAAAAATCCCTTAAACAACTCTAGTCTGAATTATATTTCTGCGAAATTATGCTACACAATTAGAATACACAAGAGAAGTCTTAATGAATTAAGAGGACTAGGACGAAAAATACACGCTTGCCGTAAATAAGAATGTTTTGGATAGGAAGCATTTAGATTGATTATGGGAAGAATCCCACACTCCATGCAACACCCAGCATCATTTATGATATTGATCGAGACCGCGGTAGAGGTGGAACAGTGGCAGGAGAGTTGGTGAAATTTAAATAATCTAAACTATCCGCCCTTCCCTCTGGATCACACACGAGCTCGCTGTACTGTTCAGTCCTAAAATAACAGGCGCCGAAGTCTAAAGTCATCAATAATTTATTTCACTCATTGCACGAACTGACACAGTTACAGCACAGACTTTGTGTAAAGGTTTGAATTAGTTCGCTTAACACCCCTGCTCCTGAGCATTGTTGTGTAGAATAGCTGCCTTTGGCACTCGACCCACGACCAAAAAAAACAATTAGTTTGTACCTTAAGCAGACTGGCTGCTACAAACAAACGCAGACCAGCACTCTAAAATGACGATAATCAAGCCATCCAATACTCAATTATAATGATCACTTTATGGGTGTCATCACGAATCTGTCGCGCACAGCAAAGTCATTGCAGACACAACACAAAATATACTATTCGCCAGAGATATACCATAGATAACGCACCCACATTAGAACACCAGAGCTAGCTTGAAGCAAAGATCTACCAAATAACGCATATTTACTTATCAGAGATCCACTGTTCAATACGAATAGTCCATATATGTTACACCCAAGATATATAGCAGATCCACCATAAACTACGCACTCCTTATATAGCATACATCCACCTTACATTGCAGACGCGCCATTCAACACATGTTCTCCCACCAGCGTACATCCACTTTATATTACAGCTCCACCATACACAAAACACTCCTTATATAGCATACATCCACCTTACATTGCAGACGCGCCATTCAACACGTGTTCTCCCACAAACGTACATCCACTTTATATTACAGATCCACCATACACAAAGCACTCCTTATATAGCATGCATCCACCTTATTTTGCAGACGCATAATTTAATACATATTTTCCCACCAGCAAACATTCACTTTATATGACAGATCCACCCTGCCACCAATATTCCCTGGACAGCTCGATAACTAATTGCTACAATTGACACGTTTTCACCAGAATGACGTCATCTTAATGCATAGTAATACACCGGAGTTGGATTGCTTTTGTCATAGTCTAAATGCGATATAATGAAATACATACATTCTGGCTTGTTCTATTTGCTAGTGAGGTAGTAAAGTTATAAACAGATATATGAATAATTGTAATTTTAAGGAAATTACCGGTTTGCAACACAATTAATCATCCGCATTTTAAAATTTGATGACACCCAATCGAAGAGTGGTATTCATGGTTTCTGACTTATAAATATACAGATAACAGTATAGACGGACAGGCAGAAAGGCCAGGACAGAGAGGTTTTTGTGTGATAACATTTAGACAGACAGCCCGTTAGTGTGTAATGCTAGAACAGATAACATTTTCGAACAGAGAGGTCAGGACTGTGTAATGCTAGAGTTCATTTAACATGAACATCATAACAATATAAGGCCAGTGCTCTGTATGCTTTCGAATATCGTGAGATTGATCCGAGATGGGAAAGAAATTGTTATTATCAACGATTTAGGCACCCATTTCATGCTCACCGATGTTTCTAGAAGATTGGATTTCAAAGAGTCTTTCTAACTTGCTTTGTCCCTAAGTATACCAAATCGTTTATTATAGTAAATTTAAAAACTAAGTATTGGTCTTTAAACCCATTAGCTACCGCTATTTAGGTTTAGAAGCGGGTTCCTAATCACATGCCTATAAGTTATACTCCATCGGCATGCAGACCCATGGATCAATAAAGAATTTCAGGGAAAGTTCGCATATATACATGGCAAGCATTTTGAAAGGTGAAACAATATGTAGACACAGCCGCTTTTGTGAGGCAACCGACTCATGGTTCTCAGTTTAGCACATTATTACATATTAAACATCCCACAACGTACAGCTAAAAAGACAAGTTATTGTCCAATCAATAACACATCTAAATTGTTCCGTGAACTAATGGTGTAATATAAAGGGCTAGAGGATATTCTGACATTTTCCCTACCTAATGTCTTAGCAGCAAAAGTCATTCTAGGCTCACCTATTTCACTGAATTATCGGTCCACTCGTATTACGCTGGAGCTCGAATGCTACCTTTATCTAAAATTGGCGTTCTCTTGATTCTAGTGTCAAGATTGCCTTTTAAAGAGATACTTAATGGTGCGACATTTACCTCGAACATAATTGGTAAGTAGCAATGCTTGTTGCACATAATGAGCATTGTTCATATATTTTCACCTATCATCAGCTCTCAGATAGATATCACACGGGACACACGGTGCTCCTATTTTACTGAAGCAACCTCAGAAGTAGAGTGGACATTGCAATGTCGTACTCACGCAAATAACAAGCGAACGGACCGCCATAGCAAAGCAAACGTACCAACAATCCCAGTCTTATCAACTTGACTATTTGTTGTCATCTTTCTTCAGTAGCAAATTTAGCCAAAACGGATGCGAGTTTCTTGTCGTTTCAAACAGAGTTAGGGATTCTGTGTTGGCGATAAGTAAGATTCATTGAGCGCAGCTGTGTCTCCAAAACTCCGTTTGTGAAACGTGTACTTTGAGAAGTTCTACTGTAAATTAATGAATGGCGGAACTGATTACGACCATCACATAAACATGTATGCCGGTGAGTAGCTATGAGCATTGCATTGACCTAATTGTATTCACATGTAGTTTGTTGAAGTTGATGCATTATTGCAGCAATAAGATATTTACATTTGAGTTACCTGTTTGACATCGCAGGTGTTTGGAAAAGAGAGATTTTGCCGAATTCGTACCTAAGTTACAACGACATCTGTCGCGTGACTTTTGAACGAACGAATATTCTTGGTTAGTTGTAGTGTGAAAGCGCGTGGCGATAACTTTTTAAGGTGGCAATTCATGATTGGTCAGGAAATCTGTTTATCCACAGTGATTGGTAAAGAAAAACTGACGCGCGCTAGTAATTGTACCAGCGTAATTCAGTTTAGAAAAGCTAATGTCAATAGCAGCTATGTGGAGATTTTCAGTATCTGTCGCGTGACTTTTGAACGAAGAAAAAAAAGAAAGCTGGCTGCATGTCAATATATTTGATATATTGATATCAAATCTGTTCCACAGTGATATTAAAGAATCATTATCAGATAATTCATAGAAATATGGCTAGTTATTCACAATATATATATATATATATATATATATATATATATATATATATATATATATATATAGATATATATATATATATATATATATATATATGCATATACATATATATATAAATGTATATATATATGTATATATATATGTATATATATATATATACATTTATATATATATTGTTTTATATATACAAATATATATGCATATATATATATTCATTTATATATATATATCCGTATATCTATTTATCTATTTATATATAGACACATATATATAAATGTATATATATATATGCATATATATATGCATATATTCATACACATATTTATACAGAAATATAAATATATATATACATATATATACATTCATTAATTAGTGTGTTCATTCGCTTCATATGTCTTTCATTGGCTGCAGCCTAATAAATTATTGTCTTATTATGTCTTCCAACGATAGTTGGAAGACATATTGGTTTAGCCAGTATTTTTATTTTTTTTTTTTTTATTTTTTTTTTTTTTTTTTATTTTTTTTTCTCCAGTCAAGGTTTTTCGGGCTTTTCTCCGGAACGGTTAAACATATCAACATGAAATTTTGGGGAATGATAGATCAAGTTGAGACACAACTGGCGATCAAATTTGACGCGCATGCGCAGTGTTGGAGGCTTATGGGATCGATTTTTCGTCGATTTTTTCCCCCATTTTCTGTAACTATCTCCTCCATAACTACTGCAGTTACGAACATATGAGTTATATGGTTGTAACAAGCAATTATCGTAGCATGGAATAGGCGAAAAAAATACTTGTTTTTACCTTTTGTACTTTGTATAATGACATATATTTTAGAGTACCTATCGCGATTTTTGCTACGAGTTCTCTCCTCGCTGATATCTCTGAAACGGCTGTATTTACGGACATGAAATTTTGTCAGTATTTAGAACTTGGCCTCGTGATAATGATTGTAACAGTATTTTTAGCATTCACAGTAACAAAAAACAGTAAAAAGGACGATTAGTTTCAAGGTTTTCTACTGCAGCAGCTTAGCGGCAGGCTAACAGCAGTTTCGTGTTTAAGTAGGCCAAACCTTACGTAATCGACCAGAGCCTTGGCTGGGTTTGCATCGACTTGGGTAGGGGATCATGTCAAAACAGGCCAAACCTTACGTAATCAATCAGCGGCAGCATTCATCGCTTTCGCGGTGTATTGACTTGGTTAAGGGGTCATGTCAAAAACATCTAAGCGGCAGCAGCTTGTGATCTTATAATAGTGCGCGTTACCAGCTATTATCGGTCCGTGTATATACTGTCTTTATGTCTCAGCGACAGTGTGGGTTAGCCAGTATTTTTTTTTTTTTTTTTTTTTTTTTTTTTTTTTTTTTTTTTTTTTCCAGTCAAGGTTTTTCGGCTTTTCTCCGGAACGGTTTTAACATATCAACATGAAATTTTGGGGAATGATAGATCAAGTTGAGACACAACTGGCGATCCAATTTGACGCGCATGCGCAGTGTTGGAGGCTTATGGGATCGATTTTTCGTCGATTTTTTCCCCCATTTTCTGTAAACTATCTCCTCCATAACTACTGCAGTTACGAACATATGAGTTATATGGTTGTAACAAGCAATTATCGTAGCATGGAATAGGCGAAAAAAAAACTACTTGTTTTTACCTTTGTGTACTTTGTATAATGACATATATTTTAGAGTACCTATCGCGATTTTGCTACGAGTTCTCTCCTCGCTGATATCTCTGAAACGGCTGTATTTACGGACATGAAATTTGTCAGTATTTAGAACTTGGCCTCGTGATAATGATTGTAACAGTATTTTTAGCATTCACAGTAACAAAAAACAGTAAAAAGGACGATTAGTTTCAAGGTTTTCTACTGCAGCAGCTTAGCGGCAGGCTAACAGCAGTTCGTGTTTAAAGGGCAAACCTTACGTAATCGACCAGAGCCTGGGCTGGGTTTGCATTGACTTGGGTAGGGGGTCATGTCAAAAACAGGCCAAACCTTACGTAATCAATCAGCGGCAGCATTCATCGCTTTCGCGGTGTATTGACTTGGTTTAGGGGTCATGTCAAAACATCTAAGCGGCAGCAGCTTGTGATCTTATAATAGTGCGCGTTACCAGCTATTATCGGTCCGTGTATATACTGTCTTTATGTCTCAGCGACAGTGTGCACTGGATGTCCCGGTGCAATCAAAGCGGGTATTATATATATATATATATATATATATAGATATATAGATATATACATATATATAGATATATACAGAGATATATAGAGATATATAGAGACATAGATAGATATAGAGATATATAGGATAGAGAGAGAGAATATAGAGATAGATATATAGATACAGATATATAAATATAAGAGATATAGAGATATATAGAGACATAATAGAGATATATAGAGAGACAGAGATATATATAGAGATAGATATATAATAGAGATATAGATATATATATAAATATATAAAATAAATATATGATATATAGATACATGTATATATATATATATATATATATATATATATATATATATACTATATATATATATATATATATATATATATATATATATATATATATCATATATATATTTTTAGAGATATATATGTTTATGGTATATTGTTGGTACCGTATTGCTGGTCGTCCAGGCTTGTCGTTGGAAGACATGCCGTGGGCGCATGTGCCAACTCTAAGTAGGCCAAACCTAAA
>CM067357.1:14903455-14962826 GCA_034190875.2 Urechis unicinctus
AGGATCTTTTACATCCCTTTTCAAAGATGTGACCACCATTTGTACGTGATCATCCGAGTCACGAGTCAGGTTGTCACACCTTGAAGTCGAACCCACAGCCTGTGGATCAAAAGGCAAAACAGTAAACCACCAAGCCACTGAGACCGGCTTAATGCCATTCCCTCGGCTTTTTATTGACTTGGTTAAGGGGTCATGTCAAAACATCTGCTAAGGGGTCATATCAAAACATCTAAGGGGCTGCAGCTTGTGACATCTATCGAAAAATAGTGCGCGTTACCAACTTCCCTCGCTGACATCTATCGTAAACGTGTGCTGCGCATAGGGTTTCGTAACAAGGCGCAATCACAGACCCGATTGCTTGCCATTGGAAGACTTGCCGATGGCGTGCCTGCCGAATCTAGTTTGAGTTCTTTGAATAACTACATCCTGTCTTATTGCTAATGATATACATGCTTATTGATTAACGGCTGATCTGCTGCTTTTATGCACATCATGTTGCATCATTAATTGAACGACAACAGCTTTTCACTGATACATTATGTGTATTGGTACGGGCTACAATTTCCTCGTGGTGATCAATAGGCGGTGAGGCTGCTGGAAACCCGAGGATATTTGTCTGTTTCGTCGCAAATAACTGTCATGGCGCACTGGCATATACACCTGGACCCGCCGTACGAGATAAAATCCCCACCTGCCTTCCTGTACATGACGTATTGTTATGTAGTTAATGTAACTACTCTATTACTTTTTGAACCACGTAGCAATATGTTAAATACCCCTAACATTGGTGTTAGTCATGAAGAGCGATGAATTTGTTAGGATCAGCTTGTAGGGCGATGTAATCTTCAGTAGCTACTGACCACGGGCGCGACAGACACGGCGGACAATACAGGAGGTCAACAGCCTGGCAGGACCAGGCTGTTGACATCCTGTATTGCCAATAGCGCCCAGCCGAGTGCTATATATCGTGCATACATAATAAGAACCCATCCCGGTGACATTGGAGCTCCATATGACGAGGTTATTTTTGTCTGGTCCTTATCAGCAACTGTCGCTCAGAGTAGTCATTTATATTGGGTATGCATAACAATTGGCCATCCTGAATCATTTTGCGAGGTTATTTATGTTAACAACTTGGGATGACCCAATTTATCTGAATGTTGTGTATGAGGGGGTAAGATGCAATCGCTGGCAGGATTGAGAGTGCGGCCATGGGTCGGTTAACTTGTCTAAGCACGGGAAAGCTGTTCTTATTTTAGCTATCTAGCTATTTTATGCAAGTTAGGGGCTGAAAGGATGGAAGAATTGCTAAAACTATTGCTATGTCTTTGCACAAATCTACACGGACTTTGCTGCCCATACCAGAGGCCGTCTCTGGAAAACAACCTTAATAGAGCACACATGTTGTGTAAACGGCCTACATTTGAGGATCGATAATTTCCGAAACCATTGTCATGCCATGGAATAGATCCGGACCGACTTTGCTCCCCATGATACCAGAGGCCGTCTCTGCACACACAAAAAGAATGCCAGCTGCGTCTGGCACGTGCGACCCAAATCGAGCATACTTAAGGATGTTACCGAGCCGGTCTACTGTTGAGAATCGAAAATCACCCGTAAATTAACGATTATTTATTCCTATAAATCCATTGGGGAGCAAACACTTACCCATATCTAGATATCTTCGTATGATAGACTTGATACCTGTTTTTATACCCTGTCTATGCTGATCAACTGTAAAATGGTACAGAGCCACCTTCATGATTTGGAATTCAGCATAATCTCTACTGATGAGAGTCGCGCTGGCGACCTAAATGAAACACATAAAAGGATGTAAAGAGTCCACATTTAAGCATCGAACAGCACCCGTTTGTTAAGCGTCTGGGCTTTGAATGATCAGAGGAGCGCACTTGTGACAGGGGTGAGTGATATCCTATATTGTACAGTAAATTTACCTACATATATTGTTAACAATGATCAGCATTTATTAGATACCAATATAAGATAAGAACTCCTTCAGTTACTGACTCATTTTTATCCTCCCGCAGTAACAACTAACTCCCTACAACAGGTACTCTATGACTCCCACACATCCTCTCACAATAACTCACTAACTCAGTCGCACCCTCTCTCTCCCAGTTACGCGCTGACATAATCTCATATACGTGATTTGTGGCTGGAGGCTGTGAGCGAACGTAGTTGATGGGAAAACCGTATTTAGTAATTCGCATATCATTTAGTCACTGTCGCTGTTGTGGGGATGGTGCGTTAGGTTTCGAGAAATGCCCTTTGTGAAGACTCATTGACCTGGTTAGTGAAGTTAATGGAAACACGGGGGTAGATAGAGTGAATCAGTAAGGGTTATGATGCTCAGAAATCCGGTGCAGTGTGACAACATGTGGATTTTATGCAGGTGGCGGTAGTTTTCCATGAGGCGGTTAGGGAGGTTCAGTAATCTTTTGCAGATTTATTGCAAATAAGGTTCATGGGAATAATGAGTGCTGTTTATTGGTATGGCGACTGTATGGCGATTGATGTTAATTGATATTATAGCAACTTTGCACCCATCTTTATAGGAGACGGGTTTTTTTCGGCAGTATACGAACCACATGTGCTCAGCTCCTGATAACTACTGAGTGTTTGTGATCATACGAGGTCAATGCAGGCCTCCCTGCAATGCACTCAAGTCGTACTTTAACCAAAGATATTACAAAGGTTATTCCTGCAGTCAGTGCCAAATATTATAGGAGTGGCAGAGAATGAAATCAGGCACCATTACGCAATTGGTTGCAGTTCGGAAACTTCAGTGGTGCATCGTAGCTCAGTTATCGCCAGGGGTCGGCAGGGGTTTTGCTTGATACTATAACTATTTTACTACCAGAATGGCTTCCATATAACTGCTCTTGTGTAGACACGGTCAACTGAGCTGAACAGACGAAGAATCACTCTAAGCGGTTAAAGCGCCCATATCTTACTACAAATACAGAAGCATTGAGAACTAAAGGATTATTCGGGGACAGGCAGAAGGCAGTGGTAAGTATATATTATTCGTGCGATTTGGTTAATGAATTAGCATTCTTGTACCGCGGTTAGCTAATTGTAACGTATGACCGTTGACCTGTTAACGACTGTCTTGAATGGAAACACACTGACACGAGGTTCTACATAGACTCGGATTGTTGAGTATTGCTATGGTCTGACAAGGCCTAACGCAAGGTATGGCGCATGCTGTTATGCGATATGTCTGAGCCTAGCATTATCGGAGCCTCAGCTATTCCTAGGATATGTACTATCAGCAAAGAGTTATGGCTATGCTGCAAGGGGTTACTCCCGACAAAATACGTCAATACGCTGATAGAGGCGAACTGTTTTCCAAAGGGGTACCCCAGACCGGGTAATTTTTGTTTATCAAATTGACATTTATTTTGAACTGTACTTACTATTTTCGCTATTCATAAGCCTATTTTGCGACGTGTATAGGCAACGGCAAGGCTCTGCGAAGTGACATTTTTCCGCTCTTATCAATCGCAATGACGTCAGACCAGTATTCCCATGTGCATTTGTTTGGGTCATGAGCGTGAGGAAGCTTCGCCAACCACGACCCAAATGCTGTTTTTTATCATTAAATAGTAATTACCAAAAAATAGGTAAACTGGTTCAGCTTTGTAATGAAGTCCCAGACGTGTTTTCCGCTATTAGCCGTTCACAAGTTAGAGACCTCCACCTGAATTGACCCCTGAGGAGGTTAGTCCCTCAGGTACTCCCTCGGTAATGATAAATCAGTAAGGATAAAACAATTGAGCCGTCAGATAATCTATGTTTGTCACTAAAATGTTCTTTGTTAGATTCCAAACGGTTAATTTGTTACCAGAAACTCAACCGATCTGTGTCCCACTTTACTCAACAGATGAATCGACCCGAAGGCTGACATCAGCACTGCGTCTAGTTTCATTCAGTGTTCTAAGCTACGTCTGCGTTCACTGAGTTTAAACGTACCAGTGACTAGCATCGCAATACAGAAGTAAAGCATCAAACACTGCTAGTCTACATTCTTCCCAATATGTCTTATGTTAAAGGATACAGATATGGGATTTAACCAAGATGATGAGAGTGAATTGAAAAATCTCGACTATGTTAGATTCGTTTGGAGTGATGTGCATGGCATTGCCAGATCGAAGCTTGTACCAAGGCGTCATGTGCCGTCTTTCCTTAAGCATGGTATCAGCGTTTATCATGGTAAGTTTATTACGATCCCAGCTGGCTGAGTATAAAGGGCAAGGGAAGTGAACGTACTTTGGCGCAGGTTATTTGCGATCTTTGAATGTTGGTGACGTATATATTTCAGGCAACCAATTTCTTGGCCCACGTAGCCAGTTAGTCATATTCGACGAAGTTGAGGACTGGTTTGGCAATTGTCTGGAAATGCCCGACGTTGCGACACTCCACGTCGTACCGTGGGCGTGCCAAGCGGACAATGACGTCACGATTGGACAGGTGCTGTGTTTTAGGGAAAACGAGAAGACAACATGGAACCGTTAGCATTTAGTCCCCGCAGTCTTCTGGTCCGACTGACAAATGTACTTAAAACCGAATTTGTCTTGGAAATGATGTCGGGATGAGAACATGAGTTTATACTCTTGAACAAGAATACTCTGTCGCCAGTTACGGCAGGAAATGACGTCTATTGTACAATCCTGCTCTCTCAATTCGAGAAATTGTTTACGAATGTAGAGAAAAAGTTCTATCAAGTCGGCGTTGATATCGAAAGTATTATGCCTGAGTACCAGTGCGGTCAATTTGAATTAGTCACCCATGCAACATTAGGAATGCAAGCCGTGGATGCAAGTTTCCTCATGAAGACGGGTCTGAAAGAAATGAGCAGCCAGGAAGGGTTCATGGCAACATTTATGACAAGACCATCAGTCGGTAATGAGAACGCGTGCAGCAGCGGTACCCATTTCAACATTTCCCTGTGGCAAAATGGCTCCAATAACGTCTTTAATGACAACTCAGACTCCAGTAAAATGTCCTCGACGTTCAAGCATTGGCTATCAGGTCTCATTCTACACGCACGTGCGATCACTGCCCTTTGTTGCCCTACTGTTAATTGCTATCGCCGTTTACATCAACCATGGGCACCCATGATGCAAAGTGGGGAATGGACAACCGAGTAGCATTGCTGCGTGTTCGGCGTAGTAACTCCGGGAGCTTTGTAGAGCTCAGGTTGCCTTCTGCTGCGTCTAATCCCTACCTGGTTGCTTCAGCAGTGATCGCTGCCGGTATGGACGGCCTGAGACGGACACACGAGCTACCACTAGAGATGGATGAAGCTGTCGTTGTTCTCCCTTACTCACTTGAAGAAGCCTTGCAGGCGCTTGAGGGTGATGAAGTCTTGGTAGCAGCTCTGGGATCACAGTTTGTGACGGTCTTTTGCGAAATGAAGCGTAAAATTGAGATTAAAGCACTGCAAAATATCGACCTGAAGGCGAAGACTGGTGACGAAATGGATGCTGAGCACAAGATGTATCTTGAATATATATGAAGTGACATATCGAAACATGGCAAATTCACAGGCTGACAATAAGAACGAGTCGAAACATTCATGCGGGGTTGCAAGGCACATATGTTCTTGCTGGTAGTTGTGATCATTCGAACAGTGAAATGCAGGGACGATATGCTAACAACAGAAGTGCAGTAAATCTATTATAAGCACATTATCTAACATTTTACTTTTCTTGCTGTCTTTGTGTTAAACAGGTGTAATAAATGTAGTGTAATAATTTCCACAATTGATAGTGATTGATCATCCCTCAGAAATAAGAAATAATCAGTACGCGCGCAAAATACAGCCATAATCTAATGCAACGACCATTGCCTTTCGCGTGTAGCTATTCTTTAGAGGAACTGGTAAAGAATGTACTACATGAAAGGATGACCCTTGATATAGTTAAAAGGCTTCAATATATAAACAGAATATAAACAAGGTATGTAAGGCCATGCCTGTTCGTTCTTGATATTGTTGGTAGCTTATTGACTTCTCTGACCTTACTTCTACGTGCTCCGAGGCACACGGCTCATATATCTATATGGGGGCTGTTGCACTTTCGGAATTATTTGCGAGTGTTGCTGGTGCAGCATTCGGTTTTCATTACCATCATTGTACATAGGCCGATCTTGCCTAATGGCTCCCAGTTTGTTAGCTGTAGCACTAGCGATTGCCACTTAAAAGATCTGTGTACTGCACTCCTAGAAGAGCATGCAAAATTGGACTCATATTTCGCCGTTAATAGTGCATCCCAAACAACTGTTGACTATGGTGTATATAGGCAGTCTAATGTAATGCCGATTGTAAAGTAACCCCGCTCACATTCTTGCATTGCTGCCATCAGTCGCCGCTCATAGGAACTTGTACAGATGCATTTAGATAGAAATATCTAACAAAGGTTTGCATATATTTAAAATCATGCCAACAACTTAAGCCCAACCATACAAGAAAGGTGCACATTTTATGTGTCGCAAATGCCAAAAATAAGACAGGGGCCGAAAAATCAAATGCAGAAATAAATATCATTAAAGATGCTAATTCATTGAAGGTGCTTCAGAATGATATTATTCTTTGTCAACGAATTTCATGCTAGGACGCTTTAGATTGACGTGAATGAAAATGCATAGTTATTTAAATGCTATCAATCATATATAGGCCAAGTCCCTATGTGTATAGCAGAATCCATAAATAATCCTATTGGTGTTAACAAAATATAAACGCCAGGGCCTGCTATGTAAATGTCCCGAGGCGCAATATATCTGGACATCAATCTATCCTTGAGATCAATACAAAGTTACACACTATAAAAGCGGTTGAGGTGAATGCTGCAAATGATTCAAATGTATTTTGCCGAAAATAATTTTTGTGACCTCTTTTTTGAGTGGAAGTGTCACATTAACTATGAAAAATGAGCGTTCTGAGGTCTGTGGTTTGAAGTACCGCCACAGTTGAAATAATAATAAACATGTGTCTCCGGATGTGGCCGATGGCACAAGTCGACATGATCATATGTATATTTTATATTCGCAAGCAGCTGTCACTGTTTGAAGCCGAGAACACCCCCCATATATCCTCCCTGCATAAGAGAGTTTAAAATCGGTTCCACTGGATTCTAGAAATATAACTGAGGAGATATCCGGCGGTTTGGTAACGTGTGTGAACGTTGCTGCAGTATACGATGGGTTAGTATGGATGATTATAGCATGCAGATCTTTATCGTGTATGGTAGCATGAACGGATTCTAGCAGTATGCCGACTTAACGATTTGTCAACAGTAGGGCAGAGGACTATAAAATATTTTATGCCAGCAGTTAACTATGCTGTCGTTCTTCATGCATGCAGACCATTCACATTAGGCTAGATCCTTCTCGATAGGAATACATTTATGACAACAATTCTCAGAAGATTAATATAATTTGTGAGAAGAGTTGAAAACAGAGTTTGGACGTCTAATCAGATGCAGGGGGATGTGTACAGATTTGATATGTACATAATGTACATACATACATTCATACAAGCATACGTACTTAAGTACATACATACATACATACATACATACATACATACACACATACATACATACATACATACATACATACATACATACATACATACATACATACATACATACATACATACATACATACATACATACATACATACATACATACATACATACATACATACATACATACATACATACATACACATACATACATACATACATACATACATACATACATACATACATACATACATACATACATACATACATACATACATACATACATACATACATACATACATACATACATACATACATACATACATACATACATACATACATACATACATACATACATACATACATACATACACATACATACATACATACATACATACATACATACATACATACATACATACATACATACATACATACATACACATACATACATGCATACATACATACATACATACACACATACATACATACATACATACATACATACATACATACATACAGAAGATACACATACATACAGTTGACATACATACATACATACATACATACATACATACATACATACATACATACATACATACATACATACATACATACATACACATACATACAGTACATACATACATACATACATACATACATACATACATACATACATACATACATACATACATACATACATACATACATACATACATACATACATACATACATACATACATACATACATACATACATACATACATACATACATACATACATACATACATACATACATACATACATACATACATACATACATACATACATACATACATACATACATACATACATACATAATACCCAGATACATACGCTCAAACACACATTCAAGCGCCCGTTCAATCACCTACACCCATTCACATACAAGCACACTTACAGCCATTCATACTTCAGCACACGCATACAAACGCACGTACAATCCCCACGCACACACTCTAACATTCGCATTATCACTCACACCCAGGTTGTTGCGCTCAAATACGATAACAAACACATGTACAATCATTTATATCCATGTATGAGTCAAGAAATCGTATAATCATTCGATTGCAGATGCACTCGCTAAAGCATACATACATTCACATGTGCAGCCATATAAAACAGCCATCTGTGACTATCCACCGCAGACAAACGATTCTTTATCCACGACAGAGGCTCGTCACATATGCACAAGTAAACCGGGGTCAATGTTCAGAGATGTTCAACGGGCAGGTCTACATGACACCAACATGCCAAACCGCTAAAGAACCACAAGTACCTATGGGCGAGGGCACTTACCTATTGCGTGAGCGTAAAAAAAACATCGGGCGCACAAGGCAAACATGATTGGCAGATGGCTGCAAACAATTGAGCCCTTCAACGCACTGCCAGTTTTGATATTTAAAATATTCTTAGGCGCGGACACGGCCCATGAAGATAATAAGTCTACATCAAAACTTTTGATTCATATTATTTAAAATGTTCCTTTGTCTGGTAAAAAAAAATTGTGATTCTTACCCCCTTTTTCGATGTATGGGTAAGTTTTGTGTGTATAAGCCTCTGATGAACCATCACGCTTGGCGCGACCGTGACGCGCCTATTGCGCGAAAGAGAATTCGATGGCACAATGGTATATCCACCCAAATGTGGGCAGCATGGATGAGTGCTTTGTGAGAACATGAAGCAGTTTTTGTGTCAGGCCGCTGAATGAACACCTGGTGGGGACTGCTACCTGAGCAAGTACACATGGAATATTCATATAATGCGGTACAAAGATTATTACTAGCTTCGTAGCTTAATTACGTAATTGACTAATCGGTCTGTGTTATTTGTCAGACACAGGCCATTCATTACTGGCGGGGAAACGTATATATATATATATATATATATATATATATATATATATATATATATATATATATATATATATATATATATATATATATATATATATATATATATATATATATATATATATATATATATATATATATATATATATATATATATATATATATATATTATATATATGCATATATATATATATCTATTTATGTATATATATATATGATTATATATATATATATATATATATATATATATATATATATATATATACATATGTGTGCCTATATATATATATATATATATATATATATATATATATATATATGTGCGTATATATATATATATATATATATATATATATATATATATATATATATATATATATATATCTATATATATATATATGACATATGTGGAGAGAGTTTCAGCCAAACGAAATGCATGACATGACATGCAAGGAAGCACACAAAAAAGTCGTCCGAAAGTTGCATTTGTGGATAGAGTTTGAGCCATTCTGGACATGGACATGGGTGATTTGATCAGAACCGATGCAGGACAGATATGAGCATAGAAGAACACATATAGAAAGTAAGCCCCATAAAATGGATGGGAAGTATTTCAGTCAAATCAAGTACCTTATATGCAAATGCACAGCGGGGAAAGACACTTTTTAGCAACTAATCAGACATAGTGACCATCTGCTATAGCGCATTAAGAAACACATAGATAAAACACTACATATGCTACATATGGGCGTTATTGTGTTCATACCAGATTAGTATGTATTGTCATGTTGCTATATGTCACCTCTATTCTGTTTAATCCAGTTAAAGATTTTCTAAGAAATCTCGGAAGAACATCTTGTATAGATTCTGCGAATTTCATTGAATAAGCAGATCGGATTTGGTTTTATTTGTTGTTTGAACGACTTAGTTTCATGAAATCGATTCATATTTTGCAACAACGCACAACATGCTTCAGACACATCAAATGCCAATAGACTATTCATAACGCGTACGTTGTTCAATTGGTTGGCATCTTGTTGTAGGTAATGGATTTGGTTGCATTTTACTGGAAATACAAAATGTTGTATTCACTGGGCTGATATCTTGTTGTATTCACTAGATTAATATCAGCGTGTTGACATTATGTTGTATTCAGTCAGTTGATATATCTCTGTTTCTACCCTGAATGTCATATTCTGGACTTACCTTATACGGGAGCAGCACTTCATGCCACGTATAGTTCATGCAGTAGTAAACAAGCAAGGGTTAGGCAAGTAGTAGTTCACATTACATTGCTAGCCCATGGCAACGCTGGATTTGCTAGCTAGGATCATCAATCGTAATTCCTCAATAGCTGCGTTGTAACTATTAGGAAAGCTCCCAACAGAGTGGCTGGTAATGACTTCGCTTAACGTACCATCCATGTTTTAATGTATGTCACCGGATCGATGATGTAGTCGAGTATTTCGTGCTGGTTGGTCCTCTAGCAGTGTCTAATGTTAACTATATATGATGCAAGGTAAGGTTTGTTCTCCACTACTATAGAAGTCATCTGCACTTGTTAATACGATCAGTAGGGAATATGGTTTATGATGTCAAGTCGCAAAACTAGAAGCGATCAACATGCATTAATGATGAACGCGTCAGATCGGTTATTCTCATCCACATTCATCCAAATCATTAAACGTACCTGAAAGCAAATGGTATTATCATTTTGGTTACTGGGGTTTTAGGAAGTTCTTCTCACCTTCTTCTGAATGCAAAAATTATGAAACGTACCGCCACCTTACCAAAGCGAGCATGCTTAATGAGGCAAATTATATCAATGTGAGATATCAACTTGGTTGTCTCGCCTTGGTGTCTGACGAACACCCATGGCAATTCATGTGCAGTGCGACGCCTAAAACACGCGGAGTTAAATTTATTTTGTACGTGAATAGAACGATGTCATTGAAGCACGGGACAATTCGAGTGTTATCAGATCAACCCAATAGACGTATTGTCATAAAATATTCATGTGATGGCAAATTGCGTGACCAACTATGAAAAGTAATCGTTAAGCTTTCATGGATAATTTTATTCGAATAAAAATACCACATTACATGATATATCAGAAGCTTAGATTATGGAGACCAATAGAAAAACACAGAATACAATGTGAAGGGATTAATACCATCAACAACGAATAAATGTTTTGAAATGATCGAAATTCTTTAAGGCGCAAGAACAATAGTTCATGCTATAGTTCTGCCTTTAATTTTGACAGCAGAAGTCACATTAATCCCAGGGTAAGTGATTTGATGCGACGAATAAAACACTTTTAGATCTTGATATCTCAACAAGTCGTGGTACAAACAGAAGAAAGCAGGATATGACAAGGGTATCATGAACAATAACACAAAGTAACAAACATATTCTGTTAATAACCATGTTGTAGGTGTTTCATCTAAATAATTCAATTTAGCATTGTTATATTTAGCACAGACTGCTTCTGCGTACATCATCGATGTTAGGCTGGATGTTTGATACACCGCGTGCTGACCGTTACAGAGGTACTGACACGATATATTGCATAGTGTGTCATGTAACTCTAAATTGGCAGCCATTGCAAGGCAGTTTTGGTTACCTCCCGAGTTGTTAGGCTGACCAGGCACCCATTGCAGATCAGCATTCAGTCTGGAGATGACCGGGTTAGCCCATATCCAACATCCCTCGTGCTGTTCATCGGTGCCTGACACGAGGACATGATCTGTCTATCAAGCATATCACACAGAACACCAGACCGCATTAGTTGTTGTTAATGGTAACGACACCATGCAGACAGCCTCCACGTATGTATAACGCTGTCACAGAAAGGGGAAGTAGGAAGAAATATCTGCCTTCCTTGTTATTGACATGAAACAACAAGTTATGACAGGGTTACTGTGCGGGCGGTTGTAATGTTTATATGCCATAATGGTTTCATGGTTCAGGTTAAGACTTACCCGTTGACCTAACGGTTGAAGCCAGGATCGTAGCATGTTCTGTTCATCAGCGCTAGCGATAGATTGCCAACTGGAAACCGTGACCGTACAAAGGACAGAGGTCACGAGCAGTGTGCCACGTGGCAGGACTCAGACCAATGATGTACGAAGATTCCAGTGTGTCAAGAAGCGCAATGTTTCCACTTGGCATCGGCACTGGTAATGGAGTATTCAAATGATCAGCGGAAATGTTGACATTAAGCATATAAGGAGTTATTTTAATGTTTGTTCCCGCATGTTCATAATACCAACTGTAAATTTCTGGTAAGCGTTTCACAGGCATATGTGCGCACCTTATTGGCAAATGCTTCTACGAATTTCACTTTTCGAAAAAATATTTGAAAAGCATTTCAGTCTTGACCGACATATTACCAAATACCATCGTTCCTAAGTGCTCGTTTACAACCAGGCTAGTGTCGTACACAGGTGACGTCAGACAATGTACACTAATTCTACATATCTGTCCCTTGTCGCACAAATGTCACCCACAAGGGAACAGTCTAAGGCGCATCCCAGGATTGATTCCATTCGCAGAGTGGTATCACTCCAGTAAGTTGGAACATTTGTATGGATTTGTGTGGGGGAAAAACTTGCGTCCACACAATAGCAGCATAGAATGCCAACAGTAACTAGAGCAGATCGTATGCTGACTGACTGATAATGGCAGTATGGCAAGTGCTACAAGTGTATCTTCGTTCACTGCACTTGATGCTGCCGCTTATTTTCACACTCTTTTATATTGCAGGTCGTGACACAAACATTGCCAATGCTCTTAAATTATAATTCATCGCTTCTGCTACCACGTGCTCAAAGCTGATCGGGAGACTGATGGATCTAGTCTGGTGCTTATATTTTCTATCTTTGTCAATGCCCTCTCTTGTTCAGCGCAGCCCAAGCAAAAGCAATTGCAAGATTTGAAGAATATTGTCGGTCAAATGAAATATTGATAAGTGTGACTTATGCCGAGCAAGCTTACACCCGACGGAAGTAATCCATCAGGACATACATTCCATACATGCAATGTCTTATAGCAATGTGGCGAATTGGCATTAAGCATGAAATCATCTTAGGAGATGACAAGAGAATAGACGAAGACAAAATCATGATTGTACAAAAAATGACGCTGAGTGTGGGATGAACGGCTCTGGGTCACTGGCAAATAATTGACGAACGCATTTAAGCAAACCATGAATGAGTCATCAGTTCTACCAGCTCATAGCAGATTGTATTGATGAGCAATGCTATATTTTGGTCGTAGTCTGTACCGACAGAGTTGGTCCTCTGACAATCAATTGTGTACACTAATAATAACCTAATAACACCATAAGGTTCACTTATTCATTCATTGATAATCTAACTCAAGTCAACTTTGGATATGAGTTGGACCATTGTTGTATATGTGGTACGATGTAGCTTTTAATGAATACCTTTGAAGTGAATTGACAGGAATTCTGGGACTGAGTAGAATCGGTAAGATATGTCAATGAAGCGGATATGTTAATTTTGCTAGCACAAACGAAATGAAGGCCCTTGATATTCTTCGCATTATGAATGGTTATTTCACATTGAAGGTGTATAAACAGGGAGCCATCTACCTTATGTCGAGCCAGTTTACACACACCGGAAGTAACCCATAAGGAGCACTGTCTTAAAGTGGTGTGGCTGAACGCATGGAATAATCTAAGGAGGTGATAAGGGAATAAATGCACGATTGTACAAAGGTGATGCTGGCGTGAGACGAGCGGGCCCTATGTCAACGAAAACCATGGATAACTAATCAGTTCTACCTAGTCATAGCAGCAGGTTGCTCCAAAACGGACAATTTCAACGCTTTTCCTTTTTTAATATGATACATATTCATTGGATAACAGATGTACATAAAGGCCGACACGGTCCACGAACATAATAAATATAAAATCATTGCTATCGTTGCACAATATTTCAAGGAAAACCATACATAATGGATGCTATTGTTCAATTGTACAAAATCAATATCGTGCTTCTTTGCTTCGAGAATGATATCGCAAGACATCAATATCTTTGCGTCTTGGCTGTCATTCAAATGGCCAGCGAATTTTGCTAACTATGAGATTGTGGTTCTGGCCACTAACAGCAATTAATAGATACCGCTTATGATGCAGTATATGAATGCTCAATTCAATTACATAATTGACGATTCTGCATGCTCCAATCGGGAATACAAATAAAATCAACATTTATGGTCAATCCGAAGACAAGGACAACACATGACAGGGTATGACAGCTTGTGTGATTTCTAGTCATTAGAGAACAAAGCGGGAGGAAGGGATTGGGAGGGAGGGAGGGAGAGCCATGAACGGACTAGGCTGGTAATAGGGACATGAACGATGGGAGATACATGGCAGGAAAAAAAGGGGGCCTGATAGGGAAAGGCAGAGGATGAGGGGAGAGAGGGCGCGAGAAAGAGAGAACTTGAGTTTGATGCAGGCACATTGAGTGTGTCAGGAAGAGGCGGAGAGGGTGAGGAAGTAATCGAGGCAGGAAAAGGCACGAGTTGGATCATAACGTTAGTGACGAGGAAGAGATGAGAAGGGAAGTGTCGAGGTTAAAGAAGGATCATAGGTAAGGATGGGATGGTTGTTTGGGACGGTTGCGAGAGTTGGGGAGAGGGTTGGAAAGTAGGAGAAATTAAAACAGTCTCTTGTTTTTGTTTCAGATTTTAGTGGCCCAAATTTGGCTTATGGGTCCTAAATATGAAACTCAATGGCGTAACTTGCCCTCGCACTAAAAGAGCCCATCTCTGCGCCGGCATTTATCATTTATTTTTCCAAAGAGTGCACCTTACATGGTATATGGATTACCTTTGGTCCGTTTTGTATAAGTTATCATGACTGTATGACAGTCACATCATATAATTTGTGACCTGGTGGATGCATGATGGCACCTACAATAACCCGAAGAACTCAATCTAAAAGTTTCAGTAGAAATAACTTCCTCCTTCATCGACACGTTTAATATTTCAGATCTATATAGCTATTATGTGGTACATTTCTAGTCTATTTTACTGGCATTAACCTAAAGCTAGTTCCTAGTATTTAGGGGGATAAGGATTGTTAACTAAAAAGACTTGGTATGATAATGTTTGGCATTGGCTTGATATGGTCATAATCGAAATCTTTTTAATATCTCACAGTGAACACCTCGAAGTTTTGCCGTTTATCAATCATAATGAAAAAGTAACTGCTCGTAACATGTATGTGCAATAGTAATGTCCTCGGTATTGCATTAGTCCAGCTAACATACAACTTATAGTAAGGTGCTATTGAGAGACTGCTAACCTCTAAAGGTTTGATAAGAAACAATACATTATATTTTAGTACTGCCCTCATTGATAACAATATTCATCGTTTGAAGTACCATATATGTTCTTACCTGACATTTTCCCAAATATATGTGTTCCGTTGCTGCTGTTGAATACCAGTTCTGGGTTCTTGACAGGTTTGGGTATGCGCAGAACACTGAGTCTGCATGTCTGCAGGGCGTCAATCGAGAAGCTGCCACAGCCAGATCCCATCTCTAAGCATACCAGGGCGCACTGGATCTGTGACTTTACTGGCATTGCTCGCACAATTACAAGGTTTTTAAACTGGACATTGGCATGAACTTGCTCAAACTGTTCCGATCGCGTAGAACAGTTTAACTGACCAATGCACAATATGCTCATGACAACAACCACCAAATGCATCTTGCTCTCACTGTTAGGCTTGGTGAGGCTACGTTTCGCTTAGTTAAAGTTGGCTTGGGCTGGTAACACATAAAGGGTCATAGAAATATTGAATAATTCGTATATACCTAGAAAGTTTTTTCATTCCCACAAAAAAACCCCATTATTAATTTCGCTGGCTGCTGTCATTACCCCTGCGCTGCGAGTGTTAACATGCACATACATGCAACGATCGATGTCGGTTGAAAAACCGATATACAGCGACGTAAAGTTACGTCAATTACCCAGACTAATCACCCTAGATATTATATTCACAGGGAGCTCTACCATAATATAACTTCTTATAATAACATGCTGTTATTGAATTGATATCATATTCAGCTCAATAGGCTTGTTATGCAATAACTAGTTACAGTAACCATAACCTGATTCATTATGTAACTAGCAGTTACCATTTTCTTCTAGATAGTAAGTGGCAACGATCATTAGGTAAAATGTACACGGAATACCCAAATGAGTCACATTAATCATCACGTGCGTCTGCAGTTATCTTGGTAAAAATGCTGCAGAGGACTACAGCAGACGTTGAATAGGGGCAATCGACGTGACTGACGAAGGGAAGCTTATTTTATATTCAGTGATATGAACGCGTTTTGAGAAGTAGGATTATATCTTGAATGTCACATCACCACAGCGAAAAGCTTATACAGTATCTATTGTTGTATTTGCTGGTTGCCGGGAAATCATACCAGTGACATCCATTTCACCAGAGTGAATATGAATGTTAAGAAATACCAAGGTCTAGTATTGAAGAAAGTGCCTTATTGTTGGTCGAACAATATCAAGTCGTGGGCACCGCCGCAAGTTGCAGGCAGCCAATGGGTGGATCCAGATCTCTTAGCAAGCAAGCCATCCGGTGTTAAAACTCACAGTATAACATACATCACGCTATCTTGGACGCTTTCTGGGCATGTTAACACTGATGTTTAAATGAATTCCTGTTTGTAGCACAAAAATATGTGCTCCCGATAGCACGAAATGTAATGAGCAAAAATAAGGGCGCACGCGCGTGTTTGTGTGTGAATGCGATTTTGTGTATGTGCGTACATGGGTGTGTGGGCGTATGATTGTGTGTTTGTGTTTCGCACGTGTTCCGATTGGGTACGTAAGCGAGTATATGTGTGGGCATGTGTGATCGTGAGAGCAAGCAAATGAAACCGTGAGTTAGTATGACGTGAGTGAGGGAGCGAATGAGTGAGTGAATGAGTTAATGATGGTGTAGGTGATTGATTAAGTGATTGATTGAGTGAATGCGTAAGTGAATTAGTATGTGAGAGTGAGTAAATGAATAAATATGTTAATACGTATATGAGCGAGTGAATGAGCGAGTGAATGAATGAGTGCAAGGTGATTGAGTGCTAAGTGTTCAAATCAGTGCATACGCGAGTGACTGTGTGTGTGAGAGAGTGAAAGAGAGAGTGTGCGATATGTGTGCGTGCGTGTGTGTGTGCGAGATTACGAATATTGACTAGTTCATGGAGCACTGGAAAGGTTCGCTATATCCCATATCGATTATATATTTGACTATTGCATGAGGACATGTCCCATCGAACTAATGCTAAATATTCAATTAGGGCTGGCTGAATAACGCATGCCGTTGCTATTGTCTATGTTGTTTTCAAAGACACGTGCCCGAACTTGCTGACCATGTTTAATATATACGTTAAATAGTGAAGCCCCAACTGCACGCTATCATTTCCCTTTATTCGTTTTGGTAGATGACAGAACAAGCTATGAATGAATAATGCTTCGAATGGGTTCAACATTTGACCCCATCAGTAGCGTTTTGTGTTCTACAGACGGTCAATAGTGCATTTCAACGCTCTGACGTTTCCCCATGATTGGTTTATCTTACGTTGAGCAGAGGTTATCAGTGCTCATGCGATGTACTGTATATTGACTTAACAAAGGACTTTATCAGGTAGTGACCACATTTAACAGAATTACCTATAACTTCCTATGTAGCATGTACGTACTCGCTACTTAACATCATAATGTTACTTCATTAAGGGAAAGTTCAAGATACATTTGAGTCCGCACCGTGTGTACATGTAGCACAGCGTAAATTACGCGTTGTTAACATACCCATCAAGTCATTGTTAGTTTTTCGGTATCCCGGACTAGCCATGATTCTCTACTTCATTAAGGGAAACACATTACAAGATACATTTGAGTCCGCACCATACATACATACACATGTCAACTACATAGCATACAGCATACATACCAATACATACATACATACGCATTGTTACACATTACATACATACATCATACATACATACATACATACATTAGTACATTTTACATACATACATACATACATATCCCATACACATAGCCATACATACATACATACACATACATATACATACATACACATACATACATACACATACATACATACATACATACATACATACATACATACATACATACATACATACACAGACATACATACATACAGACATACATACATACATACATACATACATACATACATACAGCATACATACATACATACATACATACATACATACATACATACATACATACATACATACATACATACATACATGCATACATGCATACATACCACGTGCAAAGTCTTATAAGCGCCAAGACTCAGTAATGCAGTGTCATCTATTGGTATCGTGTCATGCACTGGCAGCTTTATCCCAGCAAAGTGTGGATGCTATCTGAGATATGGGGAACTTGATACGAACACGATTATGTTTAGATTAAAGCAGGTATTTACATTGATATTTACACACACATATTTATTTTTTTTTGGGGGGGAGCTTAAATGTTGAAAGTGAGCGATTCGAAATTCAGGCACTGGAGTATTGGGTACACGCATCGAAATACCAAGATTTAAGAACCTATTATAAATAGGAACCAATGCACATATTAATGTGTGCAGTATATTGTTTCAACTATTAGCATGATGACCCATAAAGGAAGCATTAACAATACACACAAAGTCATAGACAGTTATTTATACCGATCTGGGAAAGATGCTGTCTGGTGCATGGGCCATTCATCCGCTTGATATGGATGATGTGGACGTAGATATGCTTTGAATATAGCGAATAAACATAACGAAATGCTATTGTGTGGAATTAGGATGACGCACACACCGTTGGGAACTTGGTAATCAGACGAGTTGAATATACGATATTTACTAGCTGAAGTGGAATACATGGTGCAAACTCGGGCATAGAAAAGGGAGTGCACACCACCCTGGTGTGGAATCCGCGGTATGATAACAGAATCATTTATGAAATTTCTGTTCGGACATACACCAACAACGTTGCTATTTCGACTTCCTATTGCATGTGTGGTGATATATGAGTAGATCTCCGATTGAGATATTTTACAGACAAATGTGCAGTGTTAGCCATATGAAAAAAGCAGCATTAGACGCATTATGTGTCACTAAGTTGTAACAGTAAAATGAATAACAGTGCGTAATATGTCACGGACAGGTTGCAATTTTCCCAAGCTATGGTCACTTCTTTCATGTACATTGTAACTGCTGTGATCGATATGGTTGATATAGACGTGTTTATGTTTTTATTCACGTACATATTTCATAAATAGTTACATTCACATGCCGCTGGGTAAAATCCATCTGCAACTTGTGCAACCTTGCGTGCATCTGGAGCATTGTTCTTAATTCTGCAAGTTGACGCGAGCGACCGTAGTATCGATGGCAAATAAGTAACTGGCAAATAAAATGAAAGGTTTTTCTCTTTTTTTTAAGGAGTTCACTATTAATCAATAATGCTTGATGTCTGATGCCCACAGTTGACACGCTAAGTGCTGACACATGTTCCTGCTAATGCTGATGATATGATGATGATAATATGATGATGATGATGTTCATTTTAAAACATTCACCCTTTGGAAAGTTAAATATATGGTTAAATGGTCTAAGGCAACATACATAATTTGTTACAGTTTAGATTTTTATCGGCAGCAGAGGTCATTTTCTGTAAATAAGGAAACATTTCGCGAGGAATTTACTGCTGTACATTAACGTTTGCAAGGTCGTTTCCTTCAAGCCAGAAACAGCCTTTCAACGCCTAAAATTAGTCGCCGACTATAAGCCGTAAGCCATTTCATATTCGTTCGCCGGGAAGTGTCTCTAAAAGTATAAGTTTGGGGTCAAAGCGGGGATAAAAGTGGGTTATGGCGAGTATTATGGCTTATTTGTAGATTGAACTTTATTTGATAAATTACCAAATATGTCAATGCTATGGCATATTACTTAATGTTGCAATGTTAGAACAAAATATAAATGGCTATGGAATATCATTGGCAACTTGATAAATGGCTGCTTCGCCAAGGACTATCATTTACCACGAATTAAATGTTATTTGGATCATCATGGACTGATGAGGCGAAATTTAGACCGGTGTACATTATACCTACACAAAGTGCATACATAAACTGAAGCTATTAGCCTTAGTGTTCGATACACCCGGCAGTCGGTCTCAAGTTGGAAATGAATCAACTATTGCATATCAATGTCTATGTCATGTCAGGTCTTATATCCGGTCTTCAAAATGCTTTTTGAATTACAATGCAAACCATGCTGTTCATACTGTGGAACTCATTTAACGCACTAAGGGTCTATCAGTGTGCCGACAATTGAGAATTCGGTGCATATACATTTTATATATCTTTGGCTTGAAAGAACGCTGACGAGCTTTTTGGGCGTCATCTGCCGTCTGCATAAATCAATGCAGACATGCACCAAACAAGTTGAAATGAACGCGATGTATTTGTATTGTAAGGAAGATAGGCGCTAACATATGTGTATACGCCATAAGACTTGCATGATTAGAGATCACAAAGCAGGCTACAACTATCAGCTGACTGCGACAAGCGGACAGCTGAATACTCACATATCAACATAAGTATCAAAATGTTTTATTTTAGCAGGTTTATATTCACTGTGTGTACAGGTGTGCAAGTGTGTATTTGTGTGTGAATATGTGTGCATATTTGGTGCGTGACACAGTGAATGTGTATGTATGTGCGCATGTGAGTATGAACAAATGAGTCCATGAGTGAGTCTGCAAGTGGGTGAGTCATTGAGTAATTCAGTTGACTTGTGCCCGATTGAGTAAACGAGTGAGTGAATAAGTACATGGCCATGTGAATGAGTGAATGTAAGAGTGGTATGTGTATGTGTGCGTGTGTATGTGTGTGTACGTAAAAAGTCCCATAACAGCAACATCTTTGATATAAACCTGAAATGTTGTATCTAACCATTGCTCAATATTGAAGTAGCGTTCATCGAATAACGCATAGCGTTGATTTCGAAGACTCGTGCCCGAACGTGTTAGACTGGATGTGTACACTAAGTCAAACAGTTGAACCCTAACGAATCTTTTTTAGTATATGTTAATGCATCTTTTCTGTATTCGTTAATGCAATTGACATTATTCAGATATTTCAATAATCAACACTCTCATTAATATAATCATTCCGCTCCCACAACCGGTAGACTTAAACCAAAGTAATGTAAATGACTTACGATCAACAAGGTGTGGTCAGTAGTGATATCGTATCCTGTCCTAATGCCAGCCGGAATTCTGTACCCCTTAATATATAGTTTCGTAGTCAATGCCAGTGCCAGGGTAGCTATAGCTACTGGTAATGCCAAACAAACACACTGTCGGTTGAGAATATACCTAAACATTGTGACGATTGATTCATGTCCAAGTGTTATGGGATATATGCATGTTCAGGGAATATGGCAAGGGGACCAGCGAGCTGCTCAGTGTTACACCTTATGCAAGCTATATATGACATAGCCGTTAGCGGTTGGTGGTCTGAAGAGAGGTTACAACGATGGAAGATTAGGTGGCTGCAACAGAGTATCATAGAAGGGCAGAGAAGCAGAGCTACGACATCGGAACCTGGAAGGAGTTTCGGTCTTATATTTAAGCACAAGGGATGTCATTGCAATGCAAACATTCGCCAAAGAGAGATGGCAATACCTAGTATTATGCACTTGACATTTTCTTTTCATTGTGCGTTCGCAGCAAATTTAGGTCGTTTTTGGCAGACATGCTGTTTCTGGTGAACGTGGCAAGTATGTCCCAATGAGTGCAGCTCTGTCGCCAGAGCAGCTGTGTACCTCCCAAACGATTCAAGTTAATATGTACGTGTGTGCCGTTAAGAAACAGTTCTATAGTAAAGGGGAGAATAGTAGGGAGCTGATTACGAGAATCACATTTATATGCGTGCAGGTTAGACCTAGGTAGGTAGCTAAGAAAATCGCAATCAACCTTTGTGTATTTCACATGCAGAGTCGTTAAAATGATGCCACAATACAAAGCACAGCAGCATGACGCTCATATTCATGTCATCACAGGAGTTTAGGAGAGAGAGAGAGAGAGTGACGAATTCACAACTCAAAGGTTACAACAACCACATGTTACCCCGATGTCGGTAGGAGAGGCCACGGATGGGCGACCACTTGGAACCTCAATGTAGTGGTGCTGTGCACAATGTGCAATTTTACCGATCGTTCGAGAGAACCTGTGCAACGCGATATACGCGCGACCTTGAATGCCTCTTTCCACCCCGACTTAATCGTTTATAACGATTTGCCTCACATCAACTGTCTTATGTTTTGAGCATTCAGAGTGATCTTTATGATCCTTTAACGGGTGAGTGGGTTTCTTTGATTGATTATGGATGTGCCAACGTCTCTTATTTTATACATTATGTCCACTAAATAATCATCCAGGATTTTACCACCAATGACAGTTAATAATGACAGGTAGGCATTACAATAAGGACATGACAAATGCAGGTTTGGTTTTCAAATATTGTGTAGTTATTTCGTGGGGGCTACAGAGCCTTCACACAAAATAGCCACTGCCAGGAACCGAATTATCTGAAGAATGTGTTCAATGTAATATTAATTGGATTCGACTAGTAATTGACCAATTAGTATGAATTTATGACACAGTTAGTTGTTTGTTAGTCATATTTGTAAAGTGAGTTCCAAACCTAGCACATCGCCATACTTGTGTTTCGTTCATTGAACCAATTACATTACTGGATATCAGACGCATAAGATTCTGAGCCAGACTGGTCCATCACCACTGACAGATTCCTCTAAAATGATGATTCCGACACACGATAATGCTTATTTTGCACACGGATGGAAGATGTCCTTGAATCACAGAACAATTCCTGTGGCATCATATCGCACCTGGAGATTTATTGAATCTTCAAATCATAAACTATAACGTGCATGATTATGTTTCTCTTGCAAAAGCAACTGAATCAAATAGTCATATGATGGCAAATTGCATGACCGACTGCCTTTGTTGTTATTTAGCACAGACTGCTACTGCGTGTATGATCGATGTTAGACTGGATCATTGATAAACCAAATACTGTCGTTCCATAGACCTCGTTGAACAAGCTAGAAGGGTAAAAGAATAGTAACACCTAATGCCAACAGTTTCAAATGCGTACTGTGTGATTAACACTGGTAGTATGATAAGTGCTTTAACTGTATGGTTGTTTACAAAACTTGGTACCTGCACTCACGCTCGCTTTGTATACTTATGGGCGACGCCTAAGACGCTAACTCTGCACAGCTAAAATGTGGTTTGTTTCGGACCGCCTAACTCGTGCCAGTTTAGTATTTGATCTAAGGTCCTGTCAGTCGATTTTTGATAGACGTATAATAAGCATAATATTTTCATTGATATGCCACCTGTATGAGTTAACAAGCAATGAGCTAAACTTATAATCTATTGTCCCAAACTTCCGTATCGTCTGTTCGGCTATAAGACAGAACATGTGGAGAGTTATAACCACCAATGCTATACTAGTAATTAAAAGCGATTATCGACCAGTCAGTCTGGTGTGTTGTCTGACGGGTCACGAAAATTATGTAACAGTCACCAGCGTTCTGAGAACTATGACAAAACACGTTGGTCAAACTATAAAAAGATCCATACCTCATTATTATTTCAAGGAGATTATCGATCAGGCAGTCTATGGGGTTAGCTATCGGGCAAAACCTAGTATGTAACAGCCACCTGAGTTCTGGGAACTGAGACAAAGTACGATGGTTAAATGTCAAAGCATATAATTTGAGCTATGCTATCTTTGGATGACTGCCCTTGAAATATTGATTAGACTGTAACCTATGTACGTTCCATGGGTGTGGGAATAATCTGAACATTTTTGAAATCATTTGAACCTTATTGGTTGGATTTTGCTTTCGTTAACAGCTGAATTAATTGTTTTGTACCAATTAAATGAATTATAATAAATGCTATTTTAATATCGAGTTTATGACGTCATTCGGCCCTCCTGTCAACGGAGGCGTGATTCTACCAATCTGTCAAAGTTTGTTTGTCTCTTGTTTGCGGGCTTTTAAGCCTTACAAGAACACAGTTGTGGTATTGTGTGTCTCATCAGGTGCTTACAGGCTAAGCTTTATACTGTAAGTCCGCTGTTTGGTTATATGTGTGGGTTCTTCTGGAGAATTATGTTTCTTCACTGTCCATTGCATCACTATGAATTTACGTTTTGTCATCATTATTGTCCCTGTCTATTTAATACTAATGACGTCTTAGCAGGACATTAGTACATTTGGCAAAGTCAAGGTTGGGGTTCAGAGGAACCTTAGAAATCGCTAATAACCACATAGATTACATAAAGCAGCTACTAAGTTTTCTCGTGTGACGTATCCTAATTATTAGGATGGCAAACAGTTAGCCTCGTCTTATGTGTGTTCATTTGTCATCCAAAATTGCATGCTATAGGTTTGACGACATGTCTATATTTTCGCCATTAAGTGTGTGCTTGGGAGCAGAAATGTAATTGGTTCCTGATCTTAGACCAGTTTAGGATGTGTTCCCGGGTCCTGCCTGTCAATTTCTCCAGAAAGAGGCATTGGGTGGCAACCTGATTGTGAAAGTGGCTACTTCTCAGATATACCAAGCGCACAATAATGCTCACAACATTTATCACACGAATTCATACAAATGTTCAGTTTCAACTTGAAGGAGTGTTACGCACTCTTAAAATGGACTCGACTCTAGGATGCGCGATAGAGTTTTCCCTTGTGGGTGACAGCTGTGGTAGCTTTTCCATCGGCAGAGAACAGATTTGTCGGATCAGCCCGCTACGTCTGATGTCCCCTGTACACGACACTAGCCTGGTGTTCAACGATGATTTTGGAACGATGATATTTGGCAACATGTCGGGTAAGAATAAAAAGCTTATCCGATTTTGTTAAATCATTTTCGTAAAGGTGAATTTCATAAAAAAATCTTCCGAATTCTGTTTGGAAAAAAATTCTTCGACTCATTCCTTATAACTTTCAGTTATGATAAAAATGACCTGATTTTTAACAGATATATGACACTCGGTAGACACTACAATACATTCAAAGCTAAAAACGGGTTTGAGCAATAATACAGGAAAGTGGATTTGTTTCAATTCGCCTTTATCGACTAATCTTCGATGATTTGGTGATACCAATAAAATGAACAGATTGTAAACGAGTCAATTAACCAGCTACACAAAAATGTAATTTAAAATAATGACCTGATCGCCGAGAAGTACATCTTTACAGGGTAAGGACTATGAATCACCTAACGGCAATTCACATCAGACAATGACAGTTAATAGTCAATATCTTCATCAGTGAAAAATATAAATAGATATCTGCTTCTATTTGCTTATATCAACATTTCCGCTGATTATGTATGGTTACTCTGTGAATAGTGCCGATGCCAAGTGGAACATAGCGCTCGTTGACACACAGGAATCTTCGTACATCATTGGTCTGAATCCTGTCACGTGGTACACTGTTCGTGACCTCTGTCGTTTGTACGGTCACGGTTATCAGTTAGCTTTCCTAGCAAGTGCTGATGAGCAGGAGTTGTTACGATCCTTGACTCTACCTATACAGCTGGTAAGTCTTCAACTGAAGCATGAATCATATTGCGGCAGATGAATATCAATACTACCGCGCATAATGCAATAATTACTGGTGATGTCAATAACAAGGAACCCAGATAGGTCTGCTACTTTTGTATATTCTGATGCTTATTCATTGAATATAAGTATTTGTATTATTACCAACAATAAAGGATACCCGATGTTTCCATGCTGTAAGCGTTATACAAACAGGGAGGCTTTCTGTGCAATATCGTTACCATTTGCAACAAATGATGTAGGCGGATATTCTGCGTGATATGCTTGGTAGACACATCGAATCTTCGTGTCAGGAACCGACAAACAGCATCATGGAAGCTGGTTATGGGCCAACCCCGTAATATCCAGGCTGGCCTCATTGATTGGTTCCACACCCCGTAATCTCCCAGAGCACGAGGATGCTGGCCTCATTGATTGGTTCCCTGGACAGCCTGACAACGCTGGAGGTGCTGTTTGTGCCACACAAGCAGCAAATTCAACTGGTCTCACGATATCAATATGACGCTCAAGGCTTTGTAACCCGATGCTACATTTACCCTGTAACAAATGTGTCTTCAGCAGCAGATATCAAATAGATAATACGAACATGTATTGGTTGTATAATTGTCAATACATAATAAAATTTTGTTTATTGTTGATAGTATAATTTATGTACCATAGTTGTCTCATCTGTTTCATCATACTCTATGCTTAATTGGTCATTTGCAGGTCTGATATATTACATAACGTGCAGCCTTTCCGTGAATAAAAATGTCGGTCTTAGCATGAATATATCTTACAAACTTTATCCCGCACAGACAATCTGCTGCTGCATCAAAGATGATTGGCCATGTAATATGTCATAGCATGGATGCTTAATGCAGTTGGTGCTGCAGGAGAAAAAATCATCATATATCTCGTAGTTAATAACTTGAAACTCTAGCCACATGAATTATACAAAATGATACAATGTAAATGTAATGATTAAGCGCAACGTAGCTAGTGATTTTCTTCTAAAACTCAAACAGTTGTCATCAAACACTGGAAGCAATGATAGTTAAACACAATATTTTCAAATGTCCTGACAGTAAATCAACAAGAGAAAATTAGTCAGGGATAAATTTCCTCGACAGCGATTTGCACTTGTGGTAGCATAGAAGATGTATCAGGATGCTGAAAGTGATTATTTGACAGTCAGGCTTGATAAATCTCATGGAAACGAATAATTGACCAGCAAGATCGAGAATTTATTTGAGCCGCATTTTCTAGCCCTTTTTGTTTATTCCTCTCCGTGTGTCAGGATATAACTTTTTCATGGCCGCCAGAGGTTGACTGTTATGTTAGACAACGAATATTGATGGCTTTCACAGCTTTGGAAGGTTTGCTTAGCGCCACCTGTTCCAAATCGGGAACGCTTTAAACCTTTAAAAATATAAACTCATCTGAAGGTGCCAGTGGTATAATGTAGCTTATATTTTGTATATAAACAGTATCTAACCGATATATGAGTTGAAACTAAATGCATAATATAGCATTTCGCCCATCCGAGAGAATGTCCATCTAGTAGCAAACGAATGTTCCACATATCAAACACTGAAGAATTCCTTGCTTTAGTAAACAGCCGCTCCACTCTCAAGTGATTATGCCTCATCGTACCTGACCATTCAGTAGGATATTAGATCAACACTGTCGCTCGACGTACCTGCAGCAACCTTTATCCAAGTCAGAGGCGGGTTCTTTTGCTCCCATCGTGAATATCTAATCGTACATATCAGCGGTGACTCAACATAAATAGTGCTAACATCCATAGCAAGTAAAACTTCGTAATGATCATACAAATTTCTAAAGACCGCTCGTGTTCAAACAAGATCGAAAGCGTCATCCGCAGAAGCCGTGTCAATAACCCATAGCAAAATATGTCATCTAATGTAGTACCAGTTTCGATAAGGCAGCGGCGCACACTGGCACACGATGCTATTGGGCTTTTACAATTATTTATACAGTGCAACCTATAGCATTTCCCATGACAATTCCACGTTGTCGTTTACCAGCCATTTGTACCATTAATTTACCGACCATCATCCAACAATGAAACCGCAGCACTTTGCATACACATAGCTCATATATTATTCCGGGAATATTGATTCTTGCCCCGTTATTTATGTGATCTAATTCACGGCCGACACAGACAATAATCAGAATAATAAGTAATTGATCATTGCTATGGTACACAATGTATGACGTGGAACGCTTGTGAATATTAATGCTGTTAACCTCCAACAAACCATCGCGCAACGCAGACGTTCAATTTGACGGTCATACTCACACAAGTATTAAATCACAAGCGCGTGCACCACATATGGAAAGTGTACATACTCCAAAGACAGATCACAATGCATAGTTATTATCATCTGATTGTTTTCTTTCATCTTGCTGTCGCAGCAAATTCAGCAAACACCGGGGAGAGATTCTTGTCGTTCCAAACGGAGTACGGGGTGTCTGTATTGGCGGACACGCTGTACCTGATGTCCGTAGCAAGTAAGATACATTGTGCGCAACTGTGTCTCAAAAACACCTTGTGTGAAACAGCTGTGTACTTCCCAGTGGATTCAACAAACTACGCATGTGACGTCAAGAACAGTTCTACTGTAAAGGAGAGAATTGGGGGAACTGATTTCGACCATCACATTTACATGTATGCCGGTGAGTAGCTAAGAGCATTGCATTCACCTAATTGTATCCACATGCAGCTTTATTGAAGCGGCATGATACTCACATTCGTGTTACCGGGTTGTTGCTGCAGGTGTTTGGGAAAGAGAGACTTTACCGAATTCGTACCTCAAGGCTACAACGACCATATCCAACCCAATGTGGGCAGCCTGGATGAGTGCTGGGAGCTGTGTGCAAACATGAAGCAGTTTTTGTGTCAGGCCGCAGAATGGACACCTGGTGGGGACTGCTACCTGAGCAAGCACACCTTGGCCGGAATACCAGATGACAGGATCGACTCAAGTGGCGAAACAAGTGGCGAATCTAGTGGCGAACTAGATGGCGTATCAATCGACGAATCAAGTGGCGAATTAGATGGCGAAACAAGTGGCGAATCGAGTGGCGAAACGAGTGGCGAATTAGGTGACGAATCAAGTGGCGAATCGAGTGGCGAAACGAGTGGCGAATTAGGTGGCGAAACAAGTGGCGAAACAAGTGGCTAATCGAGTGGCGAATCAAGTGGCGAATCAAGTGGCAAATCGAGTGGCGAATTAGGTGGCGAAACAAGTGGCGAATCAAGTGGCGAAACGAGTGGCGAATCAGGTGACGAATCAAGTGGCGAATCGAGTGGCTATGTAGATGCTCAACATTTGGTCTACCATCCTCGTTACTTTGACTAATCAGGCTCTGGTTGAATGAATGCAATATATCGGCTGGAATGGAAAGATCCCATGTGTCATTGAGGTACAATATAAGTGCTCGAAATTTGATTACAGCCTGCGATATGTTGCAGTGTTTGAGCTACCAAAAGATTTAAAATATTGAAGGACCCCAAAGTTTCGGTCGAATTTTACTTTACAACTGTTCAACGTAATATACTACTGCAATATATAAACGTTATGTGATGTTTTATCAACTTGTACATTCTTGTTTCTAGTTCGGTCATCTGAGTAAACACTACAATACTGGATTCACCAATCTAGTCGTATCCAGTATCTCATGATTGGTCTACAATGACAAGATAGGCCTTATCAGCAACCAGCCACGATATTCATTACTTGGTATTGAGGGGGCTTTAAAAAATGACATATCGCTTGTGGGGGTGGTGGATATGCTGGCTAGCGTAACCGTGTAATATAGGGTTTGATAAGACTAGTGTTATGGATCGCTACCGGGGTGGGGGGGGGGGGGGGTAAGCGAAGATGTCAACCATCCTGTCAAAAACGCCTAATATGATGTTTTAACGGAACCCGGGCTTGTCGTGTACAGCATGAATACAAGGAGCTTGAGATGACGATATGACAGGACAAGTAAATTCTTTTCATGTTAGCTGCCATTCAAATGACATGAGGGTACTCGCATGCACTCAATAAGAATAATGGTTTTATGCCATGACGCGGTCACTATCATTATTAGATTATCAGTTCATAGATTATGCATATGACGCGGTGCAAATATTCATTACTAATGGGGACACGTATAGATTACAGTGCTCCGGAAGGCAGGGGCAAATACTGATGGGGTTTGGGGGGGGGGGGGGTGACAGTTTGTAGGTTATTTAGTCACCAGGGACTATTCGAGGGATGCAGGGACTTGGAGGGAGGGGGACGTGGACGGAGAGAAGGACAGGGAGAATAGAACGGGGAGGGTAGGGGTGGTGGAAAGAGAGGGGCGGCGGGGTTAAGGAGAGGGAGAGAGGTTTTTGGCAGGCATTGCGTGTTAATGAATGTCGATAAATAGGGACGGGATGTTAGGGAAAAGCTTGATGCGCGACAGAGATAGCTAACGGGGGCAGGGAGGGGAGGGGTAGGGATAATATCAAATGTGATAACACTTTATGTCTTTCGTCCGTTGGTCATTGATGTTTGAGTCCGTTTAGTTGCTGATATGAACGAAGCAGATGAAGCTGTGGCTTCTTTGTATAGGTGCATAATCTTATATAATGAGTTAAAGAACAACTCATCAAACCATCAGGGAATTCATTGAAACTGTGTTAGTATGTCACGGCTAGACTTTTAGCTGACTACTGACATTGTGTCCCCGATAATGTCACTCAAATGCCGCCCTAAAGTAATACATATCTTCAAGTGAATATTCCTATTCCTTTGGGCATAGAAATCCGGTTAGTTGCTGTTATCGTCTGAAATGCAATGTGTATATTTATGACAGAATAACTCAATGGTGCTCACTTTTCCATGTTGAATGATCCAGTGTAAATACTAAGTGCTTCAGGTAACCATATAAAGATACAAATGGTCTATCGCATGCGATGAATGTTAAGATGACATTTATTGTCATAGAATAAGTTGCAATGTGTTAAAGATCAATGCGTGGCCGGCGAATTCATAGAATCTAGGCTGATAATTCTCAAAATCGCCTCCATGTCAAAATGAAGTTATATCTCAGCACCATTTAATAATTCACACAAGTGATGCAGTCGTACCGTTAACCACGACCGTATGTACGTGTCGCGTTCGAGACAGCTCGCGCTCTCTGGCTGCTATATGACCAGGGTGTCCAGCTGGCATACATCACTAGCATTGGAGCAACCTTTTTCCAACGGTAGTTCATCCCATGTGTTCCAAACACACAGCGTTAGACCATATGAAATAATGTACTTGTAAACCAAACGCCGGTTAATTGCTGCCAGCATCGCGACTTAACATTAGAGAACCAACCATCACAAGATCACTCTGTTAATGAAATCGTGGATCGGGTGACACACATTAAGCATGTAAACTACGTATAGTAAGGTTTTCACCGGTTACCCTGTTTAGTGCCTTCTTTGCTGTTACAACCCATTTATTGATAGATTCCGATGACTAATCGTTTTGATCATAGTATTCAGTAACACAGTCAAATATATGCGATTTCACAAAAGAACTATGGGATGGAAAGAACGTATTATAACAGGACTCACCCAATCAAACATGCTCATGGCTCCAGCCATTTCCATAGCAGCTGTGAATCGATTGGCTGAAGTCAGCTGTGGCTTTAGGATAACACCTCAAAGATTGGACGTCCGTCGATTGACTGCAGCTCTGCATGGCATCCTCTATACATTGGCAATATCACAATATCTTTTCACCCTACTGGTAATTGCTGCTGACAGACTGCTCTCCATTATATTACCTTTCAAAAACATAATCTGGATGTCATTAATGGTGGTTTGGATATATTTCTTTGTAACATGTTCCGTATTATTTGGCTCACAAATTCTCAAGTTGCCGCTGCCATGTCCTCCTTTGAAATGCCGCCAGAATGGGCTTTCTAATTATTGTTTCGCCGATAAATATAGCTCCAAGCTACTGAATAATAGAGTAACCCGACGATCTTAATAGCTGCTACATAAAAAAGTAAAAGTTGTGGCGCAGTAATTACATCCATCCATCTATCCGCACATGTAAACAAACATATACACAAACATACAGGCATACATACATTTATACATACACCCATATATACATACACACATACATATATACAAACATACATATGTACATACCTATAAGCATACATATATTTAACTTACATCCATAGATATATACATACACACATACATAAACACATACGCACATAAATACGTACATACATACATACATCCAACATATAACAAACATGCAACAAACATACATACATGCATACAAACATATACATACATACATACATGCATACATATATTCATACATATATATGGCCATGAAAATGAATATATATATATATATATACATATATATATATATATATATATATATATATATATATATATATATATATATATATATATATGTATATATATATATATATATATATGTGTGTGTGTGTGTTTATAAATACATTTATGATAGTTCACGTGATTCTTTGTGCGTACTATATGACTAGCGTAAATGGAAACGCGATTTTGAATTCCATAAGCCGACACCACCTGCCAGCGATTGATTAGGAAAGTTAAGCGATCGGCATAGGGTGCTTTTTCAACAGTGTAATCATCGGCCGTATGAACAGTGGTAGTAGCATCTTGCGGGCTTATTAACATTTGATGATATATATTGTGATGGCGATACATGCATGATGAATGCATACATACATACATGCATATATAAATACATACATCAAAACATACATACATACATACATACATGCATACATACATATATCACATACATACATGCATACATACATACACGGACACATATATGCAAACATAAATGCACACGTACATACATACATACATACATACATACATACATACATACATACATACATACATACATACATACATACATACATACATACATACATACATACATACATACATACATACATACATACATACATACATACATACATACATACATACATACATACATACATACATACATACATACATACATACATACATACATACATACATGCATACATACATACATACATACATAAATACATACATGCATCATACATACATACATATGGCCATCTATAAATAAATGCATATATATATATTTGTATATATATATATATATATATATATATATATATATATATATATATATATATATATATACATATATATACATATACACATATATATGTATATATATATATTTATTTCTATATATATATACATTTATATATATATATATATATATATATATATATATATATCTATATATATATATATATATGTGTGTGTGTGTATATATGTGTGTGTGTGTGTGTGTGTGTGTGTGTGTGTGTGTGTGTGTGTGTGTGTGTGTGTGTGTGTGTGTGTGTGTGTGTGTGTGTGTGTGTGTGTGTGTGTTTATAAATGCATTCATGATTGTGCACGTGATTGTTTGGGCATACAATATGGCTGGCGTTAATGGATATGCGATTTAGAATTTCATGAATCGACACCACCTGCTAGATTTAGAAAATAAAGCAACTAGCATAGGCTGCATGCTCTTTCGATGGTGTTATCATCGGTCGTATGAAAAATGGTTGTAGCACTTGGGGGGCTTATTAATATTTGATGATATATCTTGTAGTGACAACATCTTTCATCCGCATAGCGCGTACGTCCATTGCAGAAGTAGGACACTCCAAAAATGGAACGGAACATACAACGGTTTATTGGCCTTGCGGTATTAATATTAGTGAGGTTGTATTGGGAAAGCAATCATTTTCAGTTACCTGGCTTTAATTCAGGTAATCATGGATATACTTTGGAAGCACAGATGCAAAATACAAGTGATACAGCTATGCGATTTATAGAAATGATTTTAAGCAAGCTGCAAAGTGTACCTACCAGTGTGTTTAATACAAGTGCGGGGATTCTGAAACAAGACAATGTGGAGAAACAGCTCCTTAACCATAATATCAGCTGTGCAACATGGCAAATTAGCCAATAAAGTATTTATCGGACCACTGGTTAAGCACCGGAGTATCTCTGCATCCATCCCACTATGCGCACATGGTAGCCTGGAAGAGGCAAGAATATACGAGAACCGGCAAACGTTTATTCCAATATGCGGTAAAGCTTATGTTTATTCAGCATATTATGATGCTCGCATAAAAGGCAAAGAATTAGTTAGGGGCATCGGATTCCGAGATCACTGTAACATTACGTGTATACTGTGGTATGGCACGAATCACTGTCAAATTGTACAAAGCAACTCAAATATCTTCCCATCGCAGCAGACCGTGAGTATATGTTACATCTCTGTAGTCATAATGGTACAGCGTGATCATCACAATGAATTTATAGATGTGTTTCATTTGAGAGGCTAACGTTCTTTGCCACATTGCTCGATCATGGGATAAGGGCTGACAATTTAATTTGCGTTCTCTATTTCTATATTGACATGTAATTGTCCAGTCATTCATTCAACATTTTAACATTTATTCTTTTGCTTTAATATTCCAGAGGCAGCGTTGATAGCTATTTTATATGCGAATCATCTAAATGGAGCAGATCAATTCCTGATTATGTTACATTTATCAAACAAGATGATTTAAACAACTGCAGCACCATAAGCTACGCTCTAAGACTAGAAAACACGAAGGTAACGGATCCACTTCAGCACAACGTCAGTGTCTGTGTTCACTCGCCAATCCATTCAAATTATTCTAATTCCTATCAGTTAATCGAATTTGTGGAAGTTTATATGATGCTGGGTGTAACAAAAATAGCCCTATATAATTACACTGGAAGTTCTGCTCTTCGACCTGTTGTGGAACATTATGTAAAACAAGGAGTTGTGGATATAGCTTCTTTCTGGAGACCTGCTGATGTGCGCAAGATTCACTATCATGGTCAGTTTACGGTCATTCAAGATTGCGCCCAAAGGTACATGTATCGAACCAAATACTTAATACTTGGATGAATTATTATTTCCAAGCAAACATAATACAATACTAGATATGATTGAGGCAAGCACTTGCCGGAATTATGCGGCGATAAGACTTGACTCATTTATTTTTAACTTAACACCAGTGTCTTGTCATAGACCTCCCACCAAATTCTTTAATCGCAAGTAATACCTCAGTCACTAGGCTGCGGCCACTTTCTTTGTTATATCCCGAACACGCAAGTAGATCGTGCCGCTATAAATATATCATTCAACCAAGAGCAATACAAGGTTGTGAAATACATAATGTCGGACACCTCGTACAACCAAAATACATAAAAACCCGAAAATATGTGGATAAATGCCAACTAGAAAGAGAGCTTGGATACCTTCACCACTACAGGAAGCGTGTCCAATTACTTTAGCCACTCCATTTTAACCATTTCCTGTTGTTTGGTAAACATATTTACCAATAAATTATCGATATTGCTACTTAAAAAATTTCATTTGAATTTTGTCGGCAAAAGCATGCAAACAAGCAATTAATGAATTGAGTCATTGAGCAGGTGCAATGTTATTGTCCTAGGTAAACCTTTCAACAAGATTGCCTTGTAGTTGATGAATCATTTGACTATAAAAGCAAAGGGACGTTATTATCCACGCAGAAATAACCATTGCAATTGCAATCAACATTACGGGCATCATCGTGGTGTTTGCTCTAGCCAACAGCAGCGCCATACACTGCTTCTGTAACACAACGTACAGTTGAAATGCCTGATATCACGGTCATAATCAACATTCCTAGAATGCCAACCATGGCAGACCACGAAGATGACCCCCCACACCAAGAGTTTAATGTCCTAGCTTACATTGCTAATAAAGTTGTTCACACAATACGCGACAAGCTGTGCAAAATGTATAGGGGAAAAATCAGTAATGTAACTGATGTGAAAGACCCTGACTTTCAACTTATTAGGTATAAAAATTATGCATATGCACAGGAGGGACTTATTGTTCCCGGAAAATCGTTGGTAGGAGTAATCAGCGAGCTTGAAAAAGAATACAGATCGTTTATAGATCGCTTTTAGTTAATTCCTTGGTCGAAATGTTATACTCGATTATACATACTATAACAACATGGGTTTTGGATTACAGGTTAATGTTGTTAACTACTGCAATATATAAACGTTATGTGATGTTTTATCAACTTGTACATTCTTGGGTCTACTTTGGTTATCTCAATAAACACTCCAATATTGGCTTCACCAAACTCTTGAAGTATCGCGTCCAGTAACTCATGATTGGTGCAGGAAGGCAAGATCAGTCTTATCAGCAACTAGCCACGGTCTTTATTACTTGGTATTTAGGGGCCTTTCAAAACTGACACAGCACTAGTGGGATGCGCTTATATGTGGGCTAGCGTGCCCAAGTGTTATAGGGTTCGAGAAAGCTAGTGTGCTACGGGGGTAAAGTGGAGATGAACGGCCGGTTTTAACAGCACTGGGTTTGTCGTGTCCCGCATGCATACAAGGAAGTTGGGAAGAAGATATGACAGAACAACAGTATATTTTTCATGTTCACTGCCATTCAAATGATCTGGGAGTATTGCATACACTAAACAATACTGGTTTTGTGGCACAGTCTCTAACAGCAATTAATAAATTATGCATATGTCACGGTCCAAAAATTATAACCAGCTTCTCAGTTTAATTACATTATCGACTTATTAGTCTGTGTTATTGGCAGACACAGTTTATTCACTTCAAACAGGGAGACGTGTAGATTATAATGGTCCCGGAGGCAAAGGCAAGACTGATGAGGGGGAGGTGACACCTTGGATGTTTTTTAGTTACAAAGGAATATGAAGGGAGGCAGGTATGATGAGTGAGGGTGGGAGGGGAGGGTAGTGAACGGAGAGAAAGACACAGAGAATGAAACGGGGAAGGGTAGGGGGTTGAAAAGGGGAGAAAGGATAGATGTTGGAGGAATTTAAGTAGAGTGAGAGAGTTTAGGCAGGCAATAGTGTGAAAAAGAATGACGATAACGGGAAGTTCGAGAAAGGCTTGACGCAAGACAGAGATTAGCTACGAAGGAAGGGATGGGATGTAGGGATTAATTAAATAGCCAATGGGTCAGTGCTATTTGAGTCCGTTTAATTGCTGATATGAATGACACATTATGAAACTTTGTTAGTATGCTACAGCTTAGTAGTGATATTATGTAACATCACTACTCAGCTTGACTATTGATATTGTGTCCTAGATAATGTCAATGAAATATCGCCCATAATAGTGAATCTCACTGCATCAGAGTAATATAAATCTTCACGAAATTCAACCTTTGTAATGTTTTAGACATTAGGCTGATAATTTACAAAACCAGTTTTTTGTCAACTGAAGTTCTTTCTCGGCGCCATTTGACGATGCCATAGCGTGACCACACCAGTTTGTGTAACCGTATGGACGTTTCAAGTTCCGCACTGCCCGGGAACTGGGCAATATGACTATGGTGTCTGGCAAGCACCTACCACTGGTGGTGGAACAAAGAGGTTGCTAAGAACCGATGTTCCATCGTTAGTTCATCTCACGTCTTCCAACACACAGCATTTCAATACATACCAAAATGTTATTCATAATTTGATTCTATGTTTACATATCTTTGCATATTGAAACCAATGTAAGTCATGTGAAATCATACATCTGTGTATTAAAGACTTCTGAATGTAGGATGATTGAACTTTTGCTTGATATATTCCATTAAGATACCGCAATTGAAATCTAAAAAAAAGATATTGTTAAATATGTATGATTTTATGGATATTAAATGTGCCTATTCAATGCATATTACGGTTAGGTTTGCATCCGCCCTCGTGACAGCTGTAGGTAAAGCGGACTACAACAAGGTAGAAAATTAGAAAACCAGTGGAGGGTTGGATAGGGAAATTACGATACAGTGTGCAATATATCGTCAGATTAGTAAGAGGGAGTGTTAATCGCCCCTCTGACTCGATGAGCGTTGTCACAACGTAGCTGCGACGTGGCCATGTCGTTGTGGCCACGTTACATTTCTACGTTGTCATAACGTGATTGTGTATGGTCCCAGATACGTTGTGGCCACGTTGCATTTCTACGTTGCGGTTTCACTTTACCGCCACGTTTGTACCACCAAACATTTACTCCATAAATAGCTTTTATTATTGATAATATCGCAATAAAACAACACATGGAGTTCATTGTGAAGTTTATTCAAACTAAAAAAAATTCACAAATAAGTAAATCATTCGCTATTCGAATCTGTGACTGTGAGTGGTAAACACTGTGTAAGGCTTTTCTGTTTCGTCAATGTTGATTCCTGAAACACATAATCATTTAAAATATTACTTCTTTCTTTTAACTGTATAAAACTAAACGAATAAATTATTAATGAATAAACGAAAAATACTAGAACAGACCTTATTGTGCTTTGTTCCACCTCTTCTCTTAAGTGCATGTTTCAGTGTCTCTGCCAATTCTACTTCTACCTCGTCAACTTTAATGTTTTGGTTGATCTTCTGACAGGCTCCTGGTACAGCAAACAATTTTGTAACACATAATTGCCTTTTTCAAATTTCATAATAAAATAAGAAATATAATGTAAAAAAGATCGTCAGAATAAGCCTATTACTTATTATCATTCGGTAGATATCGAGATCGACGAAGGCCCGCTTCCCCTTCTTCCCCCTCAAACTATAGAGCGACCATAGGTCATTTGTGCCAAGTCTTTTGAGGATACGACGTACCGATTAGCCGACTGTCGAACCACCCAGTGAAACCATGAAATAGGCTTATTAAACAGATAATCACACAGTAATTTGATAAACAATAGCTTATGTTAACGCTTTAAAATATTATTGCTAGGACCAACTATTTCCATCAACTGAAATGTTGTATCGAAATTGTAAATAAAAGCTGTATCACCAACATTAATATACACCTGCACTAACAATTGACATACAATAGCCATATTTGTTCATGCATATCATAAAATAAACATACCATTTGTTTTTTGATTTTGATGTCTTCGGCCAGTTTTGAGCATAACACTTCTAATTCCTCCGCACTGGCCAGTGGTTCAGGAACGACTTCCTCAACCTCGTCCCCAGCTTCACTGCTGTTTGACAAGGGCCTCAGTAAATGAAGCACCTCATCCAGCTTCTCATCCAGCTTCTCCTCCAGCCCCTTCATCCGCATTATCAACGCATTCTGTGTCGCTGCATGAGGGTTGTGGAAAATAACCACAGTAATACTTAATTTTAAATCATAAACTACAAATTGAATTAAATTACTACAGCTCAGTCTTACAATGGGAATGTGGCAGAAGTACAATTATTACCCGAACTTGAAGGGCTGCTCAAGCTTCATCATCAGTGAAATGGCGATGCAAGGTTTCAGTTTCACCCTGGGGATTTCCTTGATCACCAAAGCCCTGTCCATTCCTGATGACTGTACAGAAGAAAATAATATATATAATATAAATCATATATATAGTGTGCCCATCAATATGACAAGGCACTATTGCCTGAGATCAATCAGTTAAAGATAATAAATGTAATTCACATTAAAATAACAATTATAATACGTTAGTCGGTTACCCTTTGGAGTTGGAGGTTGAGGCAGTAGTAAAGCAGACTGACTAGAATGCAAAGCATCATCTGAATAGAAATGTTTAAAATTAAGCGTGAAAAAGGATAAGAGAATAGGAAGGCTGTAATATATATATATATATATATATATATATATATATATATATATATATATAGAGATATATATATATATATATATATATATATATATATATATATATATATATATATATATATATCTCTATATATAAAAGATTAATATGTATAAATACAAACATATATATATATCTATATATATATATATCTATATATCTATATATATATATCTCTCTATCTATATATATCTATCTATATATATATATATATATATATATATATCTATATAAAGGGGGATTGGGGGGGAGGGGAGGGACGAGCAACAGTGCTAGCTGACTCGTCTTATGCCACGCAGCGTTATCCATTGCCAGATTACAGCAGCCTTGAGCGAACAGCCCCAGAGCCTTGTGTTGATTAGGGAGTAAGGCTACTTACAGACTAGCAAAAAAGGAACCGGGAAAAGTGACCTGCTTCCTCAATGCAACTCATGCTTAATAGTCTGTATAAAGGAGAAAAATATTTTAAGTACCTGTATTTGCTAGTTATCGTGGACTCTTTACACGAACTTTGGTTATTGCAAAATTTAATAAGAATCAATATACTCACTTTGCACAGTTGACTTGAGTAAGACACGTGGAGGATGAGGTCGCACAACTCTTATGCCGCAGCGTTCACCTATATATCCGTGCTACAAGCAGATTAATGACTCGACAGTGGCTCTGTTGAACCAAGCGGATATTGCGCAAGGTAGTACCCGGTCGGGTGTTGGGCTACTCGGCAAATCTCCATCGCCTGCATTGTCCGCCTGCAGCCTGAGCGACCGCAGCCATTAGCATGTTCTTAGAGAGCCCAATTAAGTACAGGGAGAAGGAGCGTGTTTAACGGGGATGCTACCTAGGTCGTGATCTCTATTTTGTGCGCTGTTTAGTCCGATTACTGTTACTTTTCGAAACAGCCTCGCTAACTGGGTCAATTATACGCCACATTAGAATCCCGTTACTGAAATTTATGTCCAAGCAAGTAGTGAAAATAAAGTCAAATCTTGTTGAAAAGATGATGCTATCGCACCAGACCAATGATGATAAAAACTGTGTTTCATGTGGTAGATGACCGGAAAAGAATATATTAACACAAACTCTAGTATTATGTTAGTAATATATTTCAGACATATGCACCAATGGATAATGTAAGGGCAATATTAAATATATTATCGTTTAATCGATAATCAATTTGAAACATACAGCCCTCATACAGACTCAATATGTAGCGTTTTGTTGCGCCTCAAGACCAGATATGACTTTATGGACACCCGAATTCATAATGTCTTTTTCACAGCAATCCCAATGGAAGCATTATGTTTATTTCGAGAATCGTCACGTGAATGCCACGTCGCATTCACGTAGAAAATCATTCGAGAATTTCTACGTGAATGCAACGTGGCCTGCACGTGGCATAAATTTATTTTCGAAAAATTATTCTGATTTATATTTATATATTTGACTCATTACTTTCCATTATTTATAGACAACATCAATTTTAAATGATAAAAGAAATTCTGAGAACATATCACACCACAACGTGTCTGCCACGTCGTGAGCACGTTGATATTCGACGACACGTAACCACCACGTATACACAACGTGGCAGTAACGTGTCGTGTTTGCTGGGAATGTTAATGTACTTGATTTTTGTTGAGAAAGATTGCAAATGGCCGCTCAACGGTAAGGGTAATGTGCACAGAGTCTTGTACACAGCACAATCTGAAATTTACTGGTCTGCAAGGATGACGTAAAAGCAACCTGTGGTGTGTAGGACAGATGTTACACAATTTGTCATCTTTACTCCAGCCATATTCACATTGCATGTATCCAGTGCAAGTGACAGGTAAACATGATAATGCAGGGGAACATTGGCAGGTGCCTCAACCGTTATCATCCTTCTTAAAGCAATGATTTGTGTGGTACATGGAATTCAGGGACGGTACACAAGCTCTACACCCACAGCCATCGTCACCTTTCTCAGATATATGTATTATTGGCACAATAAGTTAAATGCGATACTGTATTTGGTAATAAACCTTCATATTAATACTCGTCTTGGTGTGGCACGTAAAATATGTATTCAACAGACGGCAAATAATGACGTACGCTGCATCATTATCTGACTAATGTATCTGTTATTTTATTTGTGTGAATAGTATGGCGATCACATTCTAAATTACGACTTCCATTTATGATTGTCTTTGGCGTCGACATGACATAGTCACGTAAGCGACTCGGTCAACAAATTCAACCACTTCTATCTTGTATAACGTTATATCGATCTCATGGACAGATGATGAAATGCTAGCCTATAGTTTAATGATAACATATAAATAGCATTAAAAGAATATAAGCGTTTTCATTTGTGTCATTCCTAAGCTACAGAACAGGAAATTAGCAACTCCAACTAATTCCGTCATATGCGTGGCACTTACATTCTCTTGTTTTTCTGTTTTTGGCTTTCTCTGATTAAATATTTGATTTATTCTTTCCTCGAAAATGTACATACTTTTTTTCCCCCAAACTACTCCATTTGAGACAACAGAATCTACTGCCCAGTAATGCCAATGTCATCATGACACAATTTCATACCATGGCATCTCAAACAGATGGCGTTTACTCAGAAACGAATAATCAAAAGCACACCCCAGCGTTTGACCAAACTTGACCCCCATAATAGTGGCACTAAATGTCAATTGTTATAATGACCATGTGCATGCTGGATTTTAGGCAAATAAAGATAAGCAAATTCGTAGCTTCGCTAAAATAATAAATGTTGTACATTGCCTCCGTCCCATGAACATTGCTTTTGGATATATTGCCAATCACGAAACCACCTCAGTGGATGATAGCCTTCCAGGGTGCATTTGTGATCGCGTACTTCATCATTCTCTGGCTAGAGCTATGTCTGCTTATCTTATTTGATTTCTATGAGGAATTACGTATATTCTCTGTGTTAATGGTATGCAGGCTTAATGGTATACGGTCTTTCACAAGTGTGCATCCTCCAAAAGGTTCTTTCATTCTGAGCGCGTAAAAAACTCAGCCCACAAATGTGACAAGAATGCGGCTGACATGTTCTTAGATTCACAACTGTCATACGTATACGGCCTGTCCATCGTGTGAGTGGGTTATTTTATCTTACCACGGTTAATAAGCACGCAGGTACACTGAGACAGTGGAGGTTAATTATCACCAATATTAAAGATGGGGATGGAGGCATAGTTCTATCACCCTTGTAATGACAATAGTTGGACTCTAAATATGCACCATGCATTATTGGAATCTGAACTCGAATGACTGAGACATCTGTGATGGAGCAAGTGAACAAGATGGTATTTGGTTAATAGACGTAGTGTCGACATGGTGTAGTCATATTAAAGATTCGGTAGCAAAACCATGGAGCTGAACCAAAAATAATAAACAAAGTGAGAAAATGCTGTTGAATCATTTGAGGCATTCACTTCTTCTATCTTGTATAACATTATATTGATCTCAAGGATAGAGTGGTGACAAGATATGTGGCGCCTCAGGACATCTACATAGCAGGTCGTGGAGTTTGTGAAATGCTAGCACCAACGGGATAACTTCTTGATTCTGCAATACAAATATAGACATGTCATGTAGCTAAATGTTAACATAAAAGCAAACATAGCGTTTTCATGCATTTCAATCCAATGCATCTGACCACAAACTTTATGGACAAAGAACAATATCCATTTTGCTGTAGGATTCGCACTTAAATTAAGTCATTCATAAGTACAGCACTCTTCGCGGTTAGATTCCCTTGCTAGTTTGTTGGTGGTTGTCTCGGATTAAATATGGTATTTTATTCAATATGGTATGGTATTTTTGTCGAAAATTTCTCCATTTTTCGGCCCCAGTTTTACTTTTGTCACATGCACCAAATACTATGTGAACCTTTCTAACATGGTTGGGTTAAGATTGTTAGACAACGTCTAATCAGGATTTGATCAAATAATAGCCTCAGTTATATATATCTACTGAAACGCATCTGTACCAGTTCCTATGAGCGGCGACTGCTGATAGCGATTCATTAATGCGAGTGGTTCGCTTCGTAAAAGGTAATGTATAAAACAATGTACAACATTAATCGGACAGTGAATTACAAACATTTATATAGCTGATATTAAATAGGACACATCTTGTTCTGAATGTTCTGAATACAAGGTCACCACGTAAATTTTTGATATGCGATAGTGTATTCGCATGCACCGATTTCATTATAATAAAGAACAATTCCGTCTTAATGTTTATTGCAGTAATTATTGGCCACCTTGAGGCATTCAGTCTCATAACATCACCTCACCCCCCCATCGACATCTATTTGTTGTGAACGGCTCTGCACCTTATTGGAGGTATTCCTATTTTGATTTCGGACATACCCCTCTTATATGGGACAAATCCCTCTTAAGTCAAGTTATTGTCTAACACCCACATGGAATTAAACATGCGCACAAAATCTTGTGCGGTTGATTGGGCATGTGAGTTTACCTCACCCCCATAATTATCACATCAAAACCATACACAACATTAGTACCCCCCCCCCCCCCCCCCCCGTCTATGGGTAGCTATGATGTACGTACATAATATTGCCCTCTTTAAGATACTGAGAGGATACCTTAAAAATATTACATTCGTGGAACCCAATACTAGATATACGTGGAATAATAACAATAGCTTTTATTCATAGGGAATCATACATAAATGCAATACAAATTAATGTCGTTAATATATTTGAACGCATATATATTAACATCACCATTACAAAGGTATTTCAGACATAATAATACATCACGGGCCTTTTTGTTAGGAAGCTTCCATGACTGAAAGGATATCCATATTTTTAAGATACATTACTAGAATGGGTTCCGATATGCCAAATAAAGCTGCTACTATTTATGAACGACTTTCCACAAGTGTCACATTAGTAAGGTTTTTCACCAGTATGCCCTTTTCATATGTTGTGTCAGATTACTTCGTTGAGCAAACGACTTTCCCCAAGTGTCCACATGTGTAAGGTTTTTCGAACGACTTTCCACAAGTGTCACATTGGTATGGTTTTTCACCTGTATGCGTTGCCATATGCTGGGTTAGAACACTTGCATGAGCAAACGACTTTCCACAAGTTTCACATTTATAAGGTTTTTCACCAGTATGCTTTTTCATATGTCCTGTCAGATTACATCCATGAGCAAACGACTTTCCACAAGTGTCACACTTACAAGGTTTTTCACCAGTATGCCTTCTCATATGCCTGATTAGAACACTTGCATCAGCGAACGCCTTTACACAAGTGGCACATATATAAGGTTTTTCACCAGTATGAGTTCTCATATGCTTGGTTAGATCACTTGCATGAGCGAACGGCTTTCCACAAGTGTCACATTTGTGAGGTTTTTCACCAGTGTGCGTTTTTTTATGCCTATTCAAACGGCTTCCATGAGCGAACGACTTTCCACAAATGTCACATTTATAAGCTTTTACACCAGTATGCGTCCTCTTTATATTGTTTCCATTGATGAAGCAATATGAAGATCCATCGTTGACATCATCAGAGGCCTCCAGTTTTATCACTGCTTTAACGTCTTCCATTCTGATGTATTCGGTTCCATCAGCTAGAATTCTCCTGTTACACATGTACATGAATCAATAGCTGCGTTCATGTGATCTTTCAAAACATCGAAACTTAACGAAATGGGTGGTCTTTCATGGAAAACGCACTTCACTATGGAAGCTGTTGCTCGATTTTTATGTAAATGAGCAATATTTCCCAGTAAATATTTAGCAAAATCCCATTCACTCATGAAACAATGTGCTGGAATGATCGCTATTTAGAAGTAGGCAAATGCGCATAGTCATCTTTTTTCACATAATTTGTGGGCGAAAACCTCACTATATTTTGGCACTATTGGTGCAAGATGACTTAAATATACCGCTACTGACAAATTGATCCATGAATTACTTGAAAACAATAATAGCTTTAACTCAATGATTCCGCCAAACAACGATAGCACTTAGTTCATCAGCAAACAAAGGTACTCCCGACTGACTTGTCAGACTGATCACATTGATGTCAAGGCAACAATGTGTAACATATTTGCCAGCCGAATGCTGGACATTCTACATTACATGGCGAACAGCCTGATTCACTAGCAGTGAATATTACCCAGCCAACATCTGGCCATCACTTGCTGTCTCTTGAATCAGTGACCTAGATAACTACGGCCAGGAACCAAGGAAGGAACAAGATTCCCTTTCACTCTACCGCCGCTTACATAAGCTGAGGAATCAGAGCAAGGCCTATTTAATTAACTAGAATACCTGATTAAATTATCATTTGTTTAACTAACCAGAGAAGGCTATAATAATTTATCAACGGATGCGCTGATTTATAGGTTTCAAGCCAGTAAACCAAGTCGACTGTGGTAAGGTAGGGTAAGTATAGGGTTTAACGGCACACCAACACTCATGTGTTATATGGTGCCAAGAACGGTTAGTAGATAAGATTGACCTGATTAAGCAGCCGCCTTCTAGGATAAATGAAAATGTAGATGGAAAAGAAAACAAATGGAAACGATTATCCTAGGGCAAGTCGCCACCAGCCGATGGACTGGACCAGGCCATTCCAGCCTCTCGTCTGGGTGAAATCCGGTCCAAAGTGGTGTATTACAGATACAACCCCCGTAAGGACCACTCCACTCAACCACCTGGATCCCATTGTCCACCGACACGAGCCGCAACCCACGGCCGACAGGTTGCCCCCTATTAGTCGCCTCTTACGACAAGGATACAGTGGGCCTATACTATCCCCAGACCCACAGGGGGGTCGACTGTGGTAAGCTGCCTCGGCATTGCTCGGGAAGAAGAGGGAGGAATTCATAGAATATTCACATCTAAAGTCTGCATTCAAGGGTAGATGGATAAAATACAGGGAAATCCACGTGGATGAAAATGGACAAGATTTCCTTAGGCCATGTCACCACCAGCATATGAACTGAACTAGGCCATTCCAGCCTCTTGTCTCTGTGAAATCCACCGACAAGAGTCACAACCCATGGCAAACTGGTTGCTCCTTATTGGTCGCGGTTTAAGGGCACATCAACACAAATATGTTATATAGTGCCTAAAAAGTTAGAAAGATAAGATTGAGCTGATTAAGCTGCCGTCTTCTATGACATATGGAAAATTTTAGTGTAAGAATTGAGTCCATTTTATCTTTGCATATGATGCTGTGGGTCGGGATATGCCACTTAATTGTTGTTGTTTCAGGTAATAATCTAAGTAGGTGCACGGAGGTAGGACTCTAAGGTTAGTGTCGGCTTTTAAGAAGCTGTTACAGGAGCTTGCGCTTTGAACTTGTCAGCGCGTCAACATGCCGCACAGGCAGTCGACGTCGCCCACTGTGTAACGTTGTGCTTCGCGTTTGGGTCTGGCGAACTTACGAGAATATATAAGGCTTCGCTTGGTCATGATTAATCACCAAGCTCTGTTGTACGAGTCGACCAAGTCAAATTGTTAGCGTCCAAATCACCAATTTTTCTGCACTATGTGGCGTTTCATTGAATGGGCCAAGCCTCTCCGGCCGAGGAAGCCCAAGGTTCCAGAAGAGCTAAAGCTTCAAAGTAAAGTACATGAGAAAAATAGTGGCATGGAAACTCTCGCTGGCTGAAAACAGACAGTGGACAAGAAACAGATTGACTGCAACATGATGAACTAAATATTGCCGAGATTGATGAAAGAAGTTTTGGCAACCATGGAACATTGAAATTTGAGGAGTGACCCCACAGAATTTGGAAGCGCCTTGATGACGATATGGCGCACCTGAGGTGGTGGAATCATCCATGAAACAAAAACTTACAGCCTTCCCAAAGCTGACGAATAAGGACACGAGCAGAGATCGAATCTGTCAAGGAGGTTCCACAATATGGCCTTCTATTGCCTATTTCGACAGATCTGCTGGATTGAACCCCATTGTGAACAAACTTCCGAAAGGACTTCAAGAGAAGTGGACTTGGAATGCAGTGAAGTACAACCAAAGACATGGTGTACATTTCCCATCCTTTTCGGAATTCACACTACCCTCTGCTTCGAAGAAGAAGATCGTTTCCTCCAGACAAGTAGTTCTACCAAACAGTCTACCTCGTCCAAAAACACAGGTAAGCCCTGGTACCCAATACACAACACCAGACACGCCCTCACTGACTGCAAAACCTTCAGATCCAAATTACCTTACCCCCGGTAAATTGAACTCCCGTTCAGATGAATGAAATTCTATCCCCCTACGATTTCAGATAACCCCCTCAAAACATTTATTCGTGTGGGTTTAATAACGAAAAAATGTGATTTAATTGATAACTAAATAGGGGAAACCCATTCGGGAATAGTATTAACCATACGCATTTAGCGTTTCAATTAATTTGTAGGAGTTCAACACTGCCTTTAATGAGTATTCAACACATATACGATTACATAATAAATGAAAATGATATGTTACTCCAATGCAATGATAGCGGAGGCTTTTAACAACACAACTAACGAATTTTGTTTCCGATTCAGACGTTATGCTGTGGAGAGTTTAGCCAAACGGTTGTTCTTAGATGGAGCCAATGTAGCCACAAGTCTATTTTATGATGGAACCAGCGTAGCCAAAAGACAGTCTCAGACACTCAGGTAGTTATGGGATGGAACCAGTAGAGCCATAAGGCTGTTATAAGATTGAACCAAAGAAACCACAAGGCTGTCAAAAGATGGAACTTATAAGATAGCAAGAGGCTGTTGTAAGACGAAACCAATTTCGCCACATGGCTATTATAGGATGGAACTACTGTAGCCGCAAGGCTCTTAAAAGACAGAACCAATGTAGTCACAAGGCTGTTATAAGATGGAACTAATTTAGCCACAAGGCTGTTACAAGATTGAACCACTGTAGCAACAACGCTGTTATCAAAACTGGACTCGTTTAACCACAAGGAACAGATTTGTAGAATCAGCATTCTGCGCCTGACAGTAAGGTAAGTATAGGGTTTAACTGCACACCAACACTTATGTGTAATAGGGTGCCATGAAAGGTGAAAAAAGTTTGACCTGATTAAGCAGCTGCCTTCTATGATAAATGGTAAAAAGAGAGAATGAAAAAGATGAAAATGTAAACGATTATCCTGGGGCAAGTCACCAGGTGATGAAAACATTTATCCAAAGGCAAGTCGCCATCAGCCGATTGACTAGACCAGGCCATTCCAGCCGCCCGTCTAGGTGAAATCCTGGTCAAAGTGGTGTGTTGCAAATATGACCCTTGCAAGGACCTCTCCACTAAATAACCGAGATCCTATTGTCCACCGACACAAGTAGCAACCCACGGCCAACAGGTTGTCCACTGTAAGTCACCTCTTATGACATACAGGAAGGATACAGCGGGCCTATTCTACCCCCGGACCTACAGGGAGAATTTAGACACAGTCTTTATTCCAAAATCCTGCGGTGTCATCAATTAACAGATGATTTGGAATGTCAGTAAACACTGCATAAAATATCAACGCATCACATGATATGTTCTGCTTCACTTAATATGGTTACAAATTGATTGTTTCTGGAAAGAAAGAAGTCCATACTCACTGGTACATTCCCAATTCGAAAATCAGAATAAAAATTATGAACGAGCAGCAGAAATGTCAGATAGCTGCAAGATTGCTTGATTATTTAAACCATCATTCTCTTACAACTGGGTATGCAGACACATCTCCAGAGTGAAATATTTTAAAGCAAATGTGTACAGATGATTTCATCGATGTTGTGGTGTAATAAATGTTTTATCTGCAATTTCAATCACCCAGCAATACCCAATAAATAGCATTTCTGACACCAGACTCTTGCAGCAATGAAGGACTAAGTGTAACATTAACACTAAGTGCATTCAAAACAGTTTTGGGCTAATTAGACTGAGAATACATGACAACATGGGAACATGTACTGACACAAGGATAGGTACTAGTCAAACTAGTTAGTAAGTAAGTAAAGGGTTAAACGGCACACCAAACATAACATCTTATATGGTGCCTACTAAGGTGAATATATAAGGTTGACTCTCTACACATTCAAATCCCCACTCTCCAATTTTCTATCCCCAGACATACAGTGTATAAAATATGTAATACAGTCCAATTTCTCTTATAATAAAGGACTTACTCCTTCAACCAATCCAAAAAGATTGTAAAACCGAAGAAGCAGTTTGTGATAAGAATCAGATCGGCACATTTGATGAGAATATGCTTGACATTGTATGCTAGGAATGCATTCAGGGATAGTTCATCCTTCGGCAGAAAATCAGGAGTTGTATAGCAGTGACCTATATGAGCACGGACAAGAATAAGCTCCTCACTATAGCTGTCTCTGGCAGCTGTGTGGCCATTCAAGTTTGCTAGGGTTGGATGATTTCCTTCAATTTGTGCTTAAATTATCTGACGATCACAGCTTTTAATCACTGGATCTGTCATCAGATAAGCAATATGTTAGCCATGTTTCGCTTTCTGTAGGGTGCCCTGAAGACAGATTATTAGCCGCTATAACTTGGGTAACTACCAGAACAGACTCCATCACCTTCCCGCAATACTTGCCTGTCTAGACTTGATCGCATGAACAGATTTAATGACTTTACCCCGTCACATCCTGGTTGAGCGCTCCTCAAGCAGCTCAGTATGCCTTCTCATTGCCGAGGATCCTGACATGGCTCGCAACCCACATACACAACATATCCTTGCCACAATCAACTAATCGAGAGCTTAAAATGACAATTAAAATACAAACATTACAGAAATTCATCTCTGTGATTGCCTTCATGTTGCCCCTATTAGTCTAAAGTGACATAATGATATTTTGAAAATTGGGAGTCATGATATTTTCTCTCCACAATGATATTTGCATGCTATTTTGAAAATTGAGAGCACTGATATTACCTTTCCAGAATGATATTGTTAAGCTCTTTTGACAATTGAGGGCCATCACCAAAGAGTATGATTTGTAACAGATGGACAACAACAGTCTTGGGAGCAATTTCCAACCGCGACCACTGACGAAGTCTACAAACAGCGGCTGACAGAAAACCGTTATGCATTGATAAAGTAAGGTACGCATAGGGTTTAACAGGTAAACTACAGCCGTATGTCTCTGGTAAAGGTAAGATAAGAATAGGGTTTAACAGCACACCAACACTCATGTGTAATATGGTGCCAAGAAAGGTCATGCGGAATATGATACCCAAGAATGTAGTTTCTTTCACAACAGGGACGGGCTTTTATAAGAAGTGTATAGTCTGTGCTGTAAGTGTGTCTGACACTGTCAACCATGTACAGAGTTATGCTAATGACCACCAGTATGATAAACAGATCACATTAGGCGAAGAGGTCATGACGCAACATAGCGTCATTACTGACAGAGAACCTGACCCTAATATAGGTAAGTAGTGCCCGAGAACACGACAATGATTAAGGTGTTGGGTCGTATTTGATGCACACAAGCACACCTCATTTGTCAGAAACAATTAGTGTCACTGGTCTGTTTGTGTTTCAGCCATGATGTCAGGTGCCTTTGATCGCAAATTAATTCAGAACAGGCTTTATCAAACAACAAAAATAAGCCTTGACGATTTGTGGAATTATCTGCTACGTCACGGTGTCATAACCAGCTTGCAGAGAGACCGCATTAAGGTAAGATTGTTGATATAAATGTCTCATATAAAGAGTCTGTCGAAATTATCAGCTTTATTTTGAAGCACATCCTTGCTAACATTGTTTACTGAGTGACGGTAGATGAAAGGTGTGGAACAAGACCAGGTTGGTGGACTTCTAGCCTATGTTCCAAAACATAGCATCACACGTTATCTTAACTTCTGTATTGCACTCATAGAAGATAACCAAGGTCATTTGGTCGAGAGTTGGCTTTGGAAAAAAGTGGGTAAATGGGCCGTGTACACAGCATGGGGGTCACGTGTGTGAGGATCTTTGAATACGGCGTGACCAACGCGACGTGGTTGAAATCCTGCCAACTGGACCTTAGCCGTAAACAGTGGTAACAAGGCACTGGGTGAAGAAGGTGCTCGGTATATCAGCATGGGTGTGTAATCAATGTAGCCACAAGGCTGTAATCAAAATGAAATCACTGTAGTCACAATGCTGCAATCAAAAAAATGGGATCCACAAGTATCCACAAAGGCTGTAATCAAAAAATGGAATCACTGTATCCACAAGGCTGTAATCAAAATGGAACACTCTAACCACAAGGCTGTAATCAAAATTGAACCAATGTAGCCACAAGGTTGCTATACGATTAAACCAGTGAAACCACAAGGAAGATATTTATACAGTCAGCATTCTCCATTAATAAGGCAAGTACAGGGTTTAACGCCACACCAACAGTTATGTGGTTTACGGTGCCTAGAAAGGTGAACAGATCAGATTGACCTGATTAACAGCTGCATTAATGGTAACAAGACAGAAATATACTTGAATGTAGTTGAAAAAGATAAAATGCAAGATTGCTTAAATACTTCCCCCAAAGCCTCTCATTCTGTATGCAGACACACATCTCCAGAGTAAAATATTTTTAAGCTGATATGTACAGATGATTACATCCATGATGTGGTGTAATAAATGTTTAATCAACCAATTCCCAATCATTGAAAACCAATGGTGCCTGTTAAGGTGAATAGATAAGTTTGACCCGATTAAGCAGCCTTCAAGGATAGATTGGGGAAATACATGTTGATGAAGGTGAACGAGAGCAAGAAGGTGAAAAAAACAACAATGCAAATGAATATCTTAAGGCAAGACACAACCAGCCGATTTACTGGTCCATGCCATTACAGCCTCTCGTCTGGGCGAAAACAGGGCCAGTGTGGTGTGTTACAGATATGGTTCTCGCAAGGACCACTCAACTCATTCACAAAAAAGCCCTTTGCACACCGACACGAGCCGCAACATACCGCCAATAAGTTTCCTCCATTCTATCCTCAGACCCACAGACGTAATAAAATATGCAATATAGCCTAAAGGAAGGATCTTTCCAAACATTCTACAAGATTTTAAAACCGAAGAAGCGATCGGCACATTTGTTGAGAATGTGCTTGACATTGCATGCGGCAAAGAATGTATTCAGGATTATCGCAGCTTCGTGGCCACTCTCCAAGTAGGGGCTAAATTTCATGCTTGCTGGGGTTGGATTCATTCTTACAATTTGTGCTTAAAATATTCACGATCGTAGTTTTAATCATTGGATCGTTCTTCAGTTACGCAATATGCTAGTCATGTTTGAGTGTCCTGATGATCGATTATTAGCTGCTTTCACTCGGATAAGTACTGACACCCCAAACAGATTCGATCACATTCCCTCATTACTTGCCCGTCTAGACCTTGATTGTATGAACAAATTAAATAACTTTAACCTGTCACATCCTGCTTGAGCACTACTCTAGCAGCTCAGTCTGACCTCTCATTGCCGGGGATCCTGACATGGCTAGTAACCCACATACACAAAATATCCTTACCACAATCAACTTATTGAAAGTTAAAGGACATTTAAAATACTAACATTACAGAAATTACTCCTTGTGATTGACTTCAGGTTGCCCCATTTAGTGGAATCTCACAACATAATGATATTTAAAAGCTTTTTTGAAAATTGGGAGCCTTGATATTTCCTTTCCATAATGATATTTTTAATCTTTCTGTGAAAATCGAGAGCCTTGATATTTCCTTTCCACAATGATATTTTAAAGCTGTTTTGAAAATTGAGAGCCATCACCAAAGAGGATGATTTGTAACAGATGGACAACAAGTCTTGGGATCAATTCCCAACCGCGCCCATTGAATAAGTCTGCGAACAGCGGCTCATAGAAAACCATTCTGCATCGGTGAAATAGAAATAGTAGATATGCTGTTATGTAAGTATATGGTTAAACGGCACGCCAACACTCCTGTGTTATATGGTGCCAAGAAAGGTTAATAGATAATGATTGACTTGATTAAGCAGCCGCCTTATTGGATAAATGAAAATGGAGATGGAAAAGATAAAAGTGCAAACGATTATCATAGGGCAAGTCACCACCAGCCGATTGAGTAAACCTGGCCATTACAGACTCCCATCTAGGAGAAATTTGGGCCAGAGTGGTGTGTTGCAGATATGGCCCACAAAAGGACCGCTCCACTCAACCACTTGGATCCCATGGTCCACCGACACGAGTCGCAACCCACGGCCAACAGGTTGCCCCCTATTATTCACCTCTTACGGCATGCAGGAGGATACAGTGGACTAATTATACCCCCGGACCCACAGGAGGGGATATGGAGCCGAGGGCAAAACATTCCATCACAGACTGATCGTAATACCCATATTTGTCTAATGGCGATATAACAGAGCATGTGTGTGTGTGTGCATTTCTGTGTGTTTGTGTGTGTGTGTGTGATGGGTTATTGTAATTGTGCACATATACATATGTAAAAAAATGTATACCCCAGACAACGACAAAGTGAATGTACAACAAGGTTTGGTGTTGGACAGCACTGCTCGCAAGTTTACGTCACAAGGTACGCCTGCTAACATCGAGGCTGTGATAAGCATAACAAGCCAGCTGGAGACAGCCCAAACTGTCTACGACCATCGCAGGCATCAAACGAAACCTATGGAAGTAGGTAATGTACCACAGCTTCATCAGCAGGTCCCACAACCAAAGCCACAAACACAACCGCCGATAGAGATTCAACAGCTGACATCCCATATCTCAAAAATGGAGGCTCAGCTGCATCGTCTCAAAGATGACAGGACACCACAGAAAACCGCAGCCACTTCTCCCGCAGTGCATATATAAGCCAAGCCAGCATCGCCAGTTCTCCTCATCACCAAAAAACTAATTTCTGACTGCGACCCAAAAGTAAGCATAAACCTTTCCGGAATCTTTAAAAATTTTTTGATCGATAGGGTCATCAGTGGCTGCTTGCTCCTATCGGAGATGTATTACAAATTTAGAAATTTTTAAATGGAAAGGACAAATATACGGTCAGGAACAATGACAGGAGAAGAAATCTAAACAGACGGACAGGTGAAGTTAAACTTGGATAGGATCGGCAACCAAGATTTTGTGACTATTCCTAATATAGAAAATGAGGAAATTCTAGGAGATGATTTTCTTAAGGGATACTGTGCAAAGGTGGATTACGAACAGAAGATTGTTGAAGTGAAAACTCTAAGTCTACCATTCTGCCCAGTGCAACCGGGTTATGTACCTAGAATTGCTAAAGCAAAGGAAATTTAGACCCACCTCACTGACTTAAAGATGAAGTTGACATGTAGTGATTCGACCGGAAATAGGACATTGTAAGACTGCAGAGCCTTGTAAGATAATAACCAAAATAACTGATACGCCTCATTGGCCATTTGCGAGGGTTGGAATATATTTAATTGGACCTTTTCACCAGAGCCCACGAGGAAGTAAATATGCAGTCACCATCATTGACCATGTGACAGGTACGAAGATACACTGGGCCTAGCTGTTATAAGATATAACTAATGGTGCCAAGGGTGTTGTAAGATAGAACCAATTTAGCCACAAGGTTATGATTGAAAGGGACCATTGTAGCCACAGGGTTGTTTTAAGATAGAACCAGTATAGCCATAAGCTCTGATAAGATTGAACTTGGGTAGCCGCATGGCTATATTAACATGAAACAAATGCAGCCACAAGGCTGCAATAAGATTGAACTAATGGTGCCGTAAGGCTGCTATAAGATGGAATCAGTGAAGCCACAATGAATAGATATGTAGAATCAGCGTTCTGCGCCTGATAGTAAGGTAAGTAGAGGGTTGAAGTACACCAACACTTACGTGTTATATGGGGCCTTGAAATGAGAATAGATGAGGTTGATCTGATTAAGCAGCTGCCTTCTAGGATAAATGCTAAAAAGAGAGAAATATACATGAATGGAGATAAAAATATAGCAATGTGAACAATCTTCCAATCAAGCCTATAGACTGGACCAGGCCATTCCAGACGTTTGTCTTGGTGAAATCCGGGTCTAAGTTGTGTTGCAGATATGGCCCTTGCAAGGAACTCACCACACAACAACACGACATGAGTCACAACCCACGGCTAACAGGTTGCCCCTATTAGTTGCTTCTTATGACATGCAGACGGACAGTGTTCCTATTCTACCCACGAATCTGTCATCAATCAACAGATGATTTGGAATGTTAATTATCGCTCGGACTACGCCAACAGAAGTATTTCGATCGCATGCACAATTCATTAATGGACCTTACCCAACACATTAGTTGAATGACATAGAGCTCATCTAAGTAAGCGTTTTAATTACATCAAATGGGTCAATCCACGTTTTTTCTGGATAAATATGCTTCACCGAAATTAGTTGATGTTTACTTGAGTTTCCAAATTAAATATTTTGCTCCCAGGATCTACAGCCACGCAACGTTTCACATCCAAGCCGTATTGGTAATTGTGCGTTTCTGCCCGCTGAATTATCAATATTTTTGTTGTAAATGGACCATTTTTGAAATGACATCTATATTGCGTCCAAAACTTATATGAATGAAAGTGTAATCGCAGAGAAAACACAAGCACTGTCCAACCAAGGATTTAATGAGTATCGGAATTGTCTACTATCGTAACCTATCATAGAGATACTATCTGTGTATTCAAATATATTTGATGTATATGAATATATGGGATTATTGAATTGTTTATACATTTCTTTTGGTATAATTTCACTATGATATTGAAAATAAAAGATATTAAAAGTGTCTGTTATCCCTTACCGTAGAATTCTGGCACAAAACCGAGCAATACCATGAAATTTGAAACCTCAATAACTTTTTTTCTAATTGACTTAAAATCTTAAACCTTTTTAGAATCCTCATGAGTATATCTATCTTCATGTATAATTTCAACAATGAATTTGAAAAAAATCACTGACAGCGCTATCTCTATTGCGTTCAAAACTCAGCAGTTTTGACTTAATACATGATACACGAAACCAATAATCTCATTCTCGATCAATATATTAGTTATCATATTCGCTTTCTTTGGGTAAACATATAAGATGGACGCAGCAAAAACCTAATTAACACTTAACGTTATCTCAATGAGAGTGTAATCGCAGAGAAAACACAAGCACTGTCCAACCAAGGATTTAATGAGTAACGTAAATGATCTCGAAAACATGTAGGACCAAGCCAAACAATACAGCCGTGCAATTTTATCATTGTGACGATGATGCAGACTTTGTGAATTATTTATATGTATTGGAGAACATCAGTCAAATATTCTCTCCTTGCTTGAAGAATGCTCATGACTTAGACATTAGTTATACTGTTACGAACTCAGGAACGGACTCGTTCACACATTCATTTGCGCAATCATTCACTCAGTCACTCAACAACTCATTCGCTCTCCCACTCACTCAATCTCTTGCTCACTTACTCACACATATATTCATTCGCAGCCAAACACTGATCCTTTCAGACCCCACCAAATCTAACACGCTACGCAATTAAACTCTATATCTCACTCAATCCGATTGATTCACTCGCCCACTCACTAAACCAAAGGTGAATGTAAACATCTACAAAATCCAACATAACCCCGGCTGCTCCATGAGTTTTATACTTACTCTGCACTAAGTATTATTTAAAACCCTCAGGCTGATGTAGGTTCAATCATTGATACTGTCAATGACATACTAACTAGCTTATTTATCAAGCAAGTTATACATTCACTCACTCAATCGCTCACTCGCTTACTCATTCCAGCCTTTGGAGGACCGATGGGGTACCAATGTATTGCGTCGTCCCCCAAAGGCAGTATCATGGGTCCCTCAAAAATCAAGTCGTCAGTGGTTTACGTCTAAATTTTTTTTTGTAAAATTACCCTCGCCCGTCAATTCTATTACGTTTAAGTGCTCTGAATCGATCAAATAATTCCCAACCCCCAAATAAATTTAGTACACAATCAAGCGTTATGCATGTCAACAGCCTCAATATTTATGGTAATGCATGGCGTCTGAGACCAAAATATAAAAACATGACAAGCAATAAGCTACGCTTAAAGATTCAACAAAGGACAGTGTGACTATTCAACTGCTTCCCTCGTCCTGAGTCATCGATATTTACGAAATATTAGTCGAAATTGCGGACTTAGCAGTCGGCGAGTGAGCTCTGACCAGGTGCCTGCCATGGGGATGTGACGTTTTTGCAGCGCCTCTTCTCTTGCCGTCAACGTCTCAGGCTATGTTTCGTGAGGTCGGTATTTCCCCGGCAGCACGGGCACAAAGTCATGGATGGGTCGATCGAATACGCACATTGCGGGGGAGATTTTGGTGACCCGGTCTGGTGCGATTCTGAAATGCAGGATTGGGCAGCATCAGTGTGCAGATCGCCGTCAGGTCCAGTATTATCCGATATGAGGTGCTCCTCAATCTTTACTCCGAACTCCGCCCTGCAGTTGCTGGTGGGGGAGGCCGCCGATGAGAGGCGATAGTGGGCGCCCCAATCGTGTAGAAACAGTAGCGTCCCCGTGGCTATTAATTACGAGCCGTCATCCGACGTAAGTTCCTCAGGTGTCCCATAGGTGACAAATGGACGGCAAAGATTGTTAACCAACTTACCAACTGAGCGTACAGCCCTAAACATGGCCGATGAGGGTCACTGGCTTAGCAAATGCCAAGTTGGTGAGAGCTTGATGGAGGAAACATGGGATTTACATTCAGACGGAACAACCAGAGACCATCGAAAAATAATGGGTCACCAGGTTACTCTGAAATCGGGAAAAAGTTTGTCCCTGGGTTTCAGACAAGTGGCCACCGATGACTGTGCAACACTACTGGACATTGCTGTAGAGACATTGCAAGAACTCGGGAGTATTTTAGATGGCGATGCAGAAGAGGAGGTGTCTCAGGAGATATTGAGAAATTTGTGTGGCGTAATGTCGGACAGGGCAAGTGTGAACAAGAAATTTAATGATTTCAATTCATTTCGCCAGCCTGAACTCGAAACAGATGAAGACATACAGTTTTTATACTGCAACGCTCATTTTGTGCTGAGATTGTCCAACAAATGTGAGTCTTATTTGAAGAACATCGAAAAAGAAATTGAGGAATCTGTTGGCCATAAATTAGGGCGGAATCAAATTAACAAATTTCAGTCTTTTAAAGGGAGTGAATCGAGTACAGCACGTGTAATACGAACTGGCAGTTACTGTCTTGGACCAAGAGGTGATGAAAAGAGTGGATGTATAGGAGAATGGGAGGCATATTGCCACGAGAAGGGTGTGCTGTCACAAATCGGTAGCTTC